>JADLZN010008434.1:0-314978 GCA_018155175.1 Sinocyclocheilus anophthalmus | reverse complement strand
GAATTACAAAAAAAACATGATTTACACATCGTTATTGGTGCAACTGAAATGTATGCATAATTTATGTATAACGGTATTGACACTAGGCGCCATTAAACTGTATATACGGTGTATATATTTTACACCTTATCTCCATCTACAAATATGCAACCAGAAAATGTGTTCTGCTGTGTTCAAATGTGAACTGAATAGTAATTACTAAAATATAGAAAAATGGTCTGGTCTCAATTACGGTGATGAACATATTACATACAAGCAAATGAATGCAACCACCATTCACAATTTTAGTTCTATATTTTTGTTCATAGAAACCTCTTCATTAAGTGCATTCTCATAAAATGTCCTTAGCTACTATTGAGAAATTAAAATGGTTGCTCCTGTAAGGTCAAAAATTATCAAAGACTTCTGCTTTCCTGTCCCAAACCTATCTTCAGTAACAAAAGGGCCATTTGGAATTCCTGAAGGCACAGAGGTGCTGATAGTGAACAAGGCCTGTAGGCCAACATGTGTATACACCAGGGGGTCTGCTAATTGTCACACTCTTTTGCTCAGTGGGTGAAGTTGCAATCTGCTGATTGGTCAGTTTGAATGTCTCACGGTTGGTTTTTAGTCACATGGTCAAGGAAGAGATAAAAGAAGATTGCAACTGTTGCTCTCTCTCTTTCCTTTGCTGCCTTCTTCTTGGGGCTCTGCCCTCTCTCCCTCAGGTAATATTTTACATACATGCTGGGTACAATTAATTGTTCATGTTTTACCATCCTTTATCTATTTTGTAACCAATTCAAGTGTAACCATAACAAAATATTGTTATTAAACCATTTCAATTATTAATTATGTGCTAACTAGTCTTGATTCAAGGTTCATCTTAAAGTGCTACCTATTGCAATACAATAGTCACACAATAGCAACGCTCTCCCACATATGTAGCTATTCTAAATGCGCTTATTTCCGTCATTGGTATAAGTGGCAGTGGGTGGTAATAGACTAGAAATGTACAGTTTTATACCATCGTGCTGATAACGTTTCTTTAGTCATTCGGCAATCCTACAGCTTGAACCACCGTAGGGAAACCATCCTTACACTCCACAACTTATTCAGTCACAAAACATAACTTCTAAATAATACACACCATCTACATCAAGTTTATATATTATTTAAAATTGTGCAATATTATTGATAATCGAAGAAAAGGATGCATACAAAAACAAATGAGCTAAAAACAAATAATACCACCACAAAATCACACAAGAAAGAGACAAGCAGGATGTGACCAGAATTAATTTAATTATTTAAATATGATATTCTTGCAAAATGTTGATTATGCAACTTCAGCCTTGATTTTGATTGATGTTTGCTGTGGCCACATAAACATTGAGGTGTGAATTTACACTGACATGCTAATGTGTTTAAAATATGTTAATCTTAATGTGCAAGTCAGGTAAAAAAAAAATCAATTGCACAATCATTTACATACAAGTAAAACATTAGATCAAATAAAGAAATAGTAATCTCCCCAACATTTGGTACTCAATTTCAAAAAGTAGTCTGCAATCTGTAAAATTTAAATGTCAAGTACTGTATCTTTTCATCCACCAACCAGTCAATGTTTTTTAAAGGCCTTTCATAAAAAGCATTTTAAGTTGTATAATTTTTCCAAGAGTTTGTTGTGTGAGGCACAGGACTTCAAGAGGGTAAGAGAAGAAAACGGGTGGAGTACTGTGTAGACAAGGGGCTTCCGCTGCCATGCAGGGCACACTCCATCTTACAGAAGTATTACAGTCTCTTGCTCCCTTTCTGTCTTTTTTTTTTTTCCTCCGGTCAGGCATTTTTGCTGACTGCAGCTGTAAGTGCAGCCAGTTCCTCTGTCAGCACTTTGCCCTCCTTCATCTTAACAGAATGGCGTCCATCAGCAGCCTGCAGAGGGTGATTAGGGAGGCAGAGAGAGAGAGAGAGAGGGGCAAAGAAAAGAAAAGCTGTCAAAAAGAAGAGAGAAGCTTTTTTCCTTTGCCTTTGACACCAGACAGCTTCTCCGGGGTGTCTTTGGCTTTGAGGACGACTCGAACCTGTGATGAAACTCAAGACTTCACTCTGATTAATTATGACAAGGAACAAATTCAAGGAACAGGTCACGAAGGCTTTTCTTATTTTGTGAAAAACCAGCCGAACACATTTCCTCAAACAGTAAATGGGATTGTTTTGAGGTTTGATTTGCTGCCACGCCACTCACGGCCTGCCACCGCTCCTAGCGATGCATGGAACGAGGAAGGGATACTAAACCCGCAGTGTCTGTGTCGGCTCTGCACTAAAGCCAAGCACGGAGGCTGCGCTAACCTTAACCCCCCACCCCCCACCCCCCCCAAAACCTTCTCAAGGACTCTGTGGTAATTAGCATTGGGGATCAAAGGCCTGCATCATCCATAAATATTGAATTACACTTTTCTAAAAGACACACAGTAACATGCATTTTTTATATTCTTCATTGAGCGACTTCGCACAGAAAAATAAATGGTCTTAACTCCAGCAGAAGCCTGTGTGTCAAGCTGAAAAGAGAGACGTGTAAACGCAAGTGCAAGAGAGTTGCATCGCAAATGAAGAGGAAAGAAAGTCGGAGGGAGAAAAGTGTGCGTCTCATTAGGGAGAGAGGGAGCCGTGTTTTCCCCTGGGGCAGGTAGACTGGAGTAGAAGCCGGTCTCCGTGCTGACTTCATCAAAAGCCCGCTTGAGTGGTGCTAAACAACTACAGAGGAAATGGCTGCAGGGGTTATGGCACAGGAATGCAATATTATTTAATTACTCTTAAAAATGTGCCATTTTATTGCACAACGCAGAAATGTTACAGCATCTGATGCCACGCTAGCCTGGGAGGCCTAAGTCACATCTTGGCTGTGCTCGCTCAAACAGGCCCGCGGGGACAGCAGACTCCGTCATTATCATGTAACAGCTGCTTTAGCAGGTAATCTCCTCCCTTTGGACTGCCCTGGTGAGCTGTTCACTATTCAACAAAGCTCTCTTTTGGCCTGCGTTTTCATTAACACGCCCAGGAGTTGATTCAGAATCGACTGGCCTGGCCTGAGGAGAAGTGGGGGAAAAAAACCCCTGCAACAATATGAAGGTGTTTTATAGTCCAATTAAGTGACGCTGGTTTCAGAGTGTGAAGGTGCCTGGGGCGAAGCTACAGGCCCAGTCACACTACTCTCTGGCTTACATCCCGCTACTGGACACATTGACACCCACGGATTACTCACTCTAAATGGACTGATCAGCCCATTTTGTTATAGCCAAGATTAGCTTCGTGAGGCCAATTTATGCCTGGTGGTTGGGGGGGGGGGGGTGGGGGTCTTTTTCTCTTTCTTTTTTGCTAGTTTCTTTTGGGGGGTTATTGGGGGGGGTTTTTTTTTTTGTGGGGTGTGGGAGCCAGGAGATTTGTGTACAATCAGCGAGATGTTTTGGGAAATCTATGCAAAGTGACGCTGCAGTTTGAGTCAAATATCTGTAAAGCACTGTTGCTTCCTGTGCCGAAGAAATGCTCAAATCTGTTGTCAAACAACTCTTCTGAAGCCACTTCCACGCACCTTGATGAATTCTCCCCCATCTAGGCCACCGTGAAGTGTGGATGATAAAAAAGAAAAGAAAAGAAAAAGCATGGCGTTCTATGATCACGGAAGAATATAAAGCTTTCTGATCTTTGATCTTCGCAAAATTAATTTGAAATCAAAATTATTGAACATGGGAATAACAAAAAAATAAAAACAACAACCAAAACACCCAAGACCTACTAAAATCTGCATTTGATTAGAAGATAATGAATGTGTCACATGTGGGAAAACAAGAGATCAGGTAAGAAAATCAAGCGTAGCACCAATCTATTCTTCTGTGCCAGTAATTACCCACCCTGCAATGCCTCTCTTTCCATTCTCCCTTTCAAACCACTGGAGACCAATATGAAAGGGAATTGGACACTTGGGGCTACAGATACTTGTAATTAAAACTCCTTTTTTAAAATGTTGGTTCTTACATCGTCAGGTCTATACAACCTGAGCTGGTAGATCTGACCTAAATACACTGTAGAATAAATATGGAGCACTCCCCAAGTCTTTGTTCCCTTTCTCTCTCATTAGGAACTGATGGAGGGGAGGGAGCAGAATGAGGATCAAACAATAGCATCAGGCTCAGAGCAGAGTGGTCTGTTGACGATGCTGTCATGTTCGGTTCACTGGTGCTTGACATCACTAGTACTGATGAATGCATATGGAGTGACGGTCATTACGTGGAGGGAGAATGATGCCATCCGTACTGGTCAATAGTGAACAAGAGGTTCCACAATCTCCCGTTTAAAAGCTATTAGTTATGTACTCTTTGTATTGTATTGTTGGTTTCAAATAGGTTTGAAAACCAAAATGACTGCGAATGACTCTAAACAAATGAATGTAGTTTAACCATAAAATAAAAAGTATAGATTGTATGGTTTAATAATTTTTAAACATTTATTTATTTACAAACATCATGAATTATTCATTCATGCATATCAGTTTTTTGGGAAGTCGACCCACAGTACAACCTGCATTAACATGACTTTTTCTTTTCTACTCAATATGGTAGCTTGTAATATTTCATTCTTTTAATGAAGCTTTTTAATTCATTATGATATAAAGACAACTGAATCACCCCAACATTTTTTTTTATTTTGGCCCCTAGTGTTGTAATTGTTTACTAAATCTAGAACTAAAGCAAAAAACCATTAAAATCTATTTCAGTAATAGAAATAAAGATGAAAGACAACAATGTAAATATTAGATGAAAAACTAAAATGAAAATTAACAAAATGACAAAATTAATAAAAATGAAAACAGAAAAACTACAATGCATTAAAAATGCTATAAAAGTACATAAATACTAAAATAAAACTGATGCCCTCAATATTAATTCAGCAATTAAAAATATTCTTGTCATAGAAGAGGTGTAGTCAAGTCACCACGTGTTTGTTTTCTAAATTATTTTGCTGAACAAAATAAAGAATAATAAAAAAAAATGTTTAAAACTTGAAAATCTGTGCAAGGGAAATAAGCTGTTAAGTATTGGCTCCAATATTAAAAGAAAAAAAAAGAAGAAGCTGACACAAAGATTACTGCGAGCTGCAGCTCTGCCAATTCCAGTCACTGCTTTAACTGCCGCAGCAATTAAATTAAGTTTACATAGTGCCACATTCCTTCAGCATGTAGCCCATATATATGTCAAAACATTTGGAAAATCTCAGTGTAAGTGTCCTCAGTGTAAGCCTAACATAACAGAAATATTACAGCCAGAATTACAGCTTTACAATCCAAATTCTGGTCATGAATCAATACAAGAATGGAGGGGGGCCACGACCTCTGAAATGACTCTGTGCTGTCGGGCCGAGATGAATGTGGTTGATAAATGACTAGAGGCAGGGTGGCTCAGTTCATTAGCTCTAACAGTCATTTCCATCTCTTCATAAAGGCTGTGGTGTTATAATTTACCTCTAGTCAATAATTAGGAATCCACAAATAAACGCAAGCAATTAAATGTCTACTGCTACTGGGCGAAGGGGGTCCCTGGGCTAGATGAGGGTTTGCGGGTGGACACTCAGCATAGGATGGGTTATTCACAGCCTGACACGTTAAGCCGCAGGGAGCACTGTGGACTAAATGCTTATAGGTTGGTGATGTTATTCCCAGGTTGTGACCCTCAAGTGAGGAAGTGTTGTTGTCTCATTAAGAGAGAAGGGAATGAGTTTAGAAGTGCTTGGAGCACGTTGTGGCAAGAAAAGGGGAAATAAAAAGCAAGATATCCAAAGAGAGAGAGAGATATGTTCATTAATGTTATCTGAGGCTAGCAAAGCGGAAACACTCTGTGGCAAAGGCAACAGATCCGAAGCAACAGCCCGTAAGCTTTTGTGTGATTTCCTTTCCTGCACGACTCAGACAGGCAGATAAAATGACATGAGAGTGAAAGGCACCTCTTCAAAATGCGCTCACCAAGTCCCAACATTATTCTGACATGCATGAGCTTGTTACGTTGACATATGGCACGGGAGTGATGGCTGTGGTATTGACAGGGCCACAGCAGTAATAGGAAGTCGTCACAGTAGTTCCGCCATTAGTGGCTGACAGTGACAGCTCACGCTATACACAGAGACTGACAGGCGAGAGAAAAGACCTCGCATAGGTATCACACACACACGCACAAACCCCCATATTACCAATCCTGATTTTCCACAAAAAAGGCCGTAGTACTGACACATAACACCCATGGAACTTCGCATACACCAGTGGTTTTGCAGTATCGTATAAAGATCAAACAACCTAGGCTCATTAGAAAAATATGCCTCTACCTACATTTTTACTCCAAGTTAACAAAATGTACCTGTACGTATGCAATGAACACGAGAGGGCATTAAAAGACCAGCCATTTTTATTCATTTTCACACAAGTTGTGATAACGGGCAGATTATCGATGAATAAATGCTTATTTTTGTGCAGTTCTTTGCACAATACTATGCTATAGTACACAATACTAGGACCTCAAAATGCTATTACTATAGGGCGACTTGTAAACCAATAAATAAATGGAAACTAAAATTTTTACATTTGCATCGCACAATGATAAACTTGCTTGGTAGCTCACCTGGTACAGCACTGCACTTGCGATGAGGAACGCGGGTAGGACCCCATGAAAATTGTCCACAATTCAAGGGCTCAAAGTCCTGTACAGCAAGACTAAAAATGTTGGTTGCAGCAACGCCGTTAAAGTTGGTTCGATTTGAGTGGGTCAGTACTGTATGTTTTTTGCAAAGGCGATAGAGCATTACTTTTAAGTCACTTACCAGGGGACTTCTTTTCGAACGATGCGTACGAGAATCAACAGAAACCAAATGATGCAGATTCACAGTAGCTATTTTAGAAAAAAAAAAAAAAAACATGAACATTTTAGTGCCCCTCTTCTGGACATTTTACTTCGAAAGTGTTGTGAAATGTGCAACACACAATGTAATATCAATTTGCAGCAATGCCGCCACAGGCGTGTTTTTCCAATGAGCTTGGGATGTGATCAAAACATGCAAGTACAACATAAACAAATTGCAACATTGACCTAGTGGTCGGTTTCTTCCTTCCCCCAAAAAAGAGAACATAAAAAAGCTCACCTGCCAATAAACTCGCTTGATCACTAGTCAGAGGAAGAGCCACCCTCCCTGTGGAGCGCGTTTGGAGACAGAGGGTGGAAAAAAAAACAGGATGAGCGTGTTGAAAGAAAAGAAAAACTAACGCGCGGGTCACCATGTCGGTGTCAGCGCACCTCTCTGGGGACTCAGCCTGGTCTCAGCCTTGTCATACAGAAAGCAGTTGTGTAGGCCGAGTCGAGAAAATGTCGATAGCAACTTGCCTGTGAAGAGTCTCCTGCGGGCCGCTGCTCTGTTTGTGTGTATGTATGCAGTGTGTCAATAGCAGCCTGCTGGTGGAGAGTCTCTAGTGGAGCTCGGCTCAATCTCCCTGCATCGACAGACCTGCCAGATCAATACTTGGCCCACCACTAACAAGCTGCTTCGGGGTCTCACAGCCCAGCAGAGGAAGCAAGAGAAAGAGAGAGAGAAAAATAAGGAGAGAGAGAGACTGAGCTGCCTGATGGCAGTCTTCAGAGTCCTCTAAAGTGTCCAGCGGCGAGATCGCATAACTTACCCTGTCATGACAGACCAGGCGGTCAGTAAAGTTTAGCATTGATGGTCAAAGGTTAAATGCCACTAGAGAAGGTAGTGATCATGTTTGATGAGGCCTAGTGGAATCAATACTAGAGAAGTTCAGGCTGCCAAACAGCCACATGAACACACACACCACGGCGGTACATACATGTATTATTATTAAGACTTTAGGATGATCATGCCTTGGCTTAATCTGACTAATGAATGAATCTTTCTTATATACCTAGCTATAATAATCAGTGGCACGTGACAATAGGCTTAATTGGGGCGATATATTGAGCGTCAATCATGACGCCTACATTTCGTCACAACCTTAATCCCATGATTAACAGTTAAATTTTAATATTCTGACTTTCTACGACCAGTTTGGAAGACACAAGATGACTTTTGGAATTTGAAACAATGGGTCTTATTCGCGCCTTTCACATCGTGGGGAGCGGGAAAAAAATTTGTTTCTTGGTAGAGGTAGTGAGTTTTTCGAGTCGACTATGCGCATGGAATTTGCCCAATTTTGCCAGAAGATGGTGAGTACCACCCTCTGCTGTGTAATGGCTCTTGCACGTGCCTGCAGATACACAATAATTTCAGGATCATTTGTGTAGTGCTGCTGTTTGTAGGTCAATTCGTCTCATGCACTCTAAGACAAACTGGCGCACAAAGAGCGCAGCTGGATGCCATACACATATCCCCCGATCCTATGCCTATGTTCAAGCCTCATATTTTAAGCTTTCCTGAAAGGAAAAATTTCTCTAAATAAAATGTTTACAGTTCGCTTTACACTACACGCATAACCTACAACTAGCCAATGGTTTGAATAAAATATTACTCAAACGTTCAATCTCCTCATCAATATTCTTTTGTCTGTATTTTTGCACATATTTACACTTACCCACAATGAATTACTCCAACATTCTTTCACCACAATTTTATTTGCTGACTTTGCATTAATTACTTTTAATAAATAAAATCTAAGAAAAGATTAAAATCATTTAAAATAATTAATGATTTGTATTGTAGTTAATGCTTACAGTTGCGGGTGTGAACTGGGTTTAACAATTTATTTGCACAATACATTCTTATATATTTGCACTGTATATATATATATATATATAAAAATGGGACATGAGGTAAATTTCTGCAACATTCTTCTCACTCGCCAATTGGTTTTTAGAATTGTATATTCTATATTTTGAGGATTTATTAAAATAAATCAAAACAAATTATGCAAATCTTTAATCATCTTTAACTATGATACCTTTAATAATACAAATTTAGACATAGTTTATGGACCAACGCTTTTGCTGCTGACCTTTCATAATTAAATTCCACATGGGAAATTATTTACTTTAGCTTAACATAACAAATTACATTTGTTTTTTATTATTGTTGAAATTATAGTCCAGAGCTTCTCGTGCTTCTGTTCTTGAGCTGAAAAATGCGTACACATCGCACCACCTATTGTACCGTGATTTTGCTTTCTGTTCAGCCTGACAAATATAGACCAGTGACTAGACCATTCATCTGCGATTTGTTTAACTTTTTCACGGTGTGAAAGGGCCTTAAAAGATTAATGTTCATTTTAAAATCTGCAGGATATGTTTGAAAAAGGTCAATTACACTTAAAGCACCACATTAACAAAATTATGAATACTGAAAAACGTGAATACTGAAAAAAAAGAGGTATGAATTGCTGATTAAATCAAACCTGCTGCTGAAGGATGTGTTGTACATGTTCAGCCCAATCGTTGTCTGGCCCACGACCCACAAACGCCTCCTCACACTGCAAATCACAAAACATGGCCGAAATGCTGTTAAAAGCCATGAAGAGAATACTTAAACTTCTTTTGTGTGGGTGTGTAAGAGTGCCATGGTGTCATTGGATGACCCCAAAAGTGGTTCAGCTAATACATGTGGAAATTATGAAAAAAATTAAATAATAATAAACAAAAATAAAATAAAATAAAGCTCAATAAACACCCATGTGTAAAATTTTGGCAAGGTCTAATCAGAATATTCACATGTACAAATTATGCCAAACAAATGTTTGGTTGTCAATAATAATAATGATCTTGAGTGTTTGTTTAAGAACTGAGCCTTATTTATTTTTCCATTTGTAACTCCCATGTTATTCTGTAGCTATACAGTAAGTTTTGTTTCTCACAATACTTACCTCATCTGTGTCCAGCATGTTCACCAGGTCTGTTTCTGTCATGTTGAGGATAGACGCTGCTTTCACTAGTGAGCATTTAGACATTCTGTTTCCTTCTCTTTCACTCTTTTTCTTCCTCGTCAAACGGGCTTTAATATCCTGCACATCCTGAGCCAATTGATCAGCCAGTGCCTTATCAATAAAAATAGAAGAAGAAAAAAAACAAGCATAAACACATTTTCTGTTATAGTACAATCTAGAGTGGCTAAAGGTATAATGAACGGGGTGTGATCAAGAACTCAATGTTAGGGATGCTTTAGTTGAATTGAGAGCAGCCTGAATGAAGAGCCGAATGCTCCATGACTTTTGACGCACTAGACACACTAAAATTTCAAAGGCTCTCGTGTTGATTTGGAAAGGAATTTGCACAGAGATGCCAAGCTCTTAAAAAAACACACATTTGATTTATTTGATTTTTTTTTTGTATGGCACATATTATATGAGACATTCTCAGAAGAGTGTAAATAATGGTGAGACGAGAGGCTCTTAAAATGGCGGTGGGGAACGTTGGATATTATTCTTTGTTGCGCCCGTTGAGGGCCGAGCTAAATGGGAGTTGTTGCTAAATAGTGAGAGACAATTAAATGTTAAAGCTGCCACTGTACATGAGAAAGTCAATAAAGTGAGCTCCCCTTTGTTTCATTTTCAGCTTATTGATCGTAGCAATAATCTCTTGTATCATTCCCCATAAGCCTTGTGAAAACCTGACCTTGGAATGGACAGTCTGCGTGTGTGTGATTCCTGCATGGTCCCGGTTAACTCACAGAAGTATAAGTGAGAGCAATCACACGCGGTTGATCAGAGCACAGTTCTTTGGGGCATGCTCCATTTCCCACATCTCCCCACCACCGTTATTTGTTTCATAAAGCCTTCATCATAAATACTTCAAATGGATCTTCATTATATTTCAGGGGATGCTATTGGATTACATAAAGGCTATTCTTGCGTCCTCTTGTTCACACACTGCAAATGTGCAGCGATGCCATTAAAAACGAAAGCAATTTAACTAGCAAATGTCTCTATCAGTTGTGAACTCTAAAAACAATCATTTATGTTCATTTGGGTGTGGGGGGGTATTAGGTGTACTTCAAAGCAGAGGTGACTTAACATAATGCAATGAAGCGTAAATGTGCAGTTTGCTGCCAAGAGAGAAAAAAAGCTATTTTAAGAGACTCATTGACCTTGACATACAGTCATGAGGGTGTTCATTTTCAGCTTGTTTTCTCTGATATTTTAACAAAGCTTCTTCACTGCATATTGTTTTTTTTTTCTTCAATTTTTTCTTTAATATCTTTTATTGCAGGTAGAACTAAAAATGTACATTGCAAAAAATGTGCTTTTACAATTTTCTTTTATACACTCTCCACCCAGAACAAATAATACAAAAGAAAAATAAGACAATAAGCAATAATGATAATAATAATAAAATATACCTAAAAAAATTTAAAATGACGATAGTATAGACAACAGCTGGGAAATTAAAACCCATGCCCATATACATGGGTTTTCTGTTTCCATTTACAATTTTAGTCTGGGGAGAGAGCTGTACCCTTTTCAAAATAGAAATTCATTGTGTTTGATTCCAAGGTACGTTTTAGTTAATATGTTATTTTCTCAAATTTCTAAAACAGCATTACATTCCACAGTGGAACTGTTGGGGGTTTGCTTTAATTTCTAGTCAAGTAGTATTCTTCTCTGCCAAAAGACATACAAAACCATGAGAGTCCTGACATTTTTTAGACATGACAACACCTTTTTCTGGCATTTTCTTACTATATGCCTTAGACCAAATATTAAATATAGCTGTCCAAAAATCAGATAGTCTGGGGCAATTTTTTTTTATATTCGCTTATAAGAATTTCATCCTTCAAGTTAATCTTTTTTTAATGACATCAGGACAGTTGTCACTTTTTTTTATTATCCTGCAAAATATTAAAATAATTTTTAATTCAGAAATTAATAATACATTCATTATGGAAGAGGTCTGTTCAACCAATTAAAAAAAAGAAAAGAATGTCATGTCATTAAGTTATACAATTAATGATTAAATATAAATTGTATTTAACTTCTTTTCTCCTGAAACCCTGTGAGCGGGGGTAAACACACACAATACCTCTGTCTGGAGTCTGAAAAATGTTCTACAAATACCATGTCAATGCATATTATGCAGCAATAAGCTCGAGTGAAAATTTAAAGAGTTCTTCACATAATCATTGTTAGAGGTCCACAACATGAGAAAATTCCTGTGAAATTTAGATAAATTGGTCAATGTGACCTTTCACTTCCCTTTTGCTTTACATTTACATACACTACATAAACATTATTAAACCTGCAACATTCAAAATTCACCAGAGGGATGCCCAGCTCATCAACAAACTGTCAAAAGAGCATATGACTTTATTTAAAGCTTAATAGATATTCACTGTCACTAGTCAAAGGGTAGATTCAATTGACCTAAGCCCAGCGCGCAGAAAAATCCGGAAAGAGATTAAGTGAATTTATCACATACTCTGCACAGCTCCCCTGGCCGCTTCTCGAGAGCCAGCCGAGCAGCAGGATAGTGTGATGGGGGCCAAGAGGAGAAGGGTTCTTACCCACAATCACCGTAGCCACAGGGCCAATTTAGCAGTTCTCTTGCAGAGGAGAAGGATTAGAGGAGCGGAGGAGAAAAATTCCTCTTTAAATGACTTACCTGCATTAAACCATGCTGGATTGTATTAGAAGATAAACTACTGAGGAAATTACTGAGAAAATAAATTAGACTTTATCTTAAATCTTTTGTGACATTTGGCATTTTTCACTCTCAACACCACTTGAATGGGGAAAGTAAATGTTTACCAGCAACACAAGTAAACGCTGGATAGGGCTGTGTTAATGAGGTGTCTTAATGACTTCATGTTATACTAATCTAGCACGCTGTCTTAAAGATGTCTTTATTACTGCAACAAGCATTTAATGCAATTTGAACTATTCCTCCAGTTTAAATGCATGAAATCATTCCTGTTGCACCTGCACTATAATACACTACGTGCTATCAATTAATCATGGCCACATACATTAGCATAATTCAAACAAAGCTCTTCGGAGGATCCCCAAATGGCATTATAATCATCCCAAAAGATCCGTCTTGAAGCTTCCTGACAGAATGGCATGTTCAAAGCTCATCAATCCATGACAGGGGGATGTAGGCCAGAGAGCTGTGCCGTCTACGGGGACCATCATTAACACACTAGCAGGAATCAGCTACAGGTTAACTATGTTAACTATACGAAACCACAGGCTACAAAAACATGCTGGCTTTTGACGACAGATTTTTGCAAAGGAATTTTAGAATCGAATCCATATTTTTTTTTCTCTAGGGCCAGCGTATTGATCATAACTTGCATCTAACACCCCGTTTACACATTCTGTTTCAGGTGATCTGATCACAAGCGGAGAGTGGTAAATAAATGTGTTGTGATCTAATCGCTGAAACCACATTCAATAGATTAAAAAATGCAAATGACCTCGTTGCATTTGCAATGTAAACGCTAGTCTGTCCTGACTGCATCAGCACAACAAGGGTCACCTACTCACCTGTCAATCAACCACCATTTTAAAACAATTTTACTGGTTACAAGCAGTTTTTTTTAAAGAACTGATCATGTAAAAAAATATGCAAAGTATGTAATTCTTCAGAATGCCTGATATCAACATGCAGGATTGTGAAATTCACAAAACTTATTGGAAAAAAAAAAAATCACATTTTCAAATTCTTTAAAATCAATTTTTGCTTAGATTAACTTTCTTTATTTTATTTTTTCCCCTTCATCATACTCTGACCTATATGATCTATTTAGCCACAAATACTGACTTTTTGAATCAATCACAAGCGATCACAGGAGACATATTTGAGACACGTTACTGCCAGGTGTAAACAACAGTATATGTATCAGCTGATTGGATTGAAGACTTAAATTAACACCAAGTGTAAATGGCCTAAAACGAAAACAAAGACAAACTGAATGTTCAGATACCGTAATAAATGTGTGGAACTGGTGCAGCTGGGACTCGGCGAGGGTGAGTTTTCTCTGCAGTGTTTCCAGAGCCTGAGAGCTCTGCTCGGCCAAACCATGCATCTGTTTAGACGCAGTCTGCTCCAGCTCAGCCATGGCCTGATCGCGCTCGCTAATGCACGCCTGGAGGACGGCCACTCTCTGCTCCTGGGGATGTGTAAGCAGAAATCAGAAATCCCACCAAAATAAACACACTTAAAATAACTTCTAACAATCATTTCATAAATTAGGACATTACATTACACATAGATAACAGATGTATATAGTAGATATCTAGTAAAATAACAATGAACCCACAGATCAATAGCAGAAGATGAAATGAAAAGTATGGCATTGGGGCCAAACATCAAATGAGACTGATGGTAATTAGGTGAATAATAAGAAAGAAAGAAAAATCTACAATACCATGCAGGATAAGCACTAGTAAAAATTGTATTTTATTAATACCACATAAATACTGAAGTAACATAAAATTACTGATGAGAATAGATGATCTTGAACCTTTTTCTGAAGCTCTTCTTTGAGTTTTTGGCTGGTTGTCTCATGCTGGTTTTTTTCTGCAGTGGCAACTGTCAATCTTCTCTTTAGAGAGTCGACAAGGGCTTTCCGGTTAGTTGACTCATCAGTGAGAGATTTCATCTAAAAAAGAAAAGCAATTGTTATTAAGTAAGAGTGGGGTCGCTGAGACCGAAAATTCAATTACTTCATTATTTTTAAACAGACAGTGAAATGTGGAAGTCTAGGAGGTTCAGACTCTGGATGAGTGACACAATCAATAACGGCAGAGAGAATAATTAATTCCAGGTTGCTCCAAGGCTGCTGCCATGGCTAGTACAGTATCTGTTGTTCGAGCAGGACCTACTTTCTTTTCCAAGTCTTCAGTCACTGCTCTATGGCTCCTTTCGGAGTCCTGGCAAATCTTTAGTCTGCACCTGAGATCCTCCACCAGCTGCCTTTTCATCGTCACATCCCTCTCTAAAACACCAACCCTATATGCAAACATATGCACATAAACATTGGTGTCTTTTTTTAAAATTTATTTCAAGAACATAATTTTTTTTTTAATGTGGACACACTCACTTTAAAAATTAACAAATGGAAATGAATAATTAAACAGAGAGAAAACAAATAAAATGCCAGCAGTACTGTAACCAGATTCCTCCTAAATAGTTTAAACATCTACACATCTCTGACATATAAAAGTGTTGGAATATGTTAACATTTGAGGGCTGTTTTATGGACTGCCTCCTTGACCAGAGCTGCTGTAATGATGAGTAAAGGTCCTTTTAAATAAATATCCTCAAATTCCAGAGAGAGAGAGTGCCTGAAGCAAATGTAATTTTTTTTTTTAATTTTTTTTTTTTTTTTTAAAAATAATTTTTTTTATTTTTTTTTTTTATTTTTAAACTGAATAAATGTGAGAGACATTGGAGTGACATTAAATTAAATAAGACTGGGTGGCCTGGGGAAATGGAGTCAGGTTACCCAACAGCCATTAATGAGAAAAGCCATATTGACCCCGCTGTAGAGTGGACAAAGCGTTTCTCCTGTTGACTTACAGCCACGCTTCACTCATCCTCCCCCACTTCACTCCATCTTTCCCAAAGCTCAAGAGAGCAAATGGCAATTAGATCTATAACATTTATTTTAGGGGTAAGCTCGCCCAAAAAGAATAGCAGGATGGTGATACTGATGACTGGCGTAAGCCTCAAAACAGCTCCTCTACGGATGCCTGGCTCGCTAAATCGTTTGAATGCATTCCTTCGCACTCTCTGCTTTGTCTCTTTGGTGTTGAGGTGCTAGATTGCTAATTCAGAATGCATTTTGGATGCTAATACAGTTGTAAGCGCTTTCATAGATCATGGATACGCAGTTTGCAGTAGAAAACAAAGGAGATGAATACATTTATGATATGGAAAGACAACAGGCGGCACATGAAAGGCAGGCCTTTATGAATAAGGCAGAGACCTCTGCGCCGGATATTGACTCAGGACATGGCAGCATGCTTTGAAATTCACTTTTTTGAAGGCAGTGCAGCAGATGTATTTTTTACAGCGTCTAGACATGTATTTCATTTAAACAAGCTGCGTGGCGTAAGGCGGCTTCTGCTCACAGGGACTCCTCATCTGTGATTTCACATGTTGTGACAGACTGGCGTGAAACTCCGGAACCCCTTACGTGTCTGCGGACACACCATGCGACATTCACACACGTCTAAGCAAGTACATCTTGGGGGAAAAAAAAAAAAAAAAAAACAGCTATTCTCAAATCCATATCTTTGTTTCCAGTCGGGATGTGACGTACTTCAAACCAGATAAATTTTTTCCTGAGAGGAGAAATTGCAAAAAAATATGGTATTTGCCTTGATGGCAGATTTTTTTGCACTTGTTTCAAGCAAAACCTCACTAAATGTTTTATTTATAATAACAGCCATTTTTTATCCCACTGAGATGGCTCGAAATGAGTGACGCGGAAAGAAAGAAAGGAAAGAAGTAAAAAGGACAGGGAGAAGGCAACCAGTTAACACAACAGACTGTCAGACTCGGTGCCCAGGGCAAGACATCTTATGACGATAGTGCATAACTACATGGGAAGGAAATTACAGCTCCTGTCACTGTCTCTTTCTGTCTGCTAGTATGTATCTATACGCAGCCAGCTTCATGGTTTTAAAAAATCTACGAATGGTGTTGAAGTCTGCCACATGGTGGAATCAAGACTAAGAAGGAAAGAGAGGGGATAGAGAGCATTTACCTCTCGTGCAGTTCCTTCAGTGTCTGATCTCTTTCATCTAACTGAGCCCTCAGGCTCTTGTTAGCAGCAGTGTGTTTGCTCATCTCACTGCTGGCATTCTGTGGAGAGAAAGAGTCGCACATTTATCCTATCATCTGATATCCCATCGTGCAGGACTCATTTATGAATATTGAGCCATCGGGATGCTTAATGAGGATGCTGTTTCACATCTGTTTCACAGAAATGTACACATTTACATATGTCCTGTGTATGGGCATATGGTCAATGATGTGACGTGAATTTTTTATTCAGATCTATGAGGTAATTAAAAAAATATGTACAATTATATGTGCATTTTTGTAAGGCTTTAAGTAAATAAATGTTTAGGTGATGTAACGGTCAGGATACTGTAATAAAGTAAAATGTTTCATTAATATAAAAAAAAGTTAAATTATGTACAGTAGTTTGATATATATTTTATTATTATTTCTTAAAAAGGAATACATGAATGAAATGGTAAATCTTTGAAGAAAAAAAAGTTAGCCAAATCGAAGTCAGCAAAATGCAGGAAATCTATTTGTTATCATGACAAGAGAACCATAAAGGAAATAATAAACAGGAAATAACAATTTCAGTTTCCGCTGTAGAACCTCATGACTGTAGAACCTCATGACTGTACACCATGGTCAGTATTTTTTTTATTTTGATATTAGAATATATTAGATATGCTGACCTTTTTATGAAAAGGCAAGGTTGGTCAAATGGAGTAACATGAAAATTCGTAATTCATAATTTGCAAACAAACACAAAAAGCAAAATAAGCTAAAATAATTGTGTTTTTTTAATTAAATGATTATGATGTGCACACAGTCATATATCAAAGCAAGAATTGACTTAATAGTTATACTCCGTGTCATTTGTTTAGAGACATTGATCCCAATTTTGTAGAAAATGGTTTAAACATTTTTAAAAATAGAAAAGAACAGAAATACAATGACAATTGCATTCTGAAGTAGATTTTTTTAAATTTCTAATTTTCATCATCTCAGACATCCTTATTGCTCGCTAAATCTTATATTATGTATTTGCTAACACTGTATAATTTATTATAATGTAATAATTCTATAGCATATTATGCGCAGAGTTTTGATCTAGTTAGTGGCAGGGATACTTGTTAAACCTCTGTGAAGTCGTGTAAGCCGTCTAAGCAGAGCACACTGAAAACTCTGACGACACGTTGAGTTTGCGTGGTCGATGACTGTGATACATGTGCAATGCATTTTTTTAATGCGAATATTGGTATGCTGAACACCTTGTCTTTAGCGTTGAAAGCGAATGGAGGACTGTT
Source organism: Sinocyclocheilus anophthalmus (assembly GCA_018155175.1). Lineage (NCBI taxonomy): Eukaryota > Metazoa > Chordata > Actinopteri > Cypriniformes > Cyprinidae > Sinocyclocheilus > Sinocyclocheilus anophthalmus. Next base: position 296,923 of record JADLZN010008434.1, on the reverse strand, counting down.
TATGTAGCCACACGATCCTGAACTGCATATAACACACACCCACACATACTCTCATGACTCTTGAACATGACACTACCATTGAGACCAACACAAAAATATAAAGAGCAGTGCCAGACCCCATATTTCAATTTGCTGATATTATAGACCAAAACTTGTATTATAGTGGAGAGAAAAAGCAAAAAAAATGGAGCAAAAAAACACGTTCAAATGGAGAAACCCATGTCAAACGTAACATATCATGCATGTTTGAACTTTGCTTTCAAGATTTCAGCTTTTTTCTGCCTTTGTATGCTTCTGCGCCATCAAATCCATGCCAGATCTTGATTTATCATAAATTCATAGTGCTATACAAAAATATAAACTATCTCTCATTTTATTTATCTATCATCTATCTATCTATCCGTCTGTCTATAGTTAGCAATTCTATTTAACAAAAGAGTTAAACCATATTATAGCAGACCTACGATTACTTTTAACTGAAGAGGTGTCTAAATGCAGTTAGATATTGCTTTAGCAAATACACACCTGTACTACTCCACTTTACAAAGCTAAAGCAGAAAGTGGTGGGATAAGGTAAAAGAATATACATTTTATTTTAACAATATATTTAATTAATAATATATTTCATATTTTTATATAAATATCAACAACGGTCAGATAATTTTTTTTCTCATCTTACTATATTCTATAAAATGGCCTAGGAAATAAACAATAGGAGGTACAATAAACAAATAATAAAATTATTTAACATTCTTAAATATTTTAAGACAGTTGAATTATTGAAAAATAATACCCACCCGAGGTGTAACAGCCACTCCGCTGCATGTTGCGGCCGCATTATTACCTCAAGGTGTACATTATTTGTCAATAATTCAACGGCCCGCCGTTAGTTATTCCTTATTTATATTATATTGCATTTTATTATTTTGTATTATATATACCTTGTTTTCAACTTTTGTTTTCTAATAAACCTGACATTACATGTGAATATTGTTGGCCTGTGATGAATTGCTTGTTATGTTCCTCATAAATTGCGTTGGATAAAAGTGCCTGCTAAATAAGTAAATGCAAATGTAAATAATAAATACAAAAGAGTTATACATACCCAAAATATCAATTTTGTTTAGGCCTTTACAAAGAAAATACTTCCAAAAACAGTGATTTCATAAATCTGTGTCATGAACAATGTCTATTTATATTTTGTACTCGTGTACTGATACTAATCTTCCCACACAGGTTCTAATCTGTTTTAATCTATCAATCAAATACATAAACTGAACCTATTGAAATGAAAATAATTGTAAGAGACCTTCAGTCGGTGAGTGAGCTGTTTGACTTGGGCCTGCAGGCGCTCCGGGTCTACGGCAGGGGGGTTCATTGACGTTTGCTGCCGTATTCGTCTCCACTGCTCTAACTCCATCTGCAGAGATGCCTTCTGCTGCTCCAGACCAGCCAGCTCGCACGCCTGCTTCTGCTCACCAACACACAAACAACAAATAAACAAATCCACATGTAGGAGCTCTTACAACAGCTGCATAACAAAGGACCAGATAAGTATCAATTAAACAAGCTGCATGACAATTAGGCAAAAGTCTGATTAAACATTTTCTGGTGAATTTTATGATTAAGGAGCATTTTTTTAGGCTCAGGACTACATAGCAGTTTGTGATTAAAGCCCTAAATCTGATTAAAGCTTTATGCTAATAAGGAGGCAGATCATTTTTCCGGTTTTCTGTTGATTGTCAGCCTTAATAGAGCCATTGTCGGCTCGTCCCAGTGCACTCTGGGAGTTTATCAGCACTTCGTAGAGCTGAAAGCTGAGCACTAGGACTAATTGCTCACTCACTCACTAACATACACAGTTACTGCATAGAACTAAGTGAATAACATAAAGCCCTGTTTGGGGAATAAAACCACAGAGTTTATAACAACACTCAGATGTGATACTTCACCCTCTGTCCAAACATAATGATTTCTTACTGCACCCAGCATACAATATGGGGTAAATCAGAGGAAAACGTCCACACACACAAACAGTTTCTTGTGGAACATCTCAAACATGCAACTGCTGATATCTGGTTTCTGACCTTTTAATAAAGCATTCTCTTTCTCTGTCTTTTTTCTTTCTTTCTTTCTTTCTTTTTTTTGGTTTGTGCTAATGAAAGACACACTGAGGCAACACACTGAGAGGCACTGCATTGATGGTGTTTCCAGTAATCTGAGGGTTTAATAAATGACCCTGCACTGGAGGATCATGTGGCTTTCTGTTTACACACTGACGCATCCTCTGGTCCTCTATAAGCTGTCCTAAAAAGCACAGGTTTTCAAATTATTTGATGCCAAGGCCCCCAAGATATGATAATAACCTTGCGAGGCAGACTTTCAAAAAAAAAAAAATATAGATATATCTACATTTCAAACACAACATAAACACACAGTTATGATAATGTATTTTATAAATTCATTATAAATTAATTGTTAGAATTGTAGAATATAATTAGGATAATTAAGAAGACTGTTATAAACATTCTAGACATAAAGGACAAATTAAATAAAAAAAATATATTTCGGATCGATTAAACTAGGGCTGTTTCAACAAAAAAAATATTATAAAATTTGTATTATTTTGTATAATTTGTATCATGTGGAAAATAATTGTACACACCCAATGCCATTTATAATTATATATACATACTACGCAAGTAATATAAAATGAGCTAAATGTGTTAAAAACAATTAAAAAGCACATTTAATTAATAAGTTAACACATAAAAGTCCTAAAAAAGCATTTAGTAAAATGCATTAGTGTTTCTTTCTCTTAAATTGTATGTGGACCCCAAGAATCCTTTGTTAGAATTTTTTGTGTGAGAATGCTTGAGTAGACGGCTTCTACAGATCAGTGATTTACGAACTGCCATGACCAGTCAGTCACCTGGAGCAGTAAATTAAACTGTCAAGCTTGTTAGAATCCAGTCACACTCGTCTCTCTCACCCAACTCGGACGAGATGTGGGGAGGTTAGTTTGGCTTAGCGCTAACAGCCTCTGAAAGCCTCGCTGTCAGAAGAGAAGTCTAATCCTGAGGTAATCCCGACCCTTCCTAAAAGAAGAACATGGACTACACCTGCAAATTACGCATATTACAGGCCCAGCCTGTCAAACAGGCTGTCAAGTCCCTCCGCCGTGGTGATAGGAGAGGTTCTGCCACACTATGATTAATCCCACCGCCATGATTAATCTGAACGGCTCAAAGGTGTGACAGCAGTCTTCACGAGAAAGCTGACCTGAGTGGGGGTAGATAGGTGAATGTGTCCAACCTGTCAAAGTACATCAAGTGCACTTCCTCTGTCATCCGTAACAACACGAGCTCAGATTCATGACACATAGAGCACTTTTGTCACCTACATTTATTGTGTCACAGCACCAGCTTGTGGTTGGAGCACTTAATAAAATAAAATGTTAATTCTTTATTTAAGAAAGGAAGACCCCCCCCTACCCCCCACCTCCCCCCCCCCTTTTGGTATGTGTCTGGACTGTGAGAGAGAAAAAGAAGGCATCAGCTGGAAGCTCCTCAGGGATATGCAGTGATTGACTGATGAAAGTGTCACTTCACTGTTGAGCATGTGTTCCACTTAGAGAGAACAAGGAACACACACACACACACACACACACACACTACAGCAGATGCATTATATCAGGTGCTGCTAAAACAACCATCAACTGCAGTTCTAACACATGTAGGGAAGCGAGAAGCCATTCAACTCATCTAATATACATCACAGAGTCTGTAATAAGAGATCCATTCTCTGCTAATACTGCATATGACATCCGTGTGATCGCTACAGGAGCTCTGTGACACTTCAACTCTGGTACAGCACGACTACTCCGCTTCAAGCTTTAATTGAACTTGGCCATTTATCACAGGAGCTTTGTCTTTTCTGCCTAGACAATATAATGAGAGCGAGGGTGAGAGACAGAAAGAGAGAGAGAGAGACATTAAAATGAGCAAAATAAAGGATCGATACCAGACCACAAAGGGCACAGGGATCAATGTGAGCTGAGAGTAGTGTGACACCCGACACAAACACTAATACAGAAGGAACACAGACTCTCACACAGAGGGGAAAAAGAAGAAGAAAAAAACAAGCACCAGAATTTGCAAATGAATACAAGTAATGTGCTTATTCTTAGTGTGTAACTTGGCTCATAATAAAAGTGTTACAATACAATTGCAGAAAAAAGGCAAATTATTTAAACTTCAAGTTAAAAGAACAGTTAAATAAAATATAATTCCTGCAGTTATGTTGATGTAAGGCTCTCAGAACCACAAGCAACCCACTAGCGTAGTTGTGTGGCGGAGCTGCCCTTCATTGCCACGTTCGTTCACAAGCACTTTATTTGGCAAAGTACATTCTATCCTAGGTCCTAATTTCGATCCTCCTGTTAGTACCTTGTTCAACAAAAAACAACCCCTGGCAAGTCTTTGTTGGTCGACCCCAGGATATTTCTTCCATTTTTTTTTCTTACAAAAAAAGCTCCCCCCCCTTGCCATTGTTTTATGGGTCTCGTACTTTTGTCTCCTTCCCTCAACCTTCTGTCCTTTCGTGAGTTGTGGCTCAACCTTTCTTCCCTTTTTCCCTCTCCACTTCCTCCTCCTCCCTTTTCCTCCCCTTCTTCCTTTCTCTTTTTTCCCACCCTTTTCTGCCCCCTCTGTCTTGAGATCCCAAACAAAAATGTTATGTTGTTCCCGTACTAATTACCAACCGTTAATAAAGCGAGACACAGAGCAACACACCCTATGAAAACCAGCGGGTGAGAAGCATGAGCAGGGTTCGGGAATTTCATATCGTAACAAAAATAACTCATCCGCATAAAGGGCGTCTAACTGAGCGGTCTAGGATGCATGAATCACCGAGTCTATTCATATTCAACCCAAACGACGTGGAGATTGGCAATAGTGTCATCCCAACACTTCATGATGGCTGTGGCGGGTGAGGCTTTTATAAGGAGTCAGACCAAAGATGATAGCAAGCCTCGATCACGCAAAAACGACAAATCTATTTGTGCACTGGTAGAAAACGAGTGGGATAGGTCGTGAGTGTTGTAGCGTGGGGCTATATAAAGGTGTTAGACGATTGCTAGCATTTTGAATTTGATTATTTAAGGGTCAGTTGAATCTTTAAAGTCTGATTGTGGTGGGGGGAGTGTACTCGACAGGGCCCTATACTGGTTGTTCCGGACAAAACCACATCCTCCTTTACATTCAATTATCCTACCCCTCTCCAGTCGTGGAAATTCTGTAGCATAATTCTGAAGCGGCCCGAAATTAGTCTGTATCAAACAACACAATGCAGGATTGCTTGAAATACCGACATGTGTGCTATGAATTGGGTTAGCTGGGCAGTGTGTAGTGGTGTGGCTCCACTAGCCGGCAGCGTGGTCGGAACAATGTCATGCCCCTACCATAGCCCGCATGCAGAGCTTCCAGGGTCAACTATTGCGCCAATCAGCAAAAGCTAGTTGCCAGCGCGGAGTTTTAAAACCGATGAGAACACTCTAAGTCGTAAAGCCAGTGGGGAAAAGCCTTGAGTGGTCTACGACATCTGATAACACCTGCGCATGACTTCTCTACGTGCACGTGTAGCGAATCAGCTCATGGGATATATGAATAATTAATCATAACTAGTTATAATTAATTATAAATATTTAGATCCGCTGTAGATATTTACTTGACCTCTCAGGGTCAACTGTCTGTCAATTCTAAGAACGTTAATTTCCTGGTTAAGGGAAATAACTTTCTTACTGTACAATAATACACAAAGCATGTAGCAAAAATCTGCATGATTAAGGGACTCCAGTTATGAGCAAACAATGAGCAACGTCAAGTGTGATACAAGTAAGACTTATTAACTACATAAACACTTAAACTAATCCAACATACTACATAAACACTTAAACTAGTCCAACAACTACATAAACACTTAAACTAGTCTAACATACAACATACAACATACACATACACACACACACACGCATACAGTTGGTATAGGAAAGGGTTAAAGCTTAAGCAGTAAAGAGGAGAGAAATAAGGAATGAAGTTATGGAACCATTTGCATATTCAGCAGATCTACCCGAGGGAAACATCAAATTCTTAGTTCAAACACACCTTCGTAAAAAGCCGACCGTGTCGTCACCGGGCAAAGTATACTTAATGATCAATATAAGACTAATTTTGAATACTTGCCACGTCTAGCTCTGTCTGAAAAAACGGTTTGAGGCAATCTGACGTTCAGTTGAAGTTGGTTGATGAAAAATAACCAGTTTGAGTCAGAGAATCATGGTGAATGGAAAAGTCAAGGCCGAAAAAAATGCCTGGCACAATGCTTTGGTATCCTGAAGCGTTTGCTCACATCTTCATCTTCTCAGAATTCAACCAAACCACCGACTCCGGGGCGGGTCACTGATGTGAGGCCTTTAAGGTCTGAGAAGATTCACGCCTCTCAAGATGGGCTTGTCCAATGAGAAAGGCCGGAATTCCAAGTGGGAGTTTGGAAATACTGGGGAGTTTATGACCCTTTGTGTGAGGGCATGTAATTTGCAGATGGAACTTGAATCGAAATTACTAAAGATTCTCAGGACACTAATATATTGCCTATGTACCAACATATAATATACACTCTCGTTTAGATCATCAGAAGACTAATTCATAGATACTAAACATGGTAGGATTACATATAGGTAAGATGACAGGAATGAGTGGTTCCATCATAAGCCTGCATAAAACAGTATAAAATATCAAAGACAACATACACAATGACCTGAAGGATATGTGTGTTCATTCAAAGAAAGGTTTTCCTATGGATTAATTAGAGAAGAGTCCATTTCTACTGTGCACTGTGTCTTTCCTATGGAAATTGTAGTGAGAGGGGTAATTCTCAACATGCCATTAGGTCGTAAATTTATCTGGTCTAGTAAAGGTGTCGTGGTTGCCATGGGGACCAGGGGGGCCTCGTGTCGTTGCAGAGATCCTGGCATCCAGTATGTTTATTGGGTGAGGGGTCTGTGAATGTTTGTTAATCTAATGAATAATTGATTTGTTAAATCAAATGAAAAATGGTGTGTCTGATTGGTCCAGACGCTACAGCAGCTCAACCAGGTCTCATCCCATTCGTCAATATTTGTGATATCAAAAATCTCGGAAAATATGCGTTGTAGTCCAAACGAGTCGTTCGTTGTAGTTTTTGAAAAGTATTTTTTATGCTCAAACAGCAACATTATAGACTAACTAAAGTTGAAAAAGTATAATAGGACTCCTTTAAGAAAAAAATGACAGTCAATATCTGACTCACACTTCAAGGATTGTCTTTTTGCGCTTCCTGCAGATAACCCTAATAATCATAATAAGCACACATACTATTTTCATCATAACCAGCTTGACTGCTGCTCAGCTGCAGCGATCTGTTTCGTTCATTTTTGTGCTGTGTTTTTGCGTTCTCTTCCGAGTGAAAGCTTCCGGTATGTGTGTCCGTGTCCTGTGTATGGGTCCATTCATATGCGCTGAATTCTGCCAAAAAGTATGTCGTATTTATAGGCTAAAATTAAAAAACGAGCTCCATATTTGACTCGTTTTTGTAGAGTGGTTAATAAATTGTTAAAATTTGTGTTCCATAATCTAAGGTGTTAAAAATAAGCCATTAAACAAATATGTAATATACTATCTTTGCTCTTGTTTTTGTTGATGTTGTTTCCACATTTGGAGAATGTGAAAATATATTAATCCTTACAAATTACAACAACAAAAAAAAAAAAACGGTACGATTAATTAATTATTTTGTAATCAATCTTTTGATTTTTAAAGAATTTTTTGAAAAACCGTAGCCTCTCTCACGGCGGGATTGAATATCGTTCCCATAACGGAGAAATGTCTCCGTGATGTCTCGTGAAAGCTCGAGAGGGAACGTCTCCAGTTACAATTGTAACCTCGGTTCCCTGAGAGCGGGAACGAGACATCACGGAGGTCGCCGTGTTCGCTGCTCGACCAGCTAAGCGGCGTTCAGTATCAGATTCTGACGTAATTGTCACGTGCACCGCCTTTTATACTGCCTCTCGAGCGCGTCAGTATTTGCATGCGATTTGCATACTTCGCGACAATTGGCCAGTCATTTGGACTGGCGTGAGCCAATAGGACTTCAGGAAAGGTTGGAAGGGAAGGAGTTCTTTAAAAAAAAAAATCTTTTTTTTGAAGTAGAAGAATTTTTTTTCCTATTGGTCTCTGGAATGCCGTCTGCTGTCAACAACACAGATTTTGAACTTCTATTACAAGTCATTCAGACTAAACTCATGGCCCTCTGACAGAGAAGTGGATCAAAACCCAGAGGACAATGCGACACTGCAGCACTCTAAAATTATTTCTCTTTTCCCACTCCCCCGCTGACTGCGAAGAGGTTGGAGGTACTGGTCGGCTTATATCTAATGATTGGAAATGTAAGCCTTTACCCATCTCTGAGTATCACACCACAGTCTTTGGAATACCATTTATAGTTGGTTTATCGACCCCCAGGACCACTGGTAACTTTCGTGGAGAATTAGTGTGATGACTCTCAAAACTTTCTGAGGATGGTACTCCCCTACCTTATGCTGGAGACGTCAACATCCACCTAGTCAGGGGTAGGCAGGTCGTCCTAGGAGCGCCGCAGTCTGCAGAGTTCAGCTCCAACCCTGAAAAAAAACCTCACCTGCCTATAGCCTTAGTAATCCTGAAGACATTAATTAGCTTGTTCAGGTGTGTATGATTAGGGTTGGAGCTGAACTCTGCAAGACTGCGGCTCTCTAGGATTGACTTGCCTAACCCCTGACCCTAGATAAACCTCAGGCTGCAGACTTCAACACTCTGCTTGCATCTTTTGATCTCAAGCGAGTGTTAACTACGGCTAATCACAAATCAGGCAACCAACTGGACCTTATTTACACACGACACTGCTCCACTGACCATGTACTGGTTACCCCACTGCACACCTCGGATCACATCCTCCTCACTCTTAACCTCAAAATGGTTCCTGACACAACACATACCCCAACACATGTCACTTTTCGACATAACCTACGCTCTCTCTCACCCTCTCGGCTATCTGCTATGGTTTCATCTTTGCTTCATTCCCCTGAACAGTTATCATCTCTTGAAGTTAACCGTGCTACTGATACTTTCTGCTCCAATCTTACATCTTGTTTAGACACTGTCTACCCCTTTGTCTTCCAGGTCAGCTCGTACCACCTCTTCTGCCCCTATCTGATGTTCTCCGTGAGTATCGTTCTAAGCTCAGAGCTGCAGAAAGAGTATGGCGCAAATCACAAAATCCTACTGACCTTAACCCTCTGAAGTCGATTAACGCGGATACGCGTTTTGAGGCATCTTCTCCTGATAACACCGAAAATAACTTAAATTACACTTTCAGTTTTGATCTTACAGACTAGAGCAATACATCAATCGGATCTGTAAATGGTCTACTTTTATTTGCATACACACATAATAACAACAAAACTTTGCGCATTTATAAAATAAAGAAAACAAACAGGGTGTGCTGTCTGCTGCCTTGGTCTGCGTGATCTTTATTTAGAAACGCGTCATTAAAATGAACTGTAACTCAGCAAATACTCAACAAAGAGCCATGAGAGATATATCTATAGAAAGCTTGACATGTCTACTTTTAAACTAAGCAAGTCTTATCGAAAGCAAATATTCTGTGATAAAGTAATCATATGAAACCAACGCGATGTCCAGTCTTTCACATCTCCCTTCATTATATCTAATGCGACCACGCCCACGCGCTGAGCGCGCTATAGATATTATAATCATCCACGTGAAGCGCGCCCCGTGTAAACGCCCACATCACAGCAAACAAAGCAGCAAGACCTCAAGTTTTACTGTTCGCGTCGCGCTGAGAGGAATAAGACAGAATTCACCTCAAGAAGCTTTGGATTACCTCAGGAAAAAACATGAGTAAGTCTTTTTTATTAACCTACTTGTATTAGTTTTCACATAACTTGTACACATTTTACTAGTTAGACTTTCTCCAAACTATAATTCCTGACTAAATGTATAATCAAGTGAAACATTATGAAGTTTCATTCACAGCATCTAAATGTCACAATGCCAGGATGTTTTTATTATGTTCTATAACAGACAGAAATACGATATAAAAGTAATATGAGTTATAATGTTACTAGCCTAATGTCAGTAAGAATGATTAGTCAAAACTTTACTGTGATAGGATATTCTCTGTTCACGAATATAGCTATATATGTTTATAACTATAGTTTTTGGATTGTATAGGCCTACATACAAAGCATGCTTGTGTTTATGAATGTAACTAAGCTTCTGTTCATGAATATCTGCTCTGGTGTAAATATTTTGAATGTGTTATACCCGTGTCTTATGGAGTAATGACGCTGAAATGTTTAAAACAGTTTTAATTTTCGTGTAGGACTGTGGCTGCATCACCGGCATCTTGCACAAGAAAGGCACACGCATGTTGTTCAGTTTTGAGTTCGCTGGAAAATCATACTGAGTAAGTGCACAGTATAGTAATTGTAATTTTATTATTCCTAGAATATGTGGTAATATTATTTGTGGTTGATAGTGTTAAAATGTAAGAATTGGCATTGTTTTCTCATGAAGTATGCATAAAATACTAAGGTACTGTAGGGAATACACCACTCTTGCATTCACCTGCATCCCTCACAGTAAGGGGACACTTGTTCAGTTTTCAACTCCATTCAGAAACTTAGAGTAAGTGTGTATTCACTATTTTACAGATGTTACTTTAATTAGATTTATTTGCTGTATGGTAAACTATTTTTGCATGTGGTAATTGTGTTCTTTGTTTCGAAAAATTAGTACTAGTATCAGTGAACATAATAATAATGTTAATAATGTAGTTTGTAAATAGCATGCTTGCTTTTTTATTTCAGATATGAGAATAGCAAAAGGACCTGTTGCAAAGAGAGCCAAAGCAAAAAACAGCCCACTTGGTCATGGAAACCAGAAACTGACGCTGACATGTTCCACAGGCTCTAAGATTCCTGCCCCGCACAAGAGCCTGAACCACAGCTAAGACCATGTGATGCACACACACTCCCAAAATGATGTGATAGTTAAATATATTCTAAATAAACTACAAACAAAAAAAATAGATACATTTCCTTTTCCTCATTATTTATTGTAGCAATTCCCTCTCAGTCACACACCATACTGAAAGGCTCATTATGCAGGCCTTTGTCTTCTCACGTGTGAATCACTCATTATACATGACCATTCACGCCCCCCCGCATATTCCTTTTCTACACAAAAAGTGTCTTAGAAATTTTAAATCAATATATTGTTTTCTGTGAGTGCGTAAACAAGATGATTTTCACATCATTCTGATGCAAAAACTCTAGACTTCAAGATCTGTTATCAAATGTTCTGTATGTGTTTTATGACCTTATTTCAGTTACTTTAAAATTGTAGTTTTTCACTAAACACGCATAAACGTTGTTTTCTCAAAAACACAATCACATACATACATGCTGCCCACATATTATTGTAGCCCAGTTTGTACTGATTATGGTGCTACTAACTAGTCATTAAAATGTTTATTAGCAACTGAAAAAAGCACAAATGTCAGGACATGTCAAACTTCTCCAGGGCCCAAAACACCCTCGACCCCAGAGGGTTAATGATATCGATCATTCTCTCTTATTTTTGTCTCTGTAAGTCTCCCTGCTAAAAGACATACTATGACAAAAATTAAACAATTCGAAAACTCTTGCATGCTCTTTAAAACATTTTCCTCCCTCCTTCGTCATCCTCTTCCCTTCATAAACTCTAACAGCTGACGACCACATTCTTCATTAATAAAATTACGAACCTCAGTGCACAATTTGCCACACCACAAACTGTCAAACACATCTTACTAGCAAACATACACTCGTTTCATCCTTCTCTCCACTCTCTGAGAAAGAAGTCTCTAAACTCATCCTTTCCAAAAATCCTACTACTTGTCCGCTTGATCATATTCCATCTCATCTCCTTCAAGCCAATTCTCCTGCCATTGTATCTGCACTCACTCACATCGTTAACACATCCCTTCACACTGGTGTGTTCCCTCAGCATTTAAACTGGCTCATATAACACATTTTAAGAAAAACACTAGTAACCAAACCTCTTTTAGAGAACTACAGGGGACTGGCTTTACTTCTACCTTTCATTGCCCCCCCAAAAACACTTGAACGAGCTGTGTTCAACCAAGTTTCTGCCTTTCTCACACAGAACAACCTCTTGACTGCAACCAGTCTGGTTTCAGAAGTGGATATTCGACCGAGACTGCCTTGCTTTCAGGTGTTGAAGCCCTAAGACTGGCAAAGAGCGCCTTCCAAATCGTATATACTTATGTTGCTGGATCTGTCCGCTGCTTTTGATATGGTGATCCACCAGATTCTCCTGTCAACCCTATTGGAAAATGGTATCTCAGGAACCGCACTCCAGTGGTTGGAGTCTTACCTCTCAGATAGGTCCTTAAAGGTATCTTGGAGAGGTGAGGTTTCCAAGTCACAACATCAAGCTACTGGGGTGCCTCAGGGCTCAGTACTTGGACCACTTCTCTTCTCTGTCTACATGGCATCACTAGGTTCTGTCATTCAGCAACATGGCTTTTCATACCACTGCTATGCTGATGACACTCAACTCTACCTCTCATTCCATCCTGATGATCCGACAATAGCTGCTCGCATCTCAGCATGTCTAACAGACATTTCTTGTTGGATGAAAGACCATCACCTTCAACTCAAACTAGCTAAGACAGAACTGCTTGTGGTTTCAACAAAACCCATCACTTTATCAAAATTTCACCATCCAGTTAGCCTCATCAACCATAACTCCTTCAAAAAAAAAACAGCTAGAAACCTTGGAGTTGATTGATGATAAGCTGAATTTCTCAAACCACATTGCTAAAACTGCCCGTTCCTGCAGATTTGCTTTATACAACATTAGAAAGATCAGGCCCTTTCTAACGGAACATGCTACACAACTCCTTGTTCAAGTCTGTTCTATCCAGGTTTGGCCGATTACAAGCTTCTCTTGGCAGGTCTTCCAGCCAGTTCTATCAAACCTCTACAATTAATCTAGAATGCAGCTGCAAGATTAATCTTTAATTAGCCGAAAAGAATGCATGTCACACCTGTTCATCAATTTGCACTGGCTACAAGTAGCTGCCCGCATAAAATTCAAGGCATTAATGTTCGCCTACAAAACCACCACTGGCTCTGCACCCATTTACCTAAATTCATTACTTCAGAGTTATCTGCCCTCTAGAAGCTTGCGTTCTGCAAGTGAACGGCATATTATTGTGCCATCTCAAAGAGGCACTAAATCACTTTTCATTAACTGTTCCCTCCTGGTGGAATGACCTGCCCAAATCAATCCGAGCAGCTGATTCCTTACCCATCTTCAAGAAACGACTAAAAAACACATCTGTTCCACCTTATTGACCCTCTAACTCTAGCACTTTCTAATATATTTTAATTCTACTTTATATTTATCATATTTTTTTTAATAAAAACAACCAAAACAAAAACAAACCTAGCTTTCTATGTTTTCTTATTCTATCTATTGTTGTGTCTTTTGTGTTTTGTGTGTATATGTGTGGTATAATAATAGATTAGTTTTACAGTGGCGTGAAAAGGTTTTTGCCCCTTCCTGGTTTTTTTAATTTTTTGCATATTTGGTCACACTTAAAAGATTCAGATCATCAAACAAATTAATATTACACAAAGATAATGCAAGTAAAAGCAAAATGCAGTTTTTAAATGATGATTCATTTATTAAGGGAAAAAAGCTGTCCAAACCTGCCTGGCCCTGTGTGAAAAAGTAATTGCCCCCTAAATCTAATAACTGGTTGTGACACGCTTTGCAGCAACAACTGAAATCAAGTGTTTGCGATAACTGGCAAAATGTCTTTCATATCGCTGTGGAGGAATATTGGCCCACTCTTCTTTGCAGAATTGTTTAATTCAGCCACATTGGAGGGTTTCGAGCATGCATGGGACTTGTTTAAGCATCTCAATCGGATTTGAGTCCGGACTTTGATTTGGCAACTCCAAAACCTTAATTTAGTTTTTCTTGAGCCATCAGAGGTGGACTTGCTGGTGTGTTTAAGATCATTGTCCTGCTGCATAACCCAAATGCGCTTGAGCTTGAGGACACAAACTGATGGCCGGACATTCTCCTTCAGGATTATCTGATAGAGTGGAGAATTCATGGTTCCGTCAATTATGGCAAGTTGTCCAGGTCCTGAAGCTGTAAAGCAGCCCCAGATCATCACACTACCACCACCATTTTTGACTGTTGGTATGATGTTCTTTTATGAAATGCTGTGTTGGTTTTACGCCAGATGTAACAGGACACACACCTTCCAAAAAGTTAAACTTTTGTCTCATCAGTCCACAGAATATTTGCCCAAAAGTCTTGGGGATAATCAAGATATTTTGGCAAATGAGAGACGAGCCTTTATGTTCTTTTTGCTCAACAGCGGTTTTCGTCTTGGAACTCTGCAATGGATGCCGTTTTTGCCCAGTCTATTTCTTATTGTTGAATCATGAACACTGGCTTTAATTGAGGCAAGTGAGGCCTGCAGTTCTTTAGATGTTGTTCTGGGTTCTTTTATGACCTCTTGGATGAGTCATCATTGTGCTCTTGGAGTAATTTTGGTTGGCCGGCAACTCCTGGGAAGGTTCACCATTGTTCCAAGTTTTCTCAATTTGTGGATAATGTCCCTGACCGTGGTTCGCTGGAGTCCCAAAGCCTTAGAAATGGCTTTATAACCCTTTCCAGACTGATACATGTCAACTATTTTGATTCTCATCTGTTCTTGAATTTCTTTAGATCACGGCATGATGTGTTGCTCTTTAAGCATGCTTCACTTTGTCAGAAAAGGTTCTATTTAAGTGATTTCTTGATTCAACAGGTCTGGCAGTAATCAGGCCTGGGTGTGGCTAGTGAAATTTAAATGTGGTTAATTGCAGTTCTTTCATGATTTAACAGGAGGGGGCAATTAATTTTTCACGTAGGGCCACGTAGGTTTGGACAGCTTTTTCCCTTAATAAATGAAATCATCATTTAAAAACTGCATTTTGTATTTACTTGCATTATCTTTGTGTAATATTAAAATAATAATATTATTGTTTGATGATCTGAATCTTTCAAGTGTGACAAACATGCAAAAAAAATAAAAAAAATAGGAAGGGGGCAAAAACCTTTTCACACCACTGTGTGTATATACAGTGGGTACGGAATGTATTCAGACCCCCTTATATTTTTCACTCTTTTTTATATTGCAGCCATTTTCTAAAATCATTTAAGTTAATTTTTTTCCTCATTAATGTACACACAGCACACCATATTGACAGAAAAACACAGAATTGTTGACATTTTTGCAGATTTATAAAAAAAGAAAAAACTGAAAGATCACATGGTCCTAAGTATTCAGGACCCTTTGCTCAGTATTTAGTAGAAACACCATTTTGATCTAATACAGCCATGAATCTTTTTGGGAAAGATGCAACAAGTTTTCACACCTGGATTTGGGGATCCTCTTCCATTCCTCCTTGCAGATCCTCTCCAGTTCTGTCAGTTGGATGGTAAACGTTGGTGGACAGCCATTTTAGGTCTCTCCAAAGATGCTCAACTGGGTTTAAGTCAGGGCTCTGGCTGGGCCATCAAGAACAGTCACAGAGTTGTTGTGAAGCCACTCCTTCATTATTTTAGCTGTGTGCTTAGGGTCATTGTCTTGTTGGAAGGTAAACCTTCGGCCCAGTCTGAGGTCCTGAGCACTCTGGAGAAGGTTTTCGTCCAGGATATCCCTGTACTTGGCCGCATTCATCTTTCCCTCGATTGCAACGTTGTCCTGTCCCTGCAGCTGAAAAACACACACACAGCATGATGCTGCCACCACCATGCTTCACTGTTGGGACTGTATTGGACAGTTGATGAGCAGTGCCTGGTTTTCTCCACTCATACCACTTAGAATTAAGGCCAAAAGTTCTATCTTGGTCTCATCAGAACAGATAATCTTATTTCTCACCATCTTGGAGTCCTTCAGGTGTTTTTTAGCAAACTCCATGCGGGCTTTCATGTATCATCCACTGAGGAGAGGCTTCCGTCGGGCCACTCTGCCATAAAGCACCGACTGGTGGAGGGCTGCAGTGACGGTTGACTTTCTACAACTTTCTCCCATCTCCCGACTGCATCTCTGGAGCTCAGCCACAGTGATTCTTTGGGTTCTTCTTTACCTCTCTCAACAAGGCTCTTCCCGATAGCTCAGTTTGGCCGGACGAACAGCTCTAGGAAGGGTTCTGGTCGTCCCAACATCTTCCATTTAAGGATTATGGAGGCAACTGTGCTCTTAGGAACCTTAAGTGCAGCAGAAATTTTTTTGTAACCTTGGCCAGATCTGTGCCTTGCCACAATTCTGTCTCTGAGCTCTTCAGGCAGTTCCTTTGACCTCATGATTCTCATTTGCTCTGACATGCACTGTGAGCTGTAAGGGTCTTATAGACAGGTTTTTGTAGAACCAGCTCAAGGATGATCAGAAGAAATGGACAGCACCGAGTTAAATATATGAGTGTCACAGCAAAGGGTCTGAATACTTAGGAACATGTGATATTTCAGTTTTTCTTTTTAATAAATCTGCAAAAATGTCAAAAATTTTGTGTTTTTCTGTCAATATGGGGTGCTGTGTGTACATTAATGAGGAAAAAAAATTAACTTAAATGATTTTAGCAAATGGCTGCAATATAACAAAGAGTGAAAAATTTAAGGGGGTCTGAATACTTTCCGTACCCACTGTATATACACCTTGCTACGTTTACTGTGTTAGGCTAACCGAGACTTGTCATTTGCACTTATATATTGTTGCTCTTTTGTTAGTTTTGACGGCTATTGTCCTCATTTGTAAGTCGCTTTGGATAAAAGCGTCTGCTAAATGACTAAATGTAAATGTAATTGTAATCTACAGACCTAGTCAATACTACAGCCCTAGTCAATACACTCTACATGATTCTTTGTCTGTCTGTTGATTCCCTGTAAAGTTTTCTTACAAAAAAAATCATTCTTATATAAGCCAAAGAAGGAAAAAAATTCTCAAATGAACATAAACTACACACATAGTCATGTTCCACACACTACTGTGATTTTCATCACCTCATCAGACAAGAGGATCAAATCTGGACACTCCACCTCTAGCCAATTAAAGAGGCTGATCACACTTCAGGGCAGCAGGGGGAAGCATGCAGGGGCACTCAACCTGCTGCCCTTTCACCACTCCATTAATAATGCAAGATTTTGAGTCGAACAAACAAACAGTCATAAATGCGCATGTGCAAACACACACACACAGACTTGCAAAGTGTCATTGCAGCAGGGTGTGTTTTGGAAAGAGAGATGGACTGGACACTAGGGCGTGCATCTTGACCTCCTGTTCCACTCAAGAGTCTTAATCAAATCTCAAATGGGCTTGGCATTTCCAACTGCACAGTCTAACTGGAGCCAGCACACGACACTGTGCATGTACATTTGAAAACAAATTGACATAAGCATGAGCATCACGAAGTCTGTCTCCACAGATCACTCCAAAAGACTATTTTTTAGACTACAGCAACCAAATTCACAAAAATATTCTTTGGAGAAAATAAAGAAAATTATAGAAAATAAAAGGCAAGAATAAATAAATAAACAAACAGTTAAATAAATAATTAATAATATTTAAATAAAAACAGTGGTGTGAAAAGGTTTTTGCCCCCTTCCTGTTTCTTAAATTTTTTGCATATTTGTCACACTTAAAAGATTCAGATCATCAAACAAATTTTAATATTACACAAAGATAATGCAAGTAAATACAAAATGCAGTTTTTAAATGATGATTTCTTTTATTAAGGGAAAAAAGCTGTCCAAACCTGCCTGGCCCTACGTGAAAAAGTAATTGCCCCCTAAATCTAATAACTGGTTGTGCCACGCTTTGCAGCAACAACTGCAATCAAGTGTTTGCGATAACTGGCAATGAGTCTTTCACATCGCTGTGGAGGAATTTTGGCCCACTCTTCTTTGCAGAATTGTTTAATTCAGCCACATTGGAGGGTTTTCAAGCATGAATGGACTGTTTAAGCATCTCAATCGGATTTAAGTCTGGACTTTGATTTGGCCACTCCAAAACCTTAATTTAGTTTTTCTTGAGCCATTTCGAGGTGGACTTGCTGGTGTGTTTGGGATCATTGTCCTGCTACATAACCCAAGTGCGCTTGAGCTTGAGGTCACAAACTGATGGCCAGACATTCTACTTCAGAGTAGAGTGCAGAATTCATGGTTCTGTCAATTATGGCAAGTCGTCCAGGTCCTGAAGCTACAAAGCAGCCCCAGACCATCACACTACAACCACCATATTTTACTGTTGGTATGAATGCTCCCCTCAGTTTATGACAAATGCTGTGTTGGTTTGCCTTAACCGCCACCCCCAGATGAGAGTAAGGGAAACAAACAATACCAACCAAGTTAAACCCTTTGGTCTCATCAGTTCACAGAAGATTTGTCCAAAAATTTGGGCATAAATCAAAGACACTGATCACCCTACGGCCACAAACACTGGCCAGACCCCGCACGAGCCTTGTAGTCTTTTGCGTCAGCAGTGGCTTGTGCCTGGAACTCTCCAATGGATGCGTTTTTGCCCAGTCTCTTGCTACTCGTTGATCATGAACACTGACCCTAATTGAGGCAAGTGAGGCCTGCAGTTCTTAGATGTTGTTCTGGGTTCTTTTATGAACTCTTGGATGAGTCGTCGTTGTGCTCGTGGAGTTAATTTTGGGTGGCCGGCAACTCCTGGGAAGGTTCACCATTGTTCCAAGTTTTCTCCATTTGTGGATAATGGCTCTGACCATGGTTCGCTGGAGTCCCAAAGCCTTAGAAATGGCTTTATAATCCTTTCCAGACTGATACAAACTGTTTTGATTATCATCTGTTCTTGAATTTCTTTAGATCACAGCATGTGTTGCTCTTTAAGCATGCTTCACTTGGTCAGACAGGTTCTATTAAATGATTTCTTGATTCAACAGGTCTGGCAGTAATCAGGTCTGTGTGTGGCTAGTGAAATTTAACTCAGTTTTTTTCTAAAATAATGTGGTTAATTGCAGTTACTTCATGATTTAACAGGAGGGGGCAATTCATTATTCACGTAGGGCCACGTAGGTTTGGAAAAGCTTTTTTCCCTTAATAAATGAAATCATCATTTAAAAACTGCATTTTGTATTTACTTGCATTATCTTTGTGTAATATAAAAATTAGTTTGATGATCTGAATCTTTTAAGTGTGACAAATAAAATATGCAAAAAATTTTAAAAACAGGAAGGGGGCAAAAACTTTTCACACCACTGTAGTTCAAATTTATTAACATATTTAAACATGTGGCGAAGTGCAATTCCAAATGGCGAATTAAAAAAGATTGGCCTTGTTAATGCACAAAGTAAGCGCTGGTGAAAGAAACAAATGATTTCATCTATTAAGCTTTTTTTCGTCTTCTATAAGAGGCCTTTCTAACAATACATTAAAGGGGTGCCTATTATGCTTTTTCACTTTTTAAATTTTAGTCAGTGTGTAGTGTGTATGTTTGGGCATAAAAAAGATCTAGAAAGTTACAAATCTCAAAGTCCACTCCAAAGGGAGATATTTAGTTTTTTAAAAATCCATTTTCAAGAACTACAGCAAACAGCTCGTTTGGACTACAGCGTTTGGTTTCCGCGCTTTGTGATATCACAAAGCGGCTCATTAGAAATTCATTACAAATAATTCCCGCCTACAGAAATTGAATGGTTGGGGGGTGGGGAGGGGCGATGTTGTGGTTAGAACGCTTGGTTGAGTTAGTGCATCAGACGAGACGACGAAGAAGAGCAGCTGCTGTGCTGTAGCCTCAAATTTTTGGCATGTCTAGAACAGCGGTTCTCATTTCCAGTCCTCGCGTACCCCCGCTCTGCACATTTTGTGTGTTTCTCTTATTGCTTCATACGTTTGTTATATTTGGCTGTAAGTGCCCTGCGAAGTGGACATTACCGGATATTCCTCCATGATTCCAGTTTGAAGGGAGCATATATGTCCCATTCAGAGAGCATTAAATTGTGCGAGACGTGAATTTAAATTGTATTTATTTACAGAAGTATATTATGTCCCACTTCACGCTTCTTTAGTAAGTTTCATTTGTGTGTGAAGACACTGCAGGCAGCAGCACAGCGCAAATCTGTAAATGAATATTCTGAAGTGAAGTAAACTTCAACGGATTTCCCCTGCTCAGGGAGTAGGGAGCAATGGACACTGTGTAGGGAGCATGTCAATTGGAACACAGTTCATGCACGGAGCTCACTTCTAACGAGATGATCTGAATCAGGTGTGTTAACAAAGAGAGACGTGCAAAACATGCAGAGCATGGGTACGCGAGGACTGAAATTGAGAACCGCTGGTCTAGAACAAATCTTACAAATATAACACGACGTAGCTGGATGCCGCAGACAGACGCCTACACTCATAGAAAATAAAGTATTTGAATTTTAAAGACGTGGCGCGACGGCCTGAAACACTGTTTTTTTCACCTCCGTGCCCAAACGTCTTTGTTTGGGCTTCCGAAAGCGGATGATGTCAGGAAACAGTGGTTGCAACTTATTTTTTAACTCTGTTCCTGAGCATTATAACCCTAATTTGCTATTGTGTGCTACGCATTTTACTGAGGACAGATTTCACATCACGAGTGAGAAGTGCCGTATTCCCAAAAGCTTTTGTTTGAAAGACGGAGCAAGGGGGCGTGGCAGTACTGAAACACCATCTAAGCAGTTCGCCAATCACAACGCACTGAGACAGCTAACCAATCACAACACATTTAATTTTCATCAAAGCCGGAACTAATCGAGCCGTTTGTGCCAGCCTGGGGAGAAAGGTATTTTAATAATGTAAATTATGTGAAAAATAATGCGTTTTTCGAACCACCAAGCATGAGAGCATGTTCTAGTACACCCCCAAAACAAAATCAAGACTTTGTAAAAGAGCATAATAGGACCCCTTTAATAAATCACTTACTGTGTACCTTAAAGCATAAGGTTTAAAGTCGTAACTTAAACTCTAACTTAGCTATTTAGCTTAGTTATTTTTGAATTTCGTATTTTAGAACATCATTTATAAAATAGTCTTAAAAAATAATCATGATATATAAGATATATATATACTATATAATATATATATATATATAGATAAAAGTATTTCCTTAAAATAGACCAAGGAGGAAATAAGAGTGCTAGTGGAGTTGGTCTCGCGTCCTTTGAAAGCTGCTTGCTGGCGTTGAGTTGCTGGAGAAGGGAGTCTAACTGCACTTGAGTTTGCACTTGTCTGTGGCTCTGCTCTGCTGCGAGCTGCTGTGCTGCTTGTTTTTCTGCCTGTAGAGCTGTGACTTGCTGCTGGAGGGACAGAAGACGCTGTTGCAAAACAGCATGGGACTTTGAAATTCTTTTCTTCCTGATCTTTTGCTGGGAGGCACCTGAGGGTGGCGAAGAGGACACAATGCTACCGTCAGTCTCTTCCAATCTGACAGTGGATACCTAAGGTTGTAACAACACTTTAATTATGCCTTACAGTCCGTCACTATTATTGGGCTGCTAATGCCAGGACTATGATGTTCTGGCGGA
Organism: Sinocyclocheilus anophthalmus; assembly: GCA_018155175.1. Classification (NCBI taxonomy): domain Eukaryota; kingdom Metazoa; phylum Chordata; class Actinopteri; order Cypriniformes; family Cyprinidae; genus Sinocyclocheilus; species Sinocyclocheilus anophthalmus. The sequence continues at coordinate 275,184 of JADLZN010008434.1, read as the reverse complement.
TTAGCGATCAAGCTGCCGATAACTTGATGGATATGCATCCAAAGTGGCTGTATATTGAGGCTCGGTCAGTTGTTTGTAGCTCCCTAGCTGCTATTCTTTTTTCTAATCCTGTATCTTTAAGGAAGTTACAATGTAAGAATTTTGTTGTGCTCAATTCCATTAGAAATTTAAAACAAATGAAGACTATTATGAATATTATGTGTCCTTCTGTGCACCTGCCCATTTGCAATAATCAAAAATTTTTGCCCGGCCAGTCGGATAAGGTATTTTCACTGTGGAGAGGCAAAGGACTAACCACGGTCAAAGACTTTTATATAGATGGAAAATTTGCCACTTTTGAACACTTGTATAAAACCTTTGATCTTTCCTAATCACATTTTTCCGATATTTACAGGTGCGCCACTACATAAAACATTCTTTTACTGAGTTTCAGGATTTGCCTCAGGATTATGATCTGTATGATCTTTTGGGTCAACCTCCTATGGACAAACATTTGGTGACACGGTTTGTTTCTTTGTTTGTTTCTCATTTTGCAGTGTCTTCAGATCACCTAAGAGTAGCATGGGAAAAGGATACCGGGATTAATATCTCAAATGAGATTTGGGAAGAGGGACTGAAACAAATTCATACCTGCTCTATTAATGCTAGATTACAACTTATACAGTTTAAAGTATTGCATAGGTTACACTATACCAAAACTAAACTCAATAAAATGTACCCTTCAATTTCCCCATTATGTGAAAGATGTAAGAGCTCACATGGCACACATGCTCATTCTTTTTGGTTTTGCCCTGAGATTTCTGAATTTTGGAAGAATATTTTTCAGTGGTATTCAAATGTTTTTGGAGAAGATATCACTCCAGATCTTGAATTTGCTTTGCTTGGATGTTCTGACCCTACATTAGCATGAACACATTCTCAGCAATTGTCTCTTATGTTTGGTATGGTTGTAGCTAAAAGGGTGATTTTGATGGACTGGAAGTCCTCTTTACCGCCCAGTTTTCATAAATGGTTGGCGGAGATGGTTACTGCCCTTAAGCTCGAAAGGATTCGCTTTTCCAAGATCGATGCTTCTAAAAAATTTGATAAAATCTGGGGCCCCTTCCTTAGGTATCTTTTTAAGAGTTGAATGGATAGCTTCTCTGTTTTATTCCTTCACTCCATCTTTATCGTTTTGTTTATGTTTGATTACGTATGTCTTTGTTTAAGGTGTATATTTTTTATTGTATCTGGTGCCTGTTCGTGGGGGTAGGTGGGGGGGTCTCTTGTTTTTTGTTTCCTTTTTTTGAGTTTGTGTATAGTATATTTTTTGTATACATTTTGTGAGACTTTTATTTGTTTTATGTTTATATAAAAACTGTTATAAATAAAATTATAAAAAAAACTAAAAAAAAAATTATGCCTTACAGTTACAAAACCAGCTAGTATAATAACAATATTATATCCACAGTATTACAGCCACTGCTTTAATTAGAAAATTGTTATTGTGACTGCTGTGACTATAATATTATTTCAGTGAATATTATTTTACAAAATAATGTATTTATGTCTATAATTTATTAAACACTATTTTAATTTCTTAAACTCTTCTTATGCAGAATTTAATTCTGGTTAAACTTAAACCCTCGAGTCTTCATTTTCACAAAAAAACTGAAGGAAGATTTTGCTTCAGCAAAATGTTAATCTGAAGTTATGTCTTCAATAAAAAAACAATAAACAATACAGTTTTACAAGTCAATTATTTATTCTATTTTACTGTCTTATAGATAACTACTGTACATAAACAGCTTTATTTGTTTGATTTGAAACAATGTGATGCTTTAATGTGTTTGAGCCATCCAGTGCCAATTTCTGACACAACTGAATGAATTTGGGGGCTAGACTGAACCAACACATAGGAGTGGGGCAGAACAGGAAGTAGGAATGTTTGGGCAAGCTTTTTTTTATTTTTATAAACAATCATCATCTTAACAAATGCAAATTACATATTTTGCTTGAAGAATGAAATTGAAGAGAAACTGTCTCTATATTTACAGTAGGTTGAGTTTTCTATTTGTTTTTTTAAAGAATTTATAGGATAAGGACCGTACAAGCAATCAAGAGCGAACAATCACTCATTATGCAAGCGCCTGAGCACAGTTGCGTCAACCAGGTTACCTTGGAATTGGATGTTTCTGGTTTGAGATTCCTCTCCAGGCCTGTCTGTGGGGCAGATCAGCATGTACCTGCAGCCCTGCAAGCAGGCAAGAGGTGGAAACACACAACACATGACACAAAAAGCTGGGGCAACAGTTTAACATAACGTAACGTGGCGGCTCACGGCAGAGTGACACAGAGGAAGCGTTTGTAGTCACATCAAAGAGGCTTTGGCTTTTCCCCTCGTTTGTATCGAACACTATTTAAAAAGGTTTTGATCAGTCTCTCTCTCCCTCTCTGTGGGTTTGATCACGGATTTATTCAGAAGCTCTTTAGTGTGACACGGGCGGCGCAGTGCTCTGCTCCACTGTCACGCCGATGTGAGCTAGCACGGTTGACGAGTACACAGAGGCATTCAGGCAGGATCTAAGAGAGGGCTGACAGCTGTAGAGCTGAGAGGAAGCGAAAAGAGGAAAAGATATGGAGCTTCCATGTTCCCTGAGGGGATGGGGGAGAGCCAGTGGAGCCCTGAGAGTCTGTCGAGAAGAGATCGCACTTTACAGGAACAGACACCTCTGATACACATCTCCCAATCGACACAGCTGCTTAAAGTCAAGAATAAAATGTTTATTTTTTAACTCTTCGCTTCGCAAATGAAAAGAGGCAATTTCAAGGTGAAGAGCGTAATTTTTTTAACTATAAATAAGCTATTTGTAGATTGATTCTGCTCAAAAGTGTTACAACTTAGGCTCTGAGGATACAGCAACATTGCCTCAACCAATTACATGAGCTTAGGCCCGATCTTTGAGTAGAGGTCATATAAAAACTTCATAGTAAAGCTTTCTGTTTGAATCACTTTCAGAATGTTTTTTTTTTCCCAGCTGATGAACAATAAACACATTAATAGTAAATCGGAATTCACCCCGACTGTAAAAAGCTTGAGCATTTAAGCCAAAGACAAATTGCTCACAGTTTATATTGTTTGCTAGTCAAGGTGGGTGGTTTTATTATACTGTACCACATTTAATATGGCACCTACCACACTAAAAAAAATTTAAATTACATATGTTCAAAATTATATGTATATATGTACGTGTTTTAGAAATGTTTCTAATTACTTGTCTCTCATGGTCATTTGTAAAATAATTCTTTCTACCTGTATAATAATTCTTTCCATTTCTTTTCCTTGTATCTCTTCCCCCAAAACCCCAAGGGGGGGGGGGGGACCTCTGTATGAAACACAGCAGCTCTGGAAACAAAAAAACAAGAAAACCAAACAAACAAAAAAAAACCTATGTGCACTTTAAGAAGCTGTGTAAAGCCAGCCAATCGGATTAGATCCTGCCAGATCGAGAACCTGATTAGACGGAAACTTGGTCTGTATCTAAAAATTGCACACTTAGAGTATTTTTTAAAATTGTTTTATCAGTTAGGAAATGTGTCGTATTGTCATAATAGACATGTGTCATGTTGTCATTGTCATGTGACCTACCAGAATCAGTTGCATTGATTTACTGCCATTTACAAATCCTCTCTCATGGCCTCATGGGATAGTAAAGTGACCATTGGATGCGCACTTAAGAATCTTGCCGGAAACATTAGGTCGCCCCCTGAATAATGTTTTTTGCCTACTATATAGTAGGGAAATATGCAATTTCAGATACAGCCTAGTTTGAAGGATGCAGTCTGTTTGGATGACCAGTGGCAGACTGAGAACCTTTTTTTAGGACATTTCAGTTATACTTTATTTTAAGGTGTCCTTGTTACAGTGTAATTGTGCAAGTAAGAAGCAAATAATATTAATTAATAACATGTACTTACAAAAGTGTTAGGCTGGCGTTGGTTAGGGTTAGCTGCAGTAATCTTATGCATAAATTACCCGATGGTATCGCGCGATGTTGTCCGAAACACGGTCCTCTTGCGTTCCACACACAATCGATCGCCCCTCGGCTTTCTTTGTGTTTAGTGTGGACACTAATTGCTGTGTCTAAGTTTCCCCCTTATCTTGATGACACTGTTGGGTGCTCCTCCTCTCTGATTTGTTCGGTGTGCCGGCGGTTGGGCACCGCCACTTTGCCCTCCCACGGAGTCCGCCCCTGTGGGTCATCGCAATATTTGTTGCCTCTAATCGGTAGATTAATATCCCTCCCCTGGTTTAGCATGAGCCACACAGCCCCGTTCTTTCCCTTGAGCGTTCCCCCACCCTAAGATCTTCCCCCCAGACGTCGACGCCGCAGCCCCCTCCGTCCTTCGGGACTCTCGCCTCTATTCCTCCCCGGTACCTCCCGCCTAACATACTCGACCCTTTTGTGTCACACTCCCTTCTACTCCTGCTCCGTCTTTCCTCTTGCTGCATTGTCATTGTTAGCTTATTGCTTTTGCGTGGGGAGTCGGTGCCCTAGTCGCACATTGCTGCGGCTGTTCCTCGACTCGTCCTTGCATGATCCGAGCACTCCACACCCCCTCGGTCCTCAACGCCATGACCACCGCCGCCCTCTCTACACCGTTAACGCTGTCCCTGTTTGATCACCATTGGGCCTTGTCACCCAGCGCCTTGCTTCACTTGAGGGTTTTTCCGTCCGTCCGCTCTGTGGCCTGCCTACTCCGTCTCGCGCTTCGATCCCAAACGAGTGATGCAGTTGTTGGAACCCGCCTCTGGAGGAGCGGACCGCCCACCCCGGCCACCAATAAACACCCATGTGTGGTGTGTAACATTCACAAACAGCTAGAGGTCAATGAAAAGGTATTGGTCAACCACCAACAAAAAGCACGACGTACAAGCCATTGACTTGGAGTAATCGAAAGGAGTACTTTATTGTACGGAGACAGATATTTGGAACAAGAAGATAGAGCCACGCGGCCGGTTCGTGCTCAGGTCACGATTGAGTTGAGTTGTGCTGTGTTAGGGGCAATGTGCTGAGCTAGCGCTACGTTGTACCCCTTTGGCGCCCGAAATCAATCTACAAATCGCTGATTTATAGTTTTAAAAAAATTACGCTCTTCCCCTGAAACTTGTAGTTGTGTTTTTATTTGTTTTTTAGGTGTGGAAGCGAAGAAAGAGTTACACCAATCAACATTTTTTTTTTTTCTTTTCTGACTGTCCGCAGCTGTGTGGAATTATGAGGAAGATTCGATGAAGAGTGAGAATAGAGGAAATCGGATGCATCGACCGAGTCCTTGCAACGTGTGCACATAAAGACTAAGATGTCTACTCGTCAGGGATCGACGACTATCAGGGCGCACGGCTCTCCCCCATCCCTCAGGGAACATGGAAGCTTCCCTGGGTGGCCCTGGAACATCTTGGTCTTGCATGAACATTGTGTTACTGAAGGACTTTTCTGAGGGCTATGTGACAAAGACTTGGCTTAAGACATACTCGTAGGAGGCCTGAACACAGAGATCATCTCCACAACAGTCAGTGTAGAAGTCTGTCCAATAGAGCTGTAGCAAAATAGGACAAGAGGTATGTGTGCCCGTGCGAGGAGTACCCCCGGGTGCATCGCGTACCAAGAAGCTGCGCCCCAGCAGCCGTGAGCCCAGTGGCCTCCATGGACGTGTCCACGGCCCCTGCGCGACCGGCGAACCGATCTTCACTTGACTGGCCCGTCCGCTTCCTCGCCCTAGGAGCCTCCTCCTCTGGGCACACACCGTTGATAGACTGTATCGCCAAAGAGTGTCAACATACCACCGTCAACCCACCAACTGCGCCCCATGTGAAGTGTTCGGGGGCGATCCATGGCGGGCTTGGGGGGGCGACACAGTCGGCCACCTCTGTTGCCCCCGATGAGGGTAGTGGTGCCGATCGCGGCACGGCCGTGCAAGTTGGTGGTGACAGCGGTCAAAACGCACGCGAACGCCCTCCTTTGAATGTTCAGGGGTTGGCATACCTTACTACCGTTTCTCGCACAGAGAGTTCATTCCATCGTTGCCAAGTAAGCTTGTCACGTACAGCAGACGAAACCCGAGGATCTACTCTCGCCTATCATGATGGCATAACTGTTACCTGCTTCCGTTTCACGTGTGTAGGTTCGCGTCCACTGTTGGTGTGGCGTGGGTTTTGTCTGTCTTTCCCTCTGCTAATCACTGACCCCTTGCTGATGAGCAGACGCGGGCGGATTGCCAAATCCGCCGCGTTCCATTTGCTTCGTGTTCTCTGGATATATATGCAGTGCCCTGCCCCATGTCCCACTAGAGCGAGAGTACAGAGGAAACTGACATGAAGCGTACATGCGAAGATGGACAAAGAGAACCGCAGAAACGATGGAACAAAGGATAGTTGAAAGGTGGAGACGCAACTGGTTGCGCACCCTGTGCTCCGGGCGATGCCTCATGACGGAAGGACGCGTGGTCCGCGTGTGTACAGTGGTGACCTTGCTGCCCCTTAGTACGCGTCCGTGGTGCCTGGCTGTCCTATACACCCTGTCTTCATAACAGTCTCGTTAAAACGAGAGCCTGACCCTGTGGTCTGCATCGGACCTCAAAAGGCCCCTCGCATAAACCTCTAATAGGAGGCACCTGTTTTTGGTGTGCATTCATGATGAGTGTCGCTTGTGTGACGTGTACACAGAGCAAACTAGTTGGTCATTCGCATTGTCGATATGCTGTATCGTGCACCGTGTCGATTCTTTAGTGCATGCGAACACTCACCACACCCTTGCCCCCGATGAGCACATTCCATATGTCACTCTCTCGGCTCGAAGGACTCCTAGTTCCTGGCGGATCTTAAGCAGTCTGCGCCTGGCCTGGGCGGCAGCTTTCATGGCCTCTTTCGCCTGTCTCTCAAAGCTCTGCATCTGGGCCAGCAGTCGGTTCCCTTCTTTTCTGGCCTGGGCCTCTTCCACCTCCTTGCTTTCCTGCAGAAGCTGAACTCTGGCCTGCAGAACACTCCGCTCTCCAGCCAGAGCTCCATTCGCTTCCTGTAGCGCCCGGTTGTTTTCTCGCAACCGCACGATCTCGCTCTCCAGAGAGACCATTTGACTTTGTAACTGCTCGATCTGTGGGAGTACGCAGAGGCACGTGCACAGCAAATTATCACCTCATCTTTTCGAGACGTTTGTAGTTTAAACTCTCATTTGGCCTTTATGGAGAGGGTCCTTTCTGGGGCAGGCAAGCACGCACTCAATGATTCCCCCCAAATTTGTTACTCATGGCTAAACATAAAAGAGGGCCATTTAGGCAGCTTGTCAAATCCTGGTGGAGGGTGTGAAAGAGAGGAGGGGATGCCTGCTGGGTGTATACCCCCAGGCAAATCGCTGCCTTTTATTTAGCACTCTTGCAGCTGTACTGCTGCAGCACACCACCTTTCAAACAACATTAGGCCCCTTTACGGCTGGCTGACAACGACTCACCCCCTCCCACAACTCCATCAAAAATTATTTCATTTATAATGCATTCGCAGGAGCACATAAACAGCAGTCTGCCCCTGTGGGTTATTAAGTTTAACATGGTGCTTGTCATTCGGTAATAAAGGCGATGACAGCCCCCATTACATGACCATATGGCAGCTGCTGGCACCGCTCACAATGCCATCATCTGCTCCAAATTATTCTACAAACCATTTCATTCCTCTGCTCAGAATGTTCCCTCAGTCCTCACCAGCCCCTCCAGCAAGAACCAAGCTAAATGTTGCTTTAGGGGAAGTCAAGTGCTTCTGAACAGAGTGTGAGCTTGATTTGCTCAGGCTAAATACTAATGACAAATGATTTGCTTGTGTTAAATGAGTGAAGTGCCCGCTGTCAAACACCAGCAGAGTTAGCGAATGCAAACAGAGCAGTTTGAATTTAGTTTTATTCAAATGAGTCTTAAGGGTGTTTTGTTGTGCTGTTGAGGGCTTAAATGAGCGATCCATTTTACAGGAAGACAGGCGGCTTTTACCGCTGTTTTAATTAAAAAAAATAATAATAATTTCTGAGCACACCCATTGTTATAAACTGTTATTTTGCATGACCTCTATCCAGTTTTAGACCAATGAGCTCTGCATGTGACCTACTTGCATTAGTTTTGAATAATTATGTACTGAAATAAAATTCTTGCCCAAAATCAAAACCAACAACACGGGACACAAATCAAAACCAAAATTGTAAATTAGACTTTAAAATCTCTAAACATTTCTAAATATTACTTCTTTTTTTTTTATTGCACTTGTTCCTCCTTCAGGTGGCATTACTACATTACCAACAACATTCAACAATATCTACAGATGTAATAAAATCTACAGATATATAAATTTACTTTTGGCCAATATACACATTTTTATATGGAGAGATTTTTGTTGCATTATTCCAAATAAATAGATTATGATCCAAAAATAAATGTAAACAGATTAACAAAAAATAAACATATTTACAAATAAATACAATGAGATACACAAATAAATCTTACAAATATAAGATTTTTTAAAAATGTTTTTAACAATCATTAATTAAATTCAAAAATAAATAAAATGAGATTTGCAAATTAAAAACATATTCACAAATATGCATCTTTTTATGTCACAAACACAACTTTGCCTGCCATTCATTTGTGAATCGCATCCTGTACATTTTTAGATCGCTGCACGCATTTGTGGATTGCTTCCTGTGCATTTGTGAATGGCTTTTTGTGCATATGTGGATTGCTGCACACTTCTGTGGATTTTGAAACATTTTTAGTGGGCTGACAAATCCACAAACGCATAGACTCCACCCACAGTCTACTCAAGCCAGTCAGATAGCAGCCACACTTCACTGACCAGTCATAGCACATTCTCGCTATAACCAATCACGTTTTGCTTTACAATCATGGCGGGAGCAGATTCATTTACTTGCACCCCTGTAAGGAACTGCATTCTATGGACACTTTGTTCAAATTGAACTGAAGTGCTGTTTGTGTCATTAATAAATCCTATTTGGCTTCTTTATATTTCCATCAGGATCAGTGAATGAGAATAAACTCAAGATTATACACACATGATGCTCTTTCACAGATCCCGAGCATGATCAGTAACACCCTTGCGACGTATCCAAAGCAACCAGAACCCATTATAATGAGTGATACTGTCTACGATGAAGGACAAATATTCGCACATTCACTTTGATGTGTCTAGTTGCAGTTACAGCTGTTTCAGCGCAGCGACAGCGAACAGGGTTGACACGGCGTAAGACATGACACAATGACACACATACAGTGGGGCAAAAAAGTATTTAGTCAGCCACCAATTGTGCAAGTTCTCCCACTTAAAAAGATGAGAGAGGCCTGTAATTTTCATCAAAAGTATACCTCAACTATGAGAGACAAAAATGAGAAAAAGAAATCAAGAAAATCACATTGTAGGATTTTTTAATAATTAATTGGTAAATTCCTCGGTAAAGTATAAGTATTTGGTCACCTACAAACAAAGCAAGATTTCTGGCTCTCACAGACATGTAACAACTTCTTTAAGAGGCTCCTATGTCCTCCACTCGTTACCTGTATTAAATGGCATCTGTTTGAACTTGTTATCAGTATAAAAGAAACCTGTCCACAACCTCAAACAGTCACACTCCAAACTCCACCATGGCCAAGACCAAAGAGCTGTCAAAGGACACCAGAAACAAAATTGTAGACCTGCACCAGGCTGGGAAGAATCTGCAATAGGTAAGCAGCTTGGTGTGAAGAAATCAACTGTGGGAGCAATTATTAGAAAATGGAAGACATACAAGACCACTGATAATCTCCCTCGATCTGGGGCTCCACGCAAGATCTCACCCCGTGGGGTCAAAATGATCACAAGAACTGTAAGCAAAAAACCCAGAACCACACGGGGGGACCTAGTGAATGAACTGCAGAGAGCTGGGACCAAAGTAACAAAGGCTTACCATCGCAGTAACACACTGCCCGCCAGGGACTCAAATCCTGCAGTGACAGACGTGTCCCCCTGCTTAAGCCAGAACATGTCCAGACCCGTCTGAAGTTTGCTAGAGAGCATTTTGATGATCCATAAGAGGATTGGGAGAATGTCATATGGTCAGAAGAAACCAAAATAGATTTTTTTGGTAAAAACTCAACTTGTCGTGTTGGAGGAGAAAGAATGCTGAGTTGCATCCAAAGAACACCATACCCTACTGTGAAGCATGGGGGTGGAAACAACATGCTTTGGTGCTGTTTTTCTGCAAAGGGACCAGGAAAACTGATCCGTGTAAACGAAAGAATGAATGGGGCCATGTATCGTGAGCTTTTGAGTGAAAACCTCCTTCCATCAGCCAGGGCATTGAAGATGAAACGTGGATGGGTCTTTCAGCATGACAATGATCCAAACACACCGCCCGGGCAACGAAGGAGTGGCTTCATAAGAAGCATTTCAAGGTCCTGGAGTGGCCTAGCCAGTCTCCAGATCTCAACCTCATAGAAAATCTTTGGAGGGAGTTGAAAATCCGTGTTGCCCAGCGACAGCCCCAAAACATTACTGCTCTAGAGGAGATCTGCATGGAGGAATGGGCCAAAATACCAGCAACAGTGTGTGAAAACCTTGTGAAAAACGTTTGACCTCTGTCATTGCCAACAAAGGGTATATAACAAAGTATTGAGATGAAATTTTGTTATTGACCAAATACTTATTTTCCACCATAATTTGCAAATAAATTCTTTAAAAATTCTACAATGTGATTTTCTGGATTTTTTGTTTTCTCATTTTGTCTCTCATAGTTGAGGTATTACTATGAGAAATGACAGGCCTCTCTCATCTTTTTAAGTGGGAGAACTTGCACAATTGGTGGCTGACTAAATACTTTTTTCCCCCACTGTATATCAAATATGGGCCCAAATGTCCACATAGGTACCAGCCTCAGCACTTTTTTTTATTGCACTTGTTCCTCCTTCAGGTGTCATTACTACATTACCAACAACTTTCAATAATATTTTAAAATACAGCACAACACTACCGATGTATAAATTCAGATAACTGCCACACTTCGCTGACCAGTCGTATCTTCGCTATAACCAATCACATTTTGATTTACAATCGCACATATAATGACACATATACTATCAAATATGGACCCAGATGGCAACATGGGTACCAGCCTCAGCATCACTGCAGCGTGTACTGGGTATTTGTGAGTGGACAATGTATTTAAAAAAAAAACCTTGCATTTACTTTGGATACTGTAATGTAACTTTTACAATTAAAACTAGTAAGTATGATTCATATGAAATATTGTTTGTGTGATCAAGTGTTTTAACCAATGAATATCTCTTGTCTTACATTTAGCCTATATGCATTTATATTCGAAGCCTTTAAACACATTTAAAAAGAACCCATGTATATTTTTTCTCTCCAAACATTTTGTAATACTTTTAATTAATGTTTAAAAATGTCATTTATAATGCTTTATACAGTAGATCGCTAGAACCACATTGATGAGGTTGAGTCCAGTTACGTATTAGTGAGTTACTTATTGACACTTTTTGGTCCATCTTGAATAACATGACGCTTCTATGAACACGCGTTCATACAGTATTTCCAGTATGTAAAGTGCTGTTCTCTGGATTTTTCAAATGCACGTAAAATGTAATACTGTGGCTTGGCGATACACGGTCTAATGGTCTAACAAAATCCAATTTTAAACATCTTTTACTGTACCAATTTTTATGGCCCTTATTTTTCCTATTTGAGCCAATGCAGATGAATTAAGTTATTTCAGGGCGAGATCACCCTGATTGTAAAGAAATGTTTCGGTAAAGCATTGGTTATAGTGAGAACATGCTACGATTGGTCAGCGAGTGGCTGTTATCTGATTGGCTTGTGTAGACAGTGGGTGGAGTCCACGTCTTTGTGGATTTGTCAGCATGCACTTGCTTCCGCTTCATGTAATCAACGCATGCGCATGAGGGTGAGTAATTAATGACAGAATTTTAATTTTTTGGGTGATCTAACCCTTTAATGTTAATCTATACATTTATAGCACTTTCAACTGTTTTTACATGTACACTACTGGTCAAAAGTTTGGGATCAGAACGATTTTTCATGTTTTTTTTACAGGAGTTTCTTATGCTCATCAAGGCTGCATTTATTTGATCAAAAATACAGGAAAAAACGTAATATTGTGAAATATTATGATGATGTAAAATAACGTTTTTCTATTTTAATATACAGTACATTAAAATCGAATTTATTCCTGTGATGCAAGGATGGATTACTCCAGTGTTCAGTGTCACGTGATCCTTCAGAAATCATTCTAATATGCTGATTTATTATCAGTGCTGGAAACTGCTTTTTGCTGCTTAATATTTGTTTTTGGAACCTGTGATACTTTTTCAGGATTATTTAATGAATAAAAAGTTAAAAAGAACAGAATTTATTAAAAATATAAATATTTTCTAACAATATACACTACAGTTCAAAAGTTTGGGGTTAGTAAATTTCTATTCTTTCTTTTTTTTAAATAAATTAAAACTTGTATTCAGCAAGGATGTGTTAAATTGTTAAGAAGTGATAGCAAATATTTATATTGTTAGAAAAGATTTATATTTTGAAGAAATGCTGTTCTTTTTAATTTTTTATTCAAAGAATTCTGAAAAAAGTATCACAGTTTCCAAAAACATATTGTGCAGCACAAAACTGTTGCACAACATTGATAATTCTATAATCAGCCACATTAGAAAGAATGATTATTAAGGATCATGTGGGACAACTATATAGAATGGATGATGAAAAGTCAGATTGGCATCACAGAAAAAATTATACATTGTTATATTTTTTATACGTGTTACAGGATATTAAAATAGAAACCATTATTTTTTATTGTAATAACATTTTGCAAGATTACTGTTTTTTTCTGTATTTTGATTAAATAAATGCAGCCTTGACAAGCCTTGAGGAGACTTCTTTAAAAAACATTACAAGTCTTACTGATCCCAAACTTTTGACTGTTAGTGTATACTAGTTAATATAAACAAGCATTAATTAACAATGAACATAGATAACCTAGATTAATAAATGCTAAAAAAAATAGTTCATTAATTTGCCTACATGCATAGCTATAATTGAGTGGGTTTTTACAAAGTCGAGCAACAGTATTCACCTGTCTATATGACAATGTATATTTTGAACATATGAAAGATTAATTGGACATCACACATCACATCTGTCTTTCGGAATAAAAATTATTACTTTAGTTTAAATTAGTTGACATTACTGTTAAAAAGCTTAAATTAGTGTTCATGATACTTGTGTATTAAATAATGTTATCAACCTGATTTTTTTTGTAAAGTGTTACCATTGACGTTTTATGCATTTAATGTCTGGTAATAGTCTGTGGCTCTGAGCATGATGTAAGGAACTGTGACCTTGCATTATTATTCTTCACAAAATGTAGCTATTCATATAAAGGCTGAACAGCCAACGACTGGTACCTTTTTAAAAGTCTGTTCCACTCTTCTGGCGGTTGTCTTGATGGGGGTGCTGCTCCTCCTGACCTCGTCCTCCGGCACTTCCCGAAACAGAAGCTCTGCTGAAGGAATAAAAACCCATACTGTCACCTGACAGACACTTTCCCTATTCAAATCAATTATCATTAATGACACATAATTTCTTGTCTTTTTAAAGGTCTATTCAACTGATTGAGCTCATAAAGAGGCCTTTAATGAACAGACTAAGAAAAGGGACTTGTAACCACAAATCAAAACCTTCTGACCTGAAGCAATCTTGCAGGTTATTGTAGAGTAATACAAATTAATTTTAAGGGTAACTGTCAATGTATGATGGAGTTTGTGTTTTTGACTTCATGGCAGGAACTTTGTTGCTATGCTTATTTAAAGAGGGGGAAATAAACACATTTGGAGAGCATAACTTTCTGCTGCCTTGGGTTAATACAAGTTTCATGGTGAATGTGGATGCTCATTTGTTGAATGAACATGTTGTGAAATATTTACAATTTTTTTTTTCTGAGCTGACCTTTGGACAGTAAGAAGCAAGGCTGAAATTCTAGTGAGTCGCAGACCTGTCTTTCTCTGTAGCCTCATGCACACACCACACACTTGCAAAAAAACAAAACAAAAAAAACAACACAACTATTCACATGTGCATGCACACACACACATGCTCTTATTTGAGCATGATCACACCACAGAAAACTTTAAGGGACCATATATATTTTTATATTTTTATTATTATTATTATTGTTTTTAATAGTGTAACTTTCTGTGGTCAAGCTGTGTTCCATCTCATGGCACTTCTGCACTCTGAGAACTAAAGCTCAACATAAGTCTTCAGCTTCACAGTGGCTCACTATTTTCACTGCAAAATTTTGCAGTGTGCAGAAATACAAAAATAAAAACAATCAGTCAAGTTTTAAACACTGAATGTTCTCTTTTAAACAATGATTTTACAGGACTTTTCTAGTTGTCTGTGATTTACTGGATTTTTAAAAGTATTTTACCATTATACCTGATATACTTGTATTTTAGAGCTTGGCGTAACTAGAGAAAAATAATATTCATTATTAAAATGCCCATGATGTTATACGATTTTATTAATTTACAAGTCTTTTTTTTACAGATTCAAAAATCGCACTTTTACAATGAAGGCCCCGATATACGTCAAGCAAAACAAAGAACTGGTGTGACATTTTGAACAAAATCAGGTCAAAATGAAGTTCGTTTGGAATTTGTTCTGGAAGTTAAAATAGCTTTCCAAAGCAAACTTTCTTTGAAAGTTCGCTGCGGCTGGTAAACACTAGAGATGCGCCGATCGACCACCCAGGGACCAGAACCAGACGGTCAGTCTGCTGATTCTGAGCCGGTCTGTTTTGACGTCACAATTACGGCGACTGATAATGTATTTATGTCGTGCCAGATGAAGCTTGCGCAGCCTGAGTGAGTGCGAGAGAGACTCGTTCAGAAATCAAAACAAATGAGCGCAACAGCACACACAGAAAGTTATAGATAGCATACTGCGGTAGTAAAAAAAAATTAAAGAAATTTATAATACATGATTTAGGTTTGCAACATTGCACGACCAAAATATTTCAACACGATTGCATCGTGTTATACAATCGTATTTCAATAAACAAGAAGTAAAAATTAAGTGACTTTCATTTTAGACACACTATTGACTGTTTTTGCTCAATTTCGCTGATGAAAATAGTTCCAATTAAAGCCACAGCAGAACTGTTTTGTGTCTCCGAGCAACACAGCAGTGTTTCGTTACTGAATGAATCCATGTTTTGACCGAATCGAGTGAGTCAATGATTCAGTAACCCATTCAAAGACAGTTGTCATTTGCCTCGTTTCTGAATGAATCAGCCATTTGAACGAATCTGTTGGATGAAGGACTAAAGGACGCACTCATTCAAACAGTCATTTGCCGCAACCTACTGGTTTGGTTTCATATTTAAAAGTATCATTGCATTTTTCCCAACATTTCTTATTTGTATGTTTAAAAAATATTTAAAACATTAATCTTATAAAATTCTTTATGCGTTTGAAATTTCTTGCAGTGGAAAGATGGAGTTTTTTTATACTGATTTCATTTGAATGATAACAGCTCAACAGTTTCTTATTATTTTAACTGAATTAATTGAAATAATGTAAGAATTTGATGTGAAAGAGGACATTTAAATAAGGTTAGTGAAAAACGAGCATGTTAAGCACATTGGAAAATACATCCTGGCTCATACCGCACTATATAAATAAACGTGAGGTGACTTGACTGGAGTGCCAAATTGCAGAGCTTGTGCAAACATCCACATGGCTATGATCAGGTGCTTTCTTAACTGCTGTTTTCTCACCACTGTGATTTTTGTTGTGTGTTTGTTATTAAGAGAAAAGCGTGCAGCACATATTTACATATTCACCCACACAGCTCTCTCAGCAGCATGGGTGGTGTCGGGATGTTCGCAAACACTATACCACGTAAATGATATTTCCAACTTCTTTTTACCCCTAAATGAAGAATGTAAAAGAACCTTGCCATGAGTATATCGGATAGGCCTTTAGACTACCTCATATATCCGGGTTCATCAAGAAAAAAGGGGGTGAATTAAAATTCTAAACATCTTGATTTGAAAATAATAACAACAGACAGCAAGACGTAGAAAATTGGGTAACACTTTAGTATAGGGACCAATTCTCACTATTAACTAGTTGCTTATTAGCATGCCTATTATTAACATATTGACTGTTTATTTGTACTTATAAAGCACATATTCTGCATGACCATATTCTACATCCCTTATCCTACCTTATAATACCTAAACTTAACAATTACCTTACAAACTACTAATAAGCAGCAAATTAGCAATTTATTGAGGCAGACTTAGTTAATGGTTTGTTAATAGCGAGAATTGGACCTTAAAATAAAGTGGGATTGAAAATTACTAGACTTGACCATCATTAGGACATGGAGTCCACACTTGAAGATTTTAGCATAAGATTTCTGCATTATTCACAAAGTTGCACATCCCCCAACCCTTGAATATTTGTTTATTAAATATTTTGGCTAATCTGACAACACATTAAGCATCCAAATGTCATACTCTCAGTTCTCCAGACTAAAAAAATGACTAGGATGCCATTGGCTAATAAAAAGAAACATTTAACAGCCAAATGACTTTTTATTATAAATTATACTTGTCATATGACAGAATCCTTTGATATAGTCATCCATGATCACATTCTATCCCAACCTAATGCATGAAGATCCATAGAGAGATGCATTGAATGTTACATTTTCACTTCGTCATTGCTAGAAGATGAGCTTATATTTGGGAGGGTTGCAGAAAGGCTGTATGGTACTGTACATAGTGTCGTACTAGTCCATAGAAAGGAATACGTGTTTCATAAATTACTTCAAAGCATTCTTATCTTTAAACTAAATGTTGCTGCTGTGGGCTCTGCTAATATATCTTCCAGTTTGGGGAGAAAATAAAAATGTTCATGTCTAAGTATATTTCACAAAATGTTTTTTTTTTTTTAGAATACTATTCATTAATTTATTACAACAAAACCAATGGTTCATGATGAAGGAGACAGCTGTGACCTCAGAAACGGCTAATTAAAAGAATAAGTTCATAATCATTTGTTCACAAATCGGACATCACATCTTATGCTGCACTCATATCTAGCAGGCAAAATGCAAATGGAATATGGAATAGCCATGTTAGAAAACACTGTTGTGGTAATAAAATTGGTCATTAAAGTAACTAACACTTCCCCACAACACTGATTTAGGTAGGAATGTTACCAACTTTCTGCCAACTTTTAGAAATGTCCCTACCAAGATTTGGCCAATTTTCCCCAAAGAAGGGTGTCTATACACTAGAGATCGCTCTGATGGAGCGTTTGACGGATAGGAATGTACAAGCTCCTTTCTGAGGGCGTGCAAAGAGCCATGTGAATTTGAAATCAATTGGGAATACAGCAAATTGGATTTCCGAAAGCACATCTGGACCCACCTCTCTCAAATTCTCAAGGGTTAATGGTCATGTCATAATTTTATTTCGTGATTTCACTGGAACAGAAAGCGGATGAAAGATGAAAGTGTGTGTCTGTGGCAGCTGCGTGTGGGGAAATGCTCCATACTGAATACTGCTGCCCTGTGTCACCTATGACCCGATTTTGCCATTGACCGAGGAAGGATAAAATTTAATGTAACAAATCTTAACGTTGGTAAAAGGAGGGATTTAGAGTGAAATAATCTCAGATATCAGGAACATGAAAGGTTAACAGCAGTGTTGTTATTGTTAACTAAAACGACTAAAAACAGTTTGTTATTTGAAAAAATGGCTGAAATAAAATATAATTATTAGATGAAAAACAAACTCAAAATATTTTAAATGGAAATTCGAAATACTTTTGTGGCAATTCTTTAAAAATAAGTTTAAAGTGATAGTTGACACAAAAATGAAAATTCTGCCATTATTTACTCTCCCTCATGTCTCATGCTGTTCCAAACCTGTAAGACTTTTATTCCTTATGCAGAACACAAAATAAACTATTTTATAGAATGTTGGTAACCAGAGGGAAGAAAAACAAAAAAACATTTACTAAAAATATCTTCTTTTTATGATCCACAGAAGAAAGAAAGTCAGGGTTGTAACAATATGAGGGTGAGTCCTACACTATTATTAAAGCTGAAATAAAATCTAAATAGACATCCAAAACTAATAAAAATGACAAAAGCATAACAACATTTCCAAAATTTAAATAAAAATTAAAACTAAAAATGTAAAAATAAAGGATAATTCAAAATATTAATAAATACTATAACAGAATACTAATAAAATAACATTAGTCAACATATTTAATATGATGGGTCAGAGAAATATGCATACAGGATATGAGTCTTGAAATTACATTAAAGAATAATGTTATTTTGCCTATATCATCAGACTTGTTTCCGCAAAAAAAGTAGTTACTGCTTTAATCATAGATTGAATTTTAAAAATTATAATCTTAAAGGTGTCTCCTGACCAAAGTTCAACCAGAGCACACAGGTGTTAGAATTTTTTCACATTTGCTACCATTTAGTCCCAGAGTGGATACTGGAGTTTCATATTTAAATTCATTCAATAAACCTCAATAGATTGAACAATTTGTGCAGAATAAGGGCCTGGGGCTTAGTATTAATAAACCACTTCATTTACTTGGCATTGGTATTAGATGAACTGGAAAGGATCAGTTGCATTCTCCCAAAAGAAAGGATTCAGAATGTTTATAACAGTTTACACAATGGAACAGCTTAACACTCATCAGTTACATTTCATTACATTAAGTAGTGCAAGTGATGCCTTTGAAGTGTGTGTTGGATAGGACAGTGTGGGATACCTTGCGTTTCCTCCTGCTGATGCTCTTGTAGGTCCTGCACTGCAACTCTGTCGAGGGCTGCGTTTAGTTCCTCCTCCAGATTAGCTCTAAACATATCCAACAGCATCCAAATTAGATGGCAGAATTACTACAGTGCCACGTAAAGGTATTTAAATGGACTATGTTATCAATACAACACGAAAACAACATTTATTTCAATATCAATACCACTTCTGAAATCGTACATACACCTGAGGTATGTATTGATTTAAAGAATAAGCTATTGATGTGTACGGTCTATTTACTGACTACAAACTAAAGCATAATGGAGTTTAATCAGGAAACTCACAAGCCACCTTACAACCGGAATGAGAATGCATGATTGGATTGATCTTGATCAAAAGACAAATTGTGATCGGATGACTGAAACTACTTTTAAAAGATGATCGGAGTGAATTTAGATGCATTTTCATTACCTGCATTCAGGTCTGAACTTAATATGTGATGAGGTTACACGGCAAATCATGTGTTTCACTTTCCTAAAAACGTAATAAAAACAGCAGACAATGTGCTTTTGCAATTTTCTCACCAAAAGTGTATTAACAATATCTAAAAATACTGTAGTGTATATCAAATTATTTCAATGGATTACACTTGGAAGAGAGTGCTATGATTTTTTGTTAACTTTTCTTTACTACTGATGCCTATCAACATTGGGTTAGTATAGAAGCGTTAGTCAGAAAACAAAAGAAACACCAGAAATATTTTACAAGTATCCGTTAATTTTTTTACATTTTTGTGAAAACAGCAGCAGTTTCAGTTAATACAAACTCATGTTATATGCAATTTGCTTGGGCTCTATCCAATCATGCTGGAGACGAGATGCATGAAGCTGTAAACTATCCAAACACAAAATGCATGTTAATGCCAGGTGTAAAGGAGACCATGATATCACTATGTTACTTGACAACTATGCCTGTTGTTTCAGTGCATGAATTTACCCATTCTGTTAATTTTTATTCTAGGCTGTGAATACAATAAGTTTCTGTCAAAGCGTGTTAAGCTACTGCTTTTGAAACTTCCTCTTTTACCTTTAAAAAGCTTAAACTCTGACACCATCCAAATCTCTCCCCAACTGAGATAGAGATATAAAAAGAAACCCCGCTAATTAAATAGCTCTTAATTCACCAAGAAATCAAAGTGCTAAGTGACAAGAAACATAAAACCCCTGGCTGGGGTGTGAGGATTTCTTTTCACCTAGACTGAGAAGGGATTGGGGTGGGGTGCAGGGAGATCTGAACAGACAAGTAGCAAATCTAAACCCAATTAAGAACCACCAATTAGCTATATGCGTTCTGGAGACTAATTAAAAGGGGCAAAAAGAGGCACTTTCAAGTTATTATTAGGACCCAAAAGAAGCCTGCTGAGGATTGGGGTAGGCACCAGCGAGACATCTGCACCTGAAACACGCACCTAGTTCTCCTCCCATTTGTTCTAGAGCAGTGGTAGAAGAACCTCTGCTGAATTGCAGTGGCTCAGCTCATCATAGTGTAACTACTAGCAAAGAACTATGGGTAATACTCCAGTTGTACCACAACAAGGGACTTATGTTTTTTTCCCCCCAAAGAAAAGATCCACTAACAAATTCAGACAGAAATGAACATCAACTCCCTTTTCTAATCACCACATTTCACCTATTTTGACATATAACCTGTGCTTCTAAAATCAACTCCTTGTCGTATAGTTGTGCTAGAGTGCAGCATATATTAGCAGCAGCGCAAGGTGGTTTATTAGCATTCCAGCTGTGGAGATCAGCTGTGGGTCTCTCATGACCCCACCAGTCACTCTATCAAAACAGAGCTACTACAGCTTTTCTTTTCATGTCAACAGCATAGATTTGTTTTTAGTGCTTTTTGTGAGATAGTGTGTGAACCTCTGCTCTATCAATCCCCTCTGCTTTCCAGTCCCAGCTCGTCTTTGAGCAAGTACATCATTTGAATAACAGATGTTTATTAGTATAGGACGGTTAGCAGGCCCCTCTCTAGAGCTTCCATTCTTGTTGGATACATTTCGGTATAAATGAAAAACTAAAGTTGAGACGGAAAGAGAAGAATAAGTTTTTAAAAAAAAACACTGATTGGATGTTCTTTGAATAGAGTACAAGGAAGTAATGATGATCCATAGTGAAGGTCCATCAAGTGATTTTTTTTATTGATATAGTCACAAGCCTCTGAGCAATAACTAACAACTTATTCCCACACAATCATTTTACAATTATGACAACTACAACCATTTAAACGAGGCCAATGAGAACAAGAAAACAACAACAACTGCAAAATCACTTTATATTAAGTAAACAATTCCTATGGATTTACCATGCAATTACTCTGATGTTACACAGCAGTGGCCAGTAAGTTAGGCCTTACATATAAATTGTGGTTGGTGCCAAGAATGTTACACTTTATATTAAGTGGACAGTTCCTGAGGAGTTACCATGCAAGTACACTGGTATTACAGTGGTGCCCCAACTCCACCAACTTGAGATCCCTAAACCTACCCATTTCCACCCCCTGGATCCCATTTCCACCCCTAAACCTACCCATCACCACCCCCTGGATCAAATTGTTCCAATTACTTTTATACATATTGTTGTTACAAAATGTAGTTATATATGTCCTGTTACATATTTGTACTTACACAAACCATTCAGAGGGTTGTTACATGTGTGTAGTTACAGAAATACACATCAAGTTACTATGTAAGTACACAGGTATTAGGGCCACTTAATATAAAGTGGGACCCAGTATTCTCAGAGTACCATTTAAGGTTGGCATGAAATGAAAATTGTGAAGAGAAAAAGTGTAGGACGGGACTGGACTGGATCAGTGCTGTTTGCTAACTGCTGCATTCTTATGCAAATGACAGGTTGCTGAAAGGCAGAAATTATTGGCCAGCTCTTGCACTGGTGAACACATCATTAGTGAAGTTAATGATCGGAATCTGAACAGATTTAGAGAAATTTAGCATTACATCACTTGCTCACCAATGGATCCTCTGAAATGAATGGGTGCCATCAGAATGCATGTCCAACAGCTGATAAAAGCACAATAATCCACAAGATATCCACACAACTCCAGTTTATCAATGAATGTCTTGTGAGGTAAAAAGCTGTGTTTGTAAGAAACAAATTCATCAAGCCATGTTACTTTTAAACCGTCACTTCTAGGTCCATAATCCATATTTTGGATATGCACCCTACAGTGAAAAAGTCCATCCCCTGTTGTCCTCTCACTTGAAAATCCACAAACATATTTGTTTAGAACTGTTTACATTAATAAATGGTACTTAATCTGTGCATATTTATCTCCTTTATGATTCAGATGAGATAACTTTTTCACTGGAGTAAGCTTATGGATTACTTGTGGATTATTGTGATGTTTTATCATTTGTTTGAACTCTGTTTCTGACGCACTTCAGAAGATCCACTGGTGAACAAGTGATTTAATGCTAAATGTATCCAAATCTGTTGAAGAAACAAACTCATCTACAGCTTGTATGGCCTGAGGGTAAGTACATTTACAATAAATTAAACTCACTCAATAGTTAACTCAGTTTTTTCCTTTAATACCATTATAATGCAAATAAGGCAACATTGTGATTAAGTTTTAGATTACGGTAAATTAATCACATTCAGTGCATATATAAATTTAGCCAATAATAGTTTAATCAGATTAATACCTATATTTGTGTTGTGACAATATTTGTACCATATGCATGTCACTGTCACATTGCATGCATGTCATATGAATATGCATATACACCTGTTTGAAAAAAAAAAGTGTATATATATATAGTTATAGTTGATTATTGTTCCGTATTTCAGTTTTTCATCCAATTTAAAGTTTCTATTAAAACAATTCAACTTACAGTGCAAAACAACACAACAACTGCTATGTTAAACAATGTCGAATAATTTTGTGACATATTTGTATGTTTTTAGAACAATATTTATTACAAAATAGCCCAACTTGTGTTGTTTTGTAGGATGTGCAAGAAACACTGCTGTAAACATAGTATTCATGACTGTCATCAATGGAATTTAGATTTTAAATTACTCTCCCAAATTTAATTTTTTTTTATCAAAACAATTATATTCATTCACAATCTGAAGTCCTCTTTATAACAATATGAGGAGGGAAATATGATGTCAACTCAATACAAATCAATATATTAATATAATATTGTAATAATATGCTTTGGTTTCAGTACAGCGACAATACAGTATATAAGGTAATTATTTTGTTTCAGAATCAGCATATTATATCACAGTTTTTGTAATATTTCATAATATATATACAGTTTTGATTTAATATCTCTTTTTTCACAGTATTAATAAGTCTTTATACATGAATATGTAGTAGCTTTTATATTTTAGGAAAGGGTTCCCGTGGCAAGGGTGGTTTCCACCACAATCCAACTACATCGGATATGTGAAACTGAGAATAATTGCCCGTAGTTGTGAGAGTGTGGTGAATGTGTGAGTGTGTGTGTGTGTGTGTTAACCTTGCAATGGTCTGGCCATCCATCCCAGGTGTTGCTAAGAAGCTGGATCGAGGCTCCACAGCATCCCCATGACCCTACATAGGACAAGCGGTTTGAAATAGATGGATGGAGGTCCATGGCCAAAGATCATTAAATTTGGGGGCCCTTAGCATGAAAAAGTTTGAAAAGCACTGTACTAGAGGTCATTGACATCCCTTGCATTACTGTCAGGCAAATGTTGTATCTTATTATTTTTATAAATATATATATATATCATATTTATTACAAAACAACTGCTGCAAACAATTGCACCCTGTGTGGACAGGCTCACATCCATAGTAAAAGACCATTTACCACACACACACACACACACAAAAATAAAATAGAAAAAATAAATAAAAATAAAAGTATAATAATAACTATATTACTGTTCACATCAACACATGATAACAGTCAGTTTATTTTAAGAATGTGCTAAACGTTTGTTGTCTGCCACTTTAAATGCTCAAGCTCTTTAAAGCACTATAAATTCTAATTGACTGTCAAAGATTTTATCATTCATCAGCTGAAAAAAAAATCGTACTGAAAGTGATCCCAAAGATACTGTCCATTTGTATTCAAATCCATAATAATTGAGCTACGATGTAAGAAAAGAGATATTTCAATAAAATCTACTGCTTTTAAGTTCCCTTTTCTAAGAGTGAGCTAAAAGAAACAGCAACGCATTCAATCATTGAATAGTGAGCTGCATATTTTAGGGCATCATTAATCAAACAAATAATTAATGGAGGGGGCAAAAGTTGTGCTAGGCTTCAAAACAGACATCAAGCATTCTGACTTCATATGTTCTTCCATTTCTGTCTCTCTGTCTGGGACCCAGGGCAAAAAGACACTCATTACTCCTAATACCTTATAGCAATCAAGATGAAAAGCAAAAAACAGCAGCACAAGAAGGGTAAACTTTATTAAACTTCATTAAAGTCAAAGTCGGGGATCATGTCTGTAATGGTCACACTCAGTGGAGGGCGAGCAGCGTAAATCATCTCAAAGGCTTTTTTCTAGCTTAATGGCTGGGTAATTTATACTTTGATGTCGTTTGAGTGTAGCTATCACTGTCTAAGGGCTGTTTATTCTGTTTATGAGGCCTAAATAATTCCTGGCTCTTTTTACCCATAAACCCTAAGCAACAATTAACAACTGCGGACATCCCGAGCAGAGGCAGATGCATAATGAGGAAGAAAGAGCAGATGAAAAAAGCACTAAGAGCGGGGGGAGAGATTACAAATGGGCACTGTGCAAATGATACCAAAGTGAATCCAGTCTTGTCTTGCTAAAAACAAGATATTTTAATCTCAAAGCATCCAACACGCTGCTTTAGTTGCCCCAGCAATTGACTGAATTGCTCAATTGAAATTGAATGGTCTCTCCAGAGAGCTATCCAGACCTTTTCCTGACAATGGGTGTGGGTCGCCTATGCAGGCGTTCCTCTGTTATTAAACACAGGCTTTCATTGGTCGTTCTGTTTCCCTGCTGATTTTAATTTGCTATTAGCAGTCGGCACATATGTCCCTGAGGCAAAAAAATCTAAATGATTACCTACAGTAAATGCACACTAAAATATACAGACCTATAGAGGTAGTCTTGAACAAATACACGTAATGTGTCAATGTAATGCTTTTTTTGTAATGCTTTTTTCCCCAAATTAATTCATGATTAATTTATTTCAAATACACGCTAAAATGCAATTAACATGTGCAATGACTTGAACACGTCATTTTTTTCAAATATCTGAATTAAAATTATTTAAGGCATATAAAAAAAATAAATAAAATGAATTAAAAGAAATTATATTTGTAGATTTTTGTGCATCAAAAACACACAGTCACAATGCACTCAGCAAAATTTTAAGGAACAAAAACCTACAAATAACACTATTATATAGTCACTCAGGTTGGAAATGCTCCGTTATATATGCATGAACTGTAGAAGCTGAAGTTGAACAGTGAATGAACACAAATAAATAATAAACTCACCCAAACCTATCCTACACATGTCATTAATCATACACAACATAAACACAATATTGCAACTTGTTTATGCATATGTGAATGCACACTCTCTATAGTGGCTCACTGAAACAAGTATAAAGTAGTTACAATGAATAACTAATTAATTAACGTTGTAATTTTTCATCATCTACAATATGGATATTTAATTGATTTAATTGATATAGAATAATAATTAAGATCTGTACGCACATATATTCAGTTGGTAAATAAAAAATATATTACTATTTACTTGGCTACACATCAACATTTAAAGTCCAATTAATATGCAACTTCATTTTTTAAAATCCAATGAAAACAACTCAAAAGAAAACAATGTAAAAGAAATAACTGTGTTTTCAACTACATTTTTAAAAGATTTGTCTTTTTCTTTATCATGTCACTGACCCACTTAACAGCGAGGCCTAAAAAAAAGACATCTCCGTTCGGACTCAATATCTGCTAGAAAGGGTGCAGAATAGGAGACCTTCAGACTGTGAAAAGCACTTGAAGGAAATAAGTGCAGCGAGATAAGGCAGAGGCAGCCCACCGCTGCTCTGTAAGTATCCAGCAGTCATCTCCGCCGGCAATTAAGACAGCCTAAAACTACAGGCCTCAATAAGGTAATTAACCATTAGCAGATCATCGCGACGCTTATGAGCGCAACCTTCACAAGCACAATCATCCTAATACGGTCAGTAAAACGGCAACCTGCCATCTTCTGCCAGTGCAGACCCATTGCACGGCCCAGCCTTAATTGTGGGCCATCAACAGTAATTTAGCTCGCTGTCCCACATAACAGCTTGATAAACAAGACTGGCCTAATTACACCTTGCATGTTCCGACCCAATCCTCTCAGAGCAAACGATAAATAAAGCAAGGTTAAGTGCAAACGAATAGAAGTCAGGAAGCGGAAGAAACACAGAGCGTGCAGGGGACCTGTGCTTCCACAATCACATAGTCGGTAATGTTCGTCTCGGGCAAGTGGAGATCAAAGACAGTGCTCCCCTTCCACCTCAACATTGTAGGTTTTTTTCCCTTCCCTTTCCTGAAAGCAGTTTATTCAGTGCTCGCTGGAACGGGCATGACAGGGATCACGGCTAACCCCGAAGGACAGGTGCTGCGTGGCTGGAAAGAGAGCAGCTCCCTCGTGCTCCTTGCAGGTCACTTCCAAGCAGCACGTTAGTGCGAGCGCCGCGGCAGAAGACCCTTAACGGGGAGTGTTGGCTGCTAGCCTGTAATTAGCTTGGACAGCTCAGGCTCAAAGAGAGAGAGGGAGGCAGCCAGGCTACATCATAATGAGCTCAGCTGGGATTAGGAGGACAGGCAGCCGGCAAGGTGGGGGCGTGAAAAGAGTGAGCCCTCCTGTACGAGCGAGCCGGGGGTAGAGATCAAGCAGGGGAGGGCCAGGTTGCACTGGCTGGCAGGGTTAGACCCCTCAGCAAAGGATGGGCCAAATGAGGCCTGGCAAGGAAAGGGCCAAGGCGGCCTAATGAAGCGCGACACCTCCAGCAGACGAGATCAGCAGTAATTAACACATGCGCGCGCATGGACTGTCACTGAATGTACCCCCGAAAAACCTCGAGGGAGCAAACCTCAAGACAGGAATGTCAGTGTGTTTAGCTGCTATAAATGTCTGGAGTTGCACCGAGCATCTGTATTCAGTGTTGTGTTAAGGAAGTTGTTTACAGAAAAGCCTGAACTAATTTTCTTTGCATTTGATTTTTTTTGTCAGAGCAGTATAGTTTGACATGCAGAAAACGGACAATGGATTCAAAGATTTAACATACTAGCTTTGGAAGCACTTACAGTGAGCCAACATTTCAGTCCTAGAGGCAATCATTGCAACTTTGGGTTGTGAATGTGCTAAAAAGCCTTGAGATGGACAGCTTTTTCCCCTAAGTTCTGTTTGAAATGACAATATCATTTTTCTTGAAGTGTCAGCAGTCATCTATGTGAAATTGCAGTAGAATCCCTGCTGGGTGCTAATAATGACTGTGACGGCTCTACATGACCTGACAAAATGACAGACACTTACTTGTCAGAGAGTAGCTTCTTGTTCT
The DNA here is from genome assembly GCA_018155175.1 of Sinocyclocheilus anophthalmus. Taxonomy (NCBI): domain Eukaryota; kingdom Metazoa; phylum Chordata; class Actinopteri; order Cypriniformes; family Cyprinidae; genus Sinocyclocheilus; species Sinocyclocheilus anophthalmus. Next base: position 247,637 of record JADLZN010008434.1, on the reverse strand, counting down.
CCTCCTTATAAAACACCAATTCATTCCATAAATCCTCTCTGTCCTGCTGCACTTGTGTTTTGCATTTTGACCTGAAATATTGGAGAATAAAAAAAACAGTTATACAAATAGCAGCATCTTTCTGACTAGAAACATATGAGAATTTTAGGCTTGCCACTCTCTTTCTGTGAAAAAAAAAGTACAGTAATTAACTCCCGAAACCCAAAATATCAGAAACATTTATGAGAAGATATTCTTCTAAAATTCTTGGTCAAATAAATGTAAGATTACACCCATAAAATTGTAATTATGTGGGCTTGTTATCTTAACATGCACATATATTACCAAAAACATATACTGATGGCTCACAGAATTCTAAACTGCCAAAAAGCGGTGAAGCCACCAGAAGTTTTTGGACCACCAGAAGTGTTTGAAACACCAGAGGATATCACCAACCAATATTTTGACCGAAAAAGACCCAGTCTGAAGTCTATCAGTGGGACATTATTTATGTATTTATTTTCATGCTCTTTATCTTTAATTGTTACTGTAGATGTTAACTGTAATGTCTCTGGTTAGTTTACACAAAACAAGTGACATAGAAATCGTAGGTCTGTCTACTGCACAGTCCCGAACTGCAATTTACCCAACACAAAATGTATGTAATTATGCAGGAAATATTAAGTATGAACATGTATCTGGGATTATTAGCAAAACATGTCTAGAATACAACATACAACAAATACCATACAAAGCTTTAATACTATATTGCATTAAGATTCACGGTCGTATACCACGCATTTTCTTGAATGTTTGTAAACATTGCGTAATATCTTCAGGTCTTTTCACTATACAGTCAATATAAATTGAAATAAATATTTCTTCTTCTTTTTTTATGCCTTTTCACTGACCAACATCCACTACAGACTACTAGAAAATTTTGAGAAAAAAAAGGTTGTTTAGTGCGAATTACTAAAATGTTTAAAATGTCAGTTTGCGTAGTTTGACATATATACTATCATTTTTTGAATTAAACATTATTTGAACCAATTTAACCAACATTAAGCCATAAAACACTGTTGAAGCATTTACATTCAGTCACTATACTAATAAAAACTAATGTAACACACAGTGGATAATTAGCTATGAAAAGATGTGGACAGTCATTTTTGTGGCTGACCTTACTGCATATGTATTTGTAGGAGATTCCCTTTCAGACAAAAACATTATGAGAGAAGAGTATTTAAATGTATTATGCAAAATGATCTCCTAAAGTTTGTGGCGGTCAATTTATTGGTATTCGCAATATTATTTAACGCCCCAAAAAGCGTTTTAATTCATTTTGTCCCTGTGTTGTTAGTAGATTACATGCACCCAATTATAATCAGCTCTGCTTTTTTGCAACCCAATGTTAATTTACCCTGCTCTTGGTAGATTGTTGGTCATTATGGAAAATGATCTGGCTGCATCTGTGTTCTTCAATTTGCGCATTGTCAGTAGATCCCCCGCAGAAGTTTCCACTCCCATCTACGCATGCTTAGAACGTTTGCATTGTATGAATGTACTGGACTTCAGATATAAAGTCATTAGGTAATGTTTACAAAGTTTACATACTACCTAATGAAATCAGATGGCTTCCCATTTTCAATTCAATAGAATGTGTGGGAAACCCAATATGGCCGAGTGGTGGACCATTTTTATCTAATTTACTTCGAGAGCAGAACTGAAAATTTCATTTTTAGTGTGATTTTTGCTTTTCACATGGTAAAGAAATAAATCAATAAATCAATAACTTGTATAAAGAGGATAAACAAAATGAAATCAGATTTTCGCTATATTCAGCTGTGGTTTGTAATGCAAATGTGTGGTTTGAATAATTTGTGGTTTGAATAATTTGTGTTTGTCAAAGTGAAAACTATCAAGTTCGTTTCCTTCCTCTGACACTGTAATAAAAAAGGAACAACAAAAGGTCTCTCTCAGTTTGCACACTACTTTAAGTCAATATTACACAAGCAGAACCGCTCTGTAACACAAATACTATTTAAACCCTATTCCACAGACACTCTCCTCTCATAACGTCCTTGAACCTACTGTATGGCAGAGTGCCTTTGGGTTCTGTGGGAGCAGACCTACATCATGTGAAAACATTCACCCTGAGAAGCCACTCCTCAGCTAACAGCTTAACAAGCAGCAGCCCGGAGATCTTCCGTCTTAATCCATTGTGAAATTCAGTATTAAAGCTATGAATGGCCTCCTGAAGGACGTACTCATGAAACAGACCTTAGAGAAAGACATCTCTATTCCCCTCAAGCCTCCTTCACCTCCATCTCACTTCATTATACAGTGAGCGAGTAAACTGCGAGAACTTTTCTGAAAAGGCAGCGGCTAATTTCTTTGATTCAGCGAATCTGTTTATGAGTGCAACTTTGATCAGCGTGTGGATGTTTTAATAAGTTTTAATTTTATTTACGCATCCCAACGCACCCAGTCTGATTTACAAACTTGAAAATCCCTTCTGGAGAAAGAGAGGGTATGTTTTTATGTTTTGCTAATAGTGGTAGTGCTAATCGTGAGTGACGTTGTGGGTTACACAGGGCTGCAGCATTCTAATGAGATGTTAGTCTACAGCCGAGCTCTGAGACTCCTGCTGGGGCCCGCTCTCGCTTGTGCTAATACATGTGTAATAACACTAACTCCTCTAATATATCCAGATTGATGCATGCCTGACCATCAGAAATGGTTCTTTGGTCAGAAGATGTGGCTTAGGCTAGCAGCTCGCTAACCGATTTTCCACTGGTTTTGAGGCATTAGGCACATTTGCATAACTGTTCAAAACGAGTTTGTTCAGCAGGTAAATGTAACAGCCCCGCTAACTCGAATCCCTGAGGAATTACTGACACTACCAGCTCTGTATGTAATATGAACGTTCCCAGTACAGGACTGGAAAGCTAAATAAAACAAGAGCTCTCTGGAAAAGTAAGTGTTTTCTCCCCTTATCAAAACTAATAGGAAGGAGATTATCAGAGACTCTTTCCCTTTTGTGCCTCTGTTACAATCTTTCACACACACACACACACACACACACAGAGAGTAGAGGTGGGTAAATTCACACTCCTTTCACACGGGATCACGTTGCACTGCTGTTTTCTTTAATTAACCCAAAGAGAGCACAGCTGACAAGGTCAACACTTGCATCCCATGAGGATACTCAACATACGCTTCCATTATATACGTTTAAAAGGCTTGTGCAAAGAAGGGAAAATTTTACGGGGTTGGGAAATTGTCATGACATTTTTGCTGCTTTCTATGGGTTTAGGTTAAAACCAAAGACTCAAAGGAGGGAATCAACACCGTTTCTTTCAATCTTCCCCCTACTTTTTTCTTTCTCTCTATTCTGACGATATAAACAGTCACCTTGGCCTTTTCAGGATGAAGTACTTCTGCACCCCTCTTCCTAAGAGCCAAGGCCTGTGCTGCATTTCACAGAGATCAGAGCAAGGGTAGGAGGGAGACAATGTTAAAAGTCTGTTAAAACTAGTTATTTCTTTTTTTATGCATAAGAAAACTGAGTGGTGAGTGAGTGAACCAAAGCAGAGTCGCTATCCTTCTTCTATCCTAAAATTGCAATGTTTTTTTTTACACTACACAGGACACACTTCTCAATACTTATGTCACCTTTTCAAAAAATCTTTACACATGTCTCCTTACCAACTTTTAGCTCGGCACAGCAGAAAATTCACATCCAAAATAATTTTGCACTAAAACTACAGTACCAAAACACTTAAAACATACGTTTTTAAATCAAGTCATTCTTTCATAATGCTAACAAAGCTTGTCACCCAACATACTTTGTCACTCATAAAACACTAACAACAGGTAATATTATACAATATTTTCATTTCCAAAAAAGAATGGCCTGCATAATAAGTGGTCATTGTTTACAATTAAATAAAAAAATAATGTTTGCTATTAAACTGAAAGACTAAAACCTGTCCAGCTACTTCTAATTTGGAATATATTTAAACAATATTACTCTAGGAATGTAGAAAAATTGCTGTCTTGTTCAGCTTTGAATTATGTTAGGTTTTTAACTTCAACAGCTTTGAAAACACTCAAATTGGTCTGTAGGTACATAGAATTTTGGTGGTTGTGTCTGATTGAGCAAAGAATTCATGTAATTTGAAAGAAAGTAGTCACTGAATGTATTTTGATAGTAGTGTTTTTGAGTGATCAAAGTGTTGAGATATGGGTCCTAGGATCTGTACAAAACTGTAATAAGCAAGAGGATGACAGCTACATTTATATTATTTAGGGGTGTGAATCACAAGAGGCCTCACGATACGATATTATCACGATACTTGTGTCACGATACAATATTATTGCGATTTTAAATATATTGCGATATTTTGCGATATATTGCAATTTATTACCTTTTTCCAACTTCAAATTATGTCCCCAAAGGAAAACTTTGACAACATCTGTTTTAACTAAAAAGAAACATTTCTCAGTTTGTTTATCTCACTTCAGTTTTATTGCTGCAGTGCAAAATGGGATTGTCAAGCAGACAAACTTACCAACACTTTCATGAAAACCTGTCATAAATGTTGTATGCACCTGGCAAACTCAACTATTTGTATTACAGTCTAATCTAGTCCACCTTAATTAAATGCAAACAGGTATGCACTGCTGTGCTACTACAGGTATTTTGAACAATGCAATGTGAACTTGTACAAAAAAGTTGTGCAGACCCTTCAGCAATTGGGGCATTTGAAAGTAAATTACTGTTAAATTTAAAATAAATAAAACATAGTCTTACATTAAAATAAAAATTGTACATTTAAATTAAACATAACCATGTACTCCATTAAAGTAAACAATGTGTACATGGTATACTATGCACTGCTGTGCTACTACAGGTATTTTGAACAGTACAACTTGAACTTGTACAAAAAAGTTGTGCAGACCCTTCAGCAATTGGGGCATTTGAAAGTAAATTACTGTTCAATTTAAATTAAATTAAATAAAACATGTAGTCTTACATCTAGGGATGCACCGAAATGAAAATTCTGGGCCGAAACGGAAACCGAAAATTCTGGATGCACTTGGCCGAAAACCGAAACCGAAAATGCTTTGTAATGATTATTTATTATTTTATTAAATAATATAGAGTAATTTTGTAAGACTTTTTTAAATGTAACTCTATTTTAATGATACTGAATTAAAAAAAAACACAAGCCAATAAAATAACCACACTTTTACTGAAAGTAACACAATAAAACTGGACAGAATTTATATTAATATTGGTAACACTTTACAATAAGGTTCATTAGTTAACATTAGTTAACTACATTAGTTAATAATGAACAATATTTCTACAGCATTTATTAATCTTAGTTAATGTTAATTTCACCATTTACTAATGCATTATTAAAATCAACAGTGTGCGTGTTAACATTATGCCGTGAATGTAAGAAACTAACCATGAAAAACTGAATTCCTCATTAACTAACATTAAGAAATATTGATAAATACTGTAATAAATGTATTGTTCATTCATGATAGTTAATACATTAACCAACATTAACTAATGTAACCTAATTGAAATGTGTACCATAATATTAAATATCAAATATTCTTTTTATTCACTTCTCTGTAACAAGAATCAGACATTTTTGTTTGACTAATCCAAATAATGTATAGTGCCTACAAAGCTATTATTAGCATCTCTGAACAGAAGCATAGCGTCACTGAAGGGTAGCATCATTTTAGCAGCGTTGCTCATACAGCTGACTAGCCTACACCATTACAGCACAGTAGCGCTTACGGCCAAAACCGTAACAAGTATTACTGCTCAGAAATTTCCAGTCCGCCCTTATTTGAGCAACTTTGCTTGTCCCGATGAGCATGACGGTACACGAGCGAACTATTATTATTATTATATGTAGTCTATATTTTCGGTGCATCCCTACTTGCATCCCTTCCTTGTTTACAAATCCGAAGTAAGTGCATTCATTCGATTTAAATGTGGACGGGGCTTTCCTGATAACTTTCCGTGATGCCGCCCTCTTTATTTGACTAACTTACCGCATGCTGAAGGTGACCCAGGTGAACTCACCAGAAAAAAAACTCAACTGGATTTTAAAGAAATTGATTTTATTATTCTACCATATAGTATAATAAAAGATCGATACTTGGTGTCTGTGTATCGATACAGTATTGCCGCAGAAAATTTCGTGATACTATGCTGTATCGATTTTCCCCCCACCCCTAATATTATGTGCAAATATCAAGTTTTAAATAGTACTTACAAGTCATGGGTATCTTTAGCTTCCTTCAGCTGCTCTTTCACTGTTCTGTAGTTGGTCTGAATGATGCGTAAACGGTCATGATGTTTGGCATGGGCTCTTCGCAGATCCTCATTCTCCTTAGTCTGTAGTTTACAGATGACCAGACATACATACAAAACACAATTAAAATATTTATTGTATGAATTAGATGAATTCAAATGCACACATAACCATTACAATGGGCAGTGGGCAATCATGGCCCTAATGGTCGGACTTTCAAATCCATGACTGAAGTCCCTTGATCAAGGCCTGGAACCCCAACTGGTGGGACGCAGACAGCACACACAAACACGAAACACATGCTGAACATTAGTGTTGTGGCCTGCCTGTGATGAGGAGATTTGTGACTTAAGGAATTGATATATCCGAATTTAAAATAAACATTTGCATTTGAATGTTAGGTGTGCATCAGGGCGCGCGAGATGCGGTGATGATGTAAGTGACGTTGTTGCATCACCCATGAGATGCGCCGCTGCTGCGTTATTCATTCAAAATATTAGAGAAATATACTAGCTCATGCTGCAAAACTGGTTATACGAACTGTTGATAAAGGTTAAAAAACCCGAAAAACCAAACCATTCCACAGATGCAAATTCAGCACATTTTTAGATGGACAAATATGACTGCGCCTCCCCGAGGTCCGCACCTCGCTCTCACATAGAGATGTATAGAAGCCGCTCGAAACAGTTAAAACGGTTTAAACTTTTAGAAAACACGTCACGAATTTGTGGAGGTTTATTCCTTTTCACTGCGTCTCATATGTTTTTAAATGCAATCTGTGTGAATGGCGCTTCGGCTCTTTAGATTAAGCAATGCATAAATACATGATGCTGTTTTGTTCATAATTGTTTATGCAATTTATGAAATTATATTTGATTTTTATGAGTTAATTTAGACGTTATTCACGTTATGCACGAGTTACTTCCTTGCATTGACAATTTAAATGTGCTGCATTATTTTGCTCACTGCGCCCTCCTGTGGCCTCGGGAGACAAGACAAAAGTTTCCTTAAGACCTATTTAATCTGCATATAAAACATTAGAAATTAGATATTTGTTTAATTTTTATTTTGTGTTTGACTGTTAAAACAAAAAATATTTGTTGTTTGTCTCAATAAATTGTGTTAATTTAAAAATACAGTGGTTAAATTTAAAAAAAATTTCTATTGCTTTTTGTTTTAAAAAAGGTTATAAAAAATGTCAATAATTATCTATACCAAACGATATGAAACATTATATCGTTGATAAAATTTTTTAGCTATATCGCCCAGCCCTACTTTTGTTCCAATAATGCAGTGGATTGTGTAAAATAACCTCTCACTGACCCACCAAATCTCACTGGTGAGTCAGTTTACTTCACAGTCCAAGGAGAAAAAAAAATCAGACTGCTCACCCTTACAGGAGGGGAAAGAAGAAAAAAAAAAAAACCCTGGACTGTTGCCATGTAAATGCTCATACCAGATACCCCATGTGAATATTTCTATTTTTAAGTGTCCTTGCCCTGAAAATTTGCATTTGGCATGAATAGACCTTACCTGGCCCACTGGCCACAATACAAGATAACTCTTCACATACATACTTTTATTCCACAAACTGTAGATAAACTGCAGCACAACCACTTCACGTTCATTCAGATAGCAGTATATGCTTACTGACTTCAGCTTGTCTCACAACAATTCACAGAAGATTTGTTATGAAAATATACACAAATGCTTGGGTGACCATTCAACCATAATCTCATGTTTGAAATTATGCATTCCATATAATGCCTAGACTGTTTTTAAAGTGTTTTGGAAAGAAAACATAGGTAAAAATGCACTGTTCTAAGGGTGCACTTTAGACTATGCAAATAAGTTCCATATGGAGAAAAAAGGGTAAGCCATCCCTTTGTGACCCTTTCTGATGTCAACAGCCAATCACAACAGTGGAATGGAAAAGTGTCATATTACAATCTCTTCCACATCAGAAAGGGTATGCTTTTAATAAAAATATGCTCTCAACAGACATACCTTGTTCCCGAGTCTCCAGCTTGTGATGTAAAAACAATAACAGACAAAACCATATTTCCGCTCTCAACCTCACAACAAGGTCATGCTCCCGGCTGCAAACTCAAGGAACATTCCTCACCAGTGGAAGATGTAGCCACTGGACCAATCATCCAAACACGCAGAACACAATCAGCAATAACAAAATCACTTTGCAGAGACCTAGGCATTAGAATATACTGTCAGAATATGATTATCTAATGTGCAATATCTAATGATATTGCGTGACTATAAGTTTGATTACAAATTGAACCTAAGCCCCTATAATATATAAGCATAGCGTTTTTCATTTATTTTTATAAATCAAAAAAGACCAAAAGCATTACTTTTTTTTCAAATATGTTTATTACTGTCTTGTGGAGCCAATTGAATAACTAGTTCTTAAATTATTATTTGGGATAAAGTTTTGCCACTGCCTGGCAGTCACTGTAGAACTCAGAGAGAAGCCCTCCAAACAAGCAATTTTCTTCTAGAAACAGGTGATTGAAAAAGCGTTATATGATTTATTCTCTTGCCATTCAAAAACTATGAAAACAATATTATGTATATAAAAAGAAGAGACTACATATGCATCTATAGCAAATGCAGGACATGGTATGGTAACAGAAATAGATGTAGTACAACAACAATTAAGAACCACTGAAACCTATAGTAAATATTTATATAAACTGGGCTTATAAGGAACAATGCCAGTGACCTTTATTGTTCCTAATACTGCCACTGCCACTAACCTAAGAACACATTGAACATTTATTAACTGTGGGAACAAAGTAGGCCTACATTTAAAAAAGAAAAGATAAGGATCATAAGTGACTATAGGATCTGAGAGCCTAAAATCAAGAAGTCCACAATCTTGTATGACAACTATCAGGAAGAATGCTAAGGCATAAGAACAAAGTCAAAGGCATCATGGTAAGAGTAAGGCAACATCCATCTTAGATTAAACAATCATTCATTCATGCATGTTTTTTTTTTTTGACCTTGCAATTTTTATATCAAAATGCCATAACTTGATGTTCTAGTGAGATGACAGACTTCTCTCTGCAGACGTACACCGGACCTCTCCAGTCATGTCCACATTAACCCCCATCCCTGCAATCTCGCATTCATTTCCCTCTATTTTTGAGTGCAACATCCACATCTCAAAATCCAATTAACACCTGATGGACTGAACCAAGTCTCCGGACAACTTTTTTTTTTCTTTTTTGATAATCCGTTACTTTCAGATGTATGTCACAATGTGGAAGTAAGATCTATCACCAATTCAGTATCATAGCGATTTAAAATTTAAAAAGCTTGGTTATTTTTGGTGAAACAGTAACAATTTCAGTTACCTTATTATAAGATAAATCGATTATACAACACACTGCCATACAGCTACATTCGGCTCAAAAACTTCCACTTATCGATTTATTTGTAATATTTTCTAGTTTAGTCATAATTACTCATCTTATGGTAATAATAAGAATTTCACAACATGTGAATAATACATTGTGAACCTGCAGTAACTCTAAAGGTTATGCAGAACTTCACAAAAATTCAAATTTCTAACACATTACACAATCGTCTTTGATAATTTTTATACTATTAAGTTGAAATCTCTTTGCAAGTGACACTCAAAAGCACTTTAAGTGAAATGACCAAAGTCACTACATCATTGGTATTTGTGTGAAGATCACTAGCAAAGTTATCAAAGAGAGTGTTTTTCTTTTCGGGATTTGTTCTTTGAGTGCTTCTCTGGGAACAAGGCACTGATAAGCGTTTCCACGCCAACCTGGCACCTGTAGCATTATTGTGGCCTGACATTTCGCCTGTCAGCCAATAGGAAAAGGCTGACTTCTCCCTCCACTTAAACCCCGCAGCAGGAGGAACGCCTCAGTGAGCCGGGTCGCTCCCCAAATGCCCGTAAATATTGGTCTTTGCTTCACAGCTATTTGAAGAAAAAAAAGGGGTGGGGGGGGATCTCCGCCAAAGATTACATGGGACTTTTCAGGGGTGAACATATAGATTTTCCTGACAAGAAGGCCCTCTATTATTCTGACCTTAGCCAAGACGAACTCTGGCAGAGACAGCAAGCGCACCTTTCAGCTTGAGTGGCCAGGGCCAGGAGACTTGTCGAAAGGCTTTCTAAAAGGGAGGAAAGCTTGTTTACCGCTGCTATGACACGGTAGCCCTGCTGGGCGGGAAATGCAGGGCCCTGAACCCTGTTATTATTAACAAGGACAAAGAGAACAAGCCAGCCCCAGACCGGTTGCCAATGTGACAAGTATGGATTTACTGCTCAGAAATTCACAAGAGGACACTCAGCCTTCAAACCAGAAAGACAGAGAATATGAGACAGAGAAGTGAAACAAAGCAGAGCGCTAATGAAGGCCTGCTCAGATTGAGTGACCAACGTTTCGTGTCTGAGTGACATCACAGCATAAGGGGGTGTTTAAAGTACCCGGCACGGATCCACCTGGGCATCAAAATCAATACGAACTGGAGGATGAGTACTCCACACCGCTGGAACCGTTGACTGTCATTGAGCCTCACAAACTGAAGCATCTGACAGACAAAAACACTGACTAGATTAGTTTCCTCCAGATTTAAAAGGAAGGAAATGCAGGAACGGCGAAGATGGGAGCACAGAAGAGAGCAGGGTAAGAGAGAGAGAGAGGCTTGAAAAGTCAGAAGAGACATGGATGATTGGTTTAGTGAAGAGCTTGAGTTCTTCAGCAGTCTTCTCTCCCACTGCCTCATTGCCTCGCAGACAGTCAATGTGTGTGTGCATGTGGATGATGAAGAATGGAGGTCAGTTAGAGGGCAGCGGTCAGAGGACAACATCTGACTCTACCTGCTATGAGCTCCTTCAAGCTGAAATTTTACCAGTCAGACGCACACATATGCAAATACACACTCATAAGCCAAAGGGCAGCCAGTGTATCAGACAACTATGGTTTTGAATTTAGAATTCTTTTTAATTCTATTTCATATATATTTCATTTGTTAATTGGTATCATTTCAAACTGCTTCACAGCATTACACTCTGGTGTTTTATATGTTAATTCCAAATATCATTAAGTAAAACTAAAATTACTTTGTGGCCATATTATTTTTGCTTTTGGTTACACTATTAACTACGACTTTTGCCTTAATAAACTCTTAATTGCTGCTTAATAATAGTAAGTAAAGTATAGTAGTCAACATTTGAAGTGAATCAAAAAAGTTAATCGAAGTTATCCTAAGACAAGAACGCATTTTGGTTTTAGGTTTTAGGTAGGGGTGTAACGGTACACGTATTCGTACCGTACAGTTCACTAGGCAAATTCCAAATGGAAGTGATCATCCCTATGCCTTTGAAGGACAGAGCCCTTGGAGTGGGGACTTTGGAGTGAGCAGGGCACATTGGTGTGTGCCATTATGTAGTCGTTTGGAATGCACTTGGCAAAGGGAACATCATCCCCCAATTTTGGTTTTTTCCTTCCTCATTATCTTCAGCTGGGATGTTCCCGTGACAACGCAGCACGATGTCCGTCAGTTGACTCGCTGACGTACACCGGCATAAAAAATATACATTTTATATTTTAAAAAGTTTTATATATATTAGATTTTATATAAATTTAGTATATAATATTATATATATATATTATTATATCTAACTTTTTCAAATTAAAATGTACTGTACTGTTTATTTGCAACCGTTACTCTAACACAATAACAAGACATATATGCCAGTAAAACAGGCCAACAAACATCTGCCCTTGAACGGACATCCGTGCAGCGTTGCACAGGAACATCCGCGCTGAAGATAGGAAATTTCATATCGCTCCCTTTTGCAGTGATTCCAAATGACTACATAATGCACGCCCGTGTCCCTGCTCACATCCGATTCCCACTCCAGGGTCTGCTGCCCTTCAAAGCATAGGTATGATCACTTCCATTTGGAATTTTGCCCCATGAACCATACGGTACAATTTGTGTACCGCTACAAAAAAAAACCCCCTATTTTAGGGCAACTTTGATAAGGTTTTAAAATCCACTTCAAAATGTGACTAGTGTATTGTTAAGTTTATGTTTGGGTTGGATTAATATGAGGCTTATTTGTTCCTAAACTAAACGTGCATGCCATGTTAGGGGCGTCGTTGCCTAATGGTTAGAGAGTCAGACTTGCAACCCAAAGATCGCGGGTCGCGGGAGTGAATGACCAGTGCTATCTTTCACGATCAATACTATGACTGAGGTGAGACCCTTGAGCAAGGCACTGATCCCCCAACTGCTCCCCGGGCGCCGTAACAAAAATGGCTGCCCACTGCTCCGGGTGTTTGTTCAATGTGTGTGTGTGTGTGTGTGTCTACTGAAGAGTTTAACATAAATTGAACAAATCTATATGGGACCCCACCATACTTGGCGCACCCGTCACAATCACTTCACTCACTTTTAAACGGTTTTTCAGTTGTTTTTTTTTTTTTTAACGTTTTGGAATCAGGGAAATTTGTATATTTGTCATGAACTTTGCATACCTTGTACATGCTTATTATTTTTATTTAAAAATAAAAACAACAATTACATTTTATTGTATGCCACCTTCTGTGTTCTATTTCTAAGGAGGCAGGAGAATGGGTAACACTTTATTTTACAGTGTCCTTGTTACATGTTACATGTACTTCCTATTATAATAACAATAAATTATGCATATTGCATGCAAGTAACCCTAAGCCAAACCCTAAGCATATAGTAAGTACATACTACTCAGTACTTAAATATATAATTACACTGTAACAAGGACACCTTAAAATAAAGTGACATGTGGCCAAACGTTCAATGGACATTAAATTCTCCTAAGAGGTCTCCAATGAGAAGATAATAGAACCACAGTGACAGAATAAAGCAAGTATTTAATGCTCACCTTAAGCGCAAGTAATTCCTGCAGCCACTGAATCCTTTGCTCCTGACTGTCTGCTCCATCACTGCTGCCGCCACCTGGAGACAGAGACCTGGCGCCCTGACAAAGACAAAAAGAAATCGATCAAACAATAAAAAAAAAACCTTTTCATCAACACAATAGGCAAGTTGTTAATTATCAAACGCAAACGATGAGCAATAGTCCTTCACGTACGAACACACAAACATCAGCCTGCACACTCTCTGAAACCTAACAGGGGACACGGGCTGAATCACTAGGAGGAGCGCACACGGCATGTTGCTGAAGGGTTCTCTGTGCAGGGACCTAATGAGCATGTTCATTTCCATTTACATTGTTTCTTTGACAATAATGATGTCCCATTAGGGGAGACTAAAGGGTTATAGAGTGAGAAACGTGCCAGGCCTCATTACCAAAGGTGGGGAGGGAGGTGCCTTTAATTGCTCTATCAGGGCCCAGAGTTACACTTGATAGGACAACAGAAGCAGACTTTGGGGAGAAAGAAAAAAGAGGGAATGAGAGAGAGAGAGAGCGAGAGAGAGAGGAGTGGGCTCTCTCTAAAGTACCTAAAACCAGTGGAGAGTTGTGTGCGAAATCTGGTCAGGGCAGTGAAGGAAGGCCAGATGGCGGATCAACTGTGAAAGAGTGAAACTACAAAATGGCAGATGCACCACTACAGTTTGAGAGAAGGAGATCTTCAGGGACCACATCAAAAACCCTTAATCCAGGAAAAAAAACACTAATACTTCAGAGAACTGAAATGATCCTTTAAAAACTGATTAGCTTTTGACTAGGCTGCCGTTGAGTACAACTAAGAGTCACTTGCTTGGAGCTCTTAGTCCAAAAGGATCTACCTATTGATGTCTTGAAGTCAACTCATTAACAGCATAGCTGAACTTTCCTCATAGCTGAACATGTCCCAAAACCAGACTTAACATTCTCAGCATACACAGGAACAGTGGTGTCCTCATCATCAAAGACCTCAACTCTGCAAGGATTAGCAAAAGAGTGAAATTAAAGCTTACAAAGGAGAAGCAATCAATACCTGAATATAGAGAACAAAGAAACGGTTCCAGCCGTCGTGAAACTAGTGGCAAAGAAAGCCTTACCCTTCCTAAACTGCACATATTCATGCTCATATGCAGCGATGCAAACTCATCAGAGGTGAAAAAGCTGATAAAGATGGGGCCTCGGGAAGAACATTTAAAAAAAATCAGCTTTAAAATGTGGATTTAAAAGGTTAGTTCACCCAAAATGAAAATTAGCCTGTGTTTTACTCACCCTCAAAGCATCCTTGGTGTATGTGACTTTCTTCTTTCAGACGAATCCAATAGGAGTTATATTAAAAATTGTCCTGGCCCCTCCAAGCCTTTAAAAATAAACTTACTTGCACCCCTGTTTATTACGTTTTAAATATGGATATTTACCTTACAAAAATGCATGGATTCACTACAGGAGGCCTTTATTCACCCCCAGAGCCGTGTGAGGGACGTTTTATGGAGGAAGTTTTAGGGGAAGTCGTGGCCTAATGGTTAGAGAGTCGGACTCGTAACCCAAAGGTTGCGGGTTCGAGTCTTGAACCGGCAGGGATTGTAGGTGGGGGGAGTGAATGTACAGCGCTCTCTTCCACCTTCAATACCACGACTGAGGTGCCCTTGAGCAAGGCACCGAACCCCCAACTGCTCCCCGGGCGCTGCAGCATAAATGGCTGCCCACTGCTCCGGGTGTGTGTTCACGGTGTGTGTGTGTTCACTGCTGTGTGTGTGCGCACTTTGGATGGGTTAAATGCAGAGCACTAATTCCGAGTATGGGTCACCATACTTGGTCACATGTCATGTCACTTTATTACGGATGCACACACTTTATTTCACGTCTTCTGAACTGTTGACAACCAACACCCGCTTACCCCCATTGAAAGGCTTGGAGAACTAACCCTTTAAGTTGACTTTCGCATAAGGATATAGGTGAAAATAATCACACTTGAATCTATACAGATTTTTTTCACTCTCCACTTAGTTGACTCGGACCACATTCGCATAGTTGTTTTTATTGCTAAATTATTATTGATGTTGTTGTTATGCTTCATATAAATAAATCAGACTATAGTATAAACGCTGTTGTATTGTAAAATTTTTTTTTACATTTATAGAACATCAGTAAAACCATTGATCTCCTCTTTCATTGACAGCAGATTTATAAACGATTCCCATTACAAATTCTCATTACTAAATTGGGTTTTCAAATGTATGTTATAAGCGACATTTAATTACAACAGAGCTGCTTCAAGACATTGAAAACCCCTCTCCCTAATTTAAAAAACCCCATTGGATCTGCATGAATCGCATAAATGACCTATTCTGGATTCAAAACAACGATTTTTGCCAAAATATGGCATAAGTATTTCAGAGTTATATGTACAAAGAGAAAGATTTTCTCTAGTTAGTGTCAGCTACTCAACCAAACTCATATCATAAAAAAATATCTGCCCCCAGCTATGCAATGCATGGTGTTACTTTATCTTCCAAAAAATATTCAGTGTAATGATATAACTTATTATGCTCACATTGATAAGAAGTTCTGTGTCTACAGTAGGTTCCTGTCATGCATGAATCCTCGGGATGGAGACACACTGTCACATGATACTTTAAAAAAAAAAAGAGCTGTCTGGAAGGCCTTGTTCAGTACACTTACACTTTCATTAAGATGGCAAGAAGCCTGGAAAATACTGTTAAGGGGTGGAAGATGAATTTTTTACAGGGTCAGCTTTTTAATACAAAACTATATCACTCTATAGCACATTGTAAAATATGTTTTAGCATGAACTATCTACCTAGGCAACAATTTTGGGCATTACAGTGGCACCCAAGATACAAATACTACTTTAAATAGCTTTTTTTATTATTGGAAAAAAAATGGCAAAGGCTGCAATTTAAATAAATAATATATGTGCTGTGTGTTTCAGAGTTAAGCACAGCACTGTGTTCTTTTACAAATGAACAGCTCATGATCCATGTTTTCAGTGTCTCAGAGCCATAAATTCTGCTCCACACGAATTTATGTCTGCATCTGCTCTGAGTTTGGGTCACTTATGATGTTCATTTAGCAACGCAACATGCACCAACTATCTTCCCAACTTGTATTGAGAAGCACTTAGAAAATTGTTATCAACAAAAGAGAAGCTTTGTCCACCAAAATAAAACTTGATTTGAAAATTAAGTTTTATTTTGTACAGTAGTAATTTACAATAGTATTTATTATTTTGTGTTTTTTTTTCTTGGTAGCAAGAATAATAACAACTATTATTATCATTATTTTTATGAATACAAATATCACCTAATCACAAAATTTTTTGCCAAATTGTGCAGTTGTTCCCCAGAACACAAGGAATCAGGATGGTGGCAGCATTATGCTTTGGGGATGTTTCAATGTGGCAAGGAGCATAAAAATAAATAAATAAATAAAAACAAAATAGACAGTACTAACTACAGGAAAAACCCAGGCGTTAATTAAGCTGCAATCAGCAGGAGCACTGGGACAATTAATCTTCCATCAAGGCAAAGATCCAAAACACACTGCAAAGGCAACACTAGAGTAGCATATACCAAAAGGTAAATGGTCCTAGAGTACCATGTGGAGTACAAACCAATATATACAAACAGACTCTACATTATGGTGTCATAGTATTTTTGCTAAGAGACTGAGTAAAACTCTCCAAAGAGCTGATAAATTCACCCAAACTGCTGCTCAGTTGGAAGTAGGGGCTAAGAATAAATTTAGAGCAGAATTTCACTGCATGTTGTGTAGAAGGTATGTGGCTTAGGTAATGGCAAAAAATCTCCAGAAACGGTTTTACATGTCCATTTACAACCCTAGGATTTGTCCCTAGAATGAAATGCTCTGTTTTTACCTTATTTGGAAGGGTCATGAACAATAATGTTGAGCTCTGCTCTGATTGACTGTTTCACAGTGCAGCTCATTTCTGTAGCTCACACCGCGGAAACACAGGGAAAATATATATTTCAATACTCTTTCTCACAGTTATATCGTTGGGTAATTATACTGTATATAAAAAGCGGGCACCAGGGACCGCTTATTAAATTTCGAATGCACGATCGCGTTTTACTTTCACTTTCGAGATTCGCGATCGCACATTGCCCTGTGTAAACTACAGCGGCAGTACTTACCACACATTTGACAAGATCAGATGCTTGTCAGTGGTGCTCAAGATCTGTAAATCATCTCCATATCCTCAGTATCTCTCCTTACTCTGTTTCTGTTAAGCATTGGTGTAATCAACAAGTAATAATACGTTGTTACCAGTACTTTTGGGGAGTATCTGTACTTTACGGAATTTGATATTCAGCCAACTTTTAACTTTTACTTTGCTACATTTCCTAATTAATATGTATACTTTTACTCTGATACATTTTCATGAAGCAAATTCGTTACTTACTACAAAATAGTCAGAAGTTAGAAGAACACGGACTGCAGGAAAGCAGATTTGACGAATCAGTGGTCTGGCGTTTGCAAGTTAAACTCCTAAAAAAACTTTTGCTCATGTGCAAACAAGTGCGCGCTCAACCGCGGATGATTCATTTTCCACTAAAGTCGAGGCTGGGGTGTGCAATATACAGTATGTCTTCTGTGATAATATGGTAAGTGTTGTTTTAATGATGTGCGATCTGACATTATCAAGTAAGCTATATCACCAAATCTCACACAGAGTGCATGCATGTTGATTTATTAGTCTATTAAAACTCAAATTTCCAGGCATTCTAAATTATGGACGGCAAAAATGCTTCTGTATGCTTGTTATATTTATATAATTTAATATAGTTAACTTCATCTATATCACACAAATAGTACTGTTTTTCTGCAGATATCAGCATAACAAATTTAATAATAATTTTATACAAGTTCAATAAAAGAGGGAAAAGTAAAATTAAGTGACTTACATTTTTACCTGGTGGTAAGTGAAGCTTATGGACTCTAATGTAACTGGCTAACCGCTAGAAGCCGCTAGCTACCCATGTCCTTATGCTGGTGTCAAACTCAATTCCTGGAGGGCCAGATAGCTCTGCACAGTTTTGCTCCAACTCTAATCAAACACACCTGAACCTACTGAGCCACCAATCGAGGTCTTCAGGATTACTAGAAACTTCCAAGCAGGTGTTATTTGGAGCTGGTTGGAGCTAAACTCTACAGAGCTGTGGCCCTCCAGGAATTGAGTTTGAGCCCTGCGTGGCGGCTTTATTTTATTAGAACGCATTATTTGCTTCCGTGCCTTTCTGAATACAGACACCAACCCATCCCTGCACTTCACATCCCCTGCACAGCCTGGAACATAACGTTTATTTCCATGATCTGCCATTTTCGCTGTTGTCCTCGTTTGTTTCTTCACAATACCTGCAGAACTTTTGGCTGTGCAGGTTCGGCTGGCGGCTGGCCTAGAACACGGGCGGGTATATGCAAATGTTGGGGGCATAACTACTAGTGATCCCGACTGTAACGTCACAGTCAGTGTTATGTTCTGATTCACCTATTTTTCAGTGGTATTTTGCATGCACGAGATTTACATAAGAACGAGGGAACAATAGTGTTTGAGGCTCACGGTATGTCATTTCCATTTACAGAACTTTTATTATTCAACTATGCCAGGGGTGGCGAACGTCGGTCCTGGAGAGCCGCAGCCCTGCAGAGTTTTTGCTTCAACCCTAATCAAACCACCTTGAACAAGCTAATCAACGGTCTGAACGGTTTATTTGGAGTACAGGCCGGTGGTTTTAATTAGGGTTAGAGCTGAACTCTGCAGGGCTGCGGCTCTCCAGGACCGGAGTTCGCCACCGCTGAACTATGCCAAGGTAAATAGTTTTCCATTCTATGGCACCTTTAAAGTGTACTAATATTGTGTTGGAGTCCCCTACAACAGGTTTAAATGCATCTAAGGTCAGAAAACATTGTAATTTTCTCAGAATATACATTTAATATTAGAATATTTTTTCAATGATTTCGAAACGATTAGTTCGAAGCAGTTCCTCCCTTTGATAAGCCTTTTCTGCTCTGATTGGTCAGCTGGCCAAGTCTGTTGTGATTGACACAGAGAGGAGTCCTTGAGCAAGTTAGCGAGCGCTACCATTGACAAAGCACCTTTACATAAAACAACAATACAGAAACCGTTCTTAAAATAATGACATAAAATACAAAAACACATATGCAAGCGAATCGTGCCCACAGCTAAAGTTTAGCTGCTAAACGTAAACACTTAAATCAATAATGTGGATATGTAGCCTAGAAAAAAAAAAACAGCAAAGAAGCTAACGTGACTAACTGATGAAACAATGTAGTTTGTAAACCAAAAGATGTCTACTGTACGGTTTGAAGAACGACAGACAAAAACGCTCGGTCTTAACTTTTAATCAGAACGCAGAACAGCTGTAGCACAGGCGCAGCAGCCTAACTAACTCGCTTGTCTCTCCCGCATTAACCCTATAGCTGCCGTTTCAGCAAAATAAACAGCAATTTCACAATGATTATAAAGTCTGTGTGCTATACTACATTCTTTTTTATTAAACGAAGTAATTAGAACAATGTCAGTCTACATTAATCGACAAATTCTTAGGAAATAGTGGGTTCACATCGAATTATCAGAACTACTTCAGTAAGAAAGCAATATCTTACCTGGAAACCTAAAGCTGCACTAGGTATACCATATATCAATTGAAAATGTACACATAACGTATCAATCGTACTTATAGGTTGTGGTTCGGAGAGCTTGTTAGTCCAAATAAAGAAGATTTGAAGCCAACGAAGATAAAAGCCAAGATTAGAGAAGCAGTCCTCGGTAAAATGACAAGCACACAACAAATGGTTCAATTGTATTTCTGTGGTATCCTTGAACACAGCATCTTCTCGACATAATGTAAACACACTAACTAGCGGAAGTGTTTGTGGGCAGGTAAGACTCTCGGGCAGGCGGGGATTATGCAAATGTGTTACCATGTGACATATATAGGTAACAGGAAGAAGATTCGAAAATATGACAACTCGTTTAGGTGATTCAGAATCGACTCTCTCTTTTGAAAGGAAATATCTTTTTTTATCATGCACTTTTTTGATTAACAACTTTGCATACTGTTTTCATTTAAGGATAGCTACATTATAAACTGCAAAAGAGATATTTTTCAAAAACCCATATGACCTGCTCTTTAAGCATGTTAAATTGATCAAAAGTGACAGAAGGTTTTTAGATCCACAAATAAGCATATTTGGATTATTTCTGAATGATCATGAGACTGAAAAAAAAGAAGAAGAAAAAGTTTTCACATAAATATTACTGTTTTTACTAGATTTTTAAACAAATAAATGCAGCCTTTGTGAGCAGTTTTTTTTTACCAATTGGTATATCTGTCAAAGCTCCTGGCAGGGCAAGCTGAATTAAACATTATGCCTACTCGTTGTAATGTGTATGATATAAAGCATTTCAATGTATTGGGCATCTCAGTCTAATCAGTCTCCCTTCACTAAATGCCATGACAAAATTATATTTTGATATTTTATATCAAGGTACACACTAGCAAATGGGACTGGTTCTTGCACATTACAGCTTGGTCTAAAAAGCTCTGTTTTATGTAAAAGGATAAAATAAAGAATAATTCCAAATGAATTATGTCACTTGGACAGGAATAACAAGAACGTAAGGCTCATTTTCACTCTCATCAAACAGTGACATGACGCGTGGCCGAGTGAATTTGTGCTCTGCATTTCACCCATCCAAGTGCACACACACACCTGGAGCAGTGGGCAGCCTTTTTTGCTGTGGTGCCTTGCTTAAGTGTCTCACCTCAGTCATGGTATTGAGGGTAGAAGAGAGAGCTGTACATTCACTCCCCCCACCTACAATCCCTGCCAGTACCGAGACTCGAACCTGCAACCTTTGGGTTACAAGTCCGACTTGTACAGTGCATCAGGAAATGCTGTGAATCCATTGATATCAATGGCAATATTGTGCTATAAATTGAGAAGGAACAGTCCATCTGTATAATCATGCTCTTGAAAATTAGCCTAACTCAAACTTTCAACTAAAGATTTTTTTTTCTTTAATAAAGACAGAAAGATTTGTTGGAGCCTGGTGGTGGTGAAGCTGAAGTTACTCGACCGTGGTGTAGTTTGTTTATAATCTACATTTAGCTTTTCACTTCTGGTGATTGTACTTAGACAAATTCATTAAATTTTTTTGCGAAGATTATCACAATGAACCAAATGTGCAAGAATCATAAATTTAGAGCTTATTTTCTACAATAATCCAATAAAAAGTCAATGGAAAAATCCGATTGTGTTTTTGTCAAGGGAAACAGAGTTAGCCTACAAAAATACATTATCACTGCAAGACTCTCTGAGCTTACACATTCTTTTCTGTTTCCTGAATTCTAGAATCTAGTGTGCATGCAAACTGAAGAAATCACACAACACAACATGCAGTGAAATTTTGCTCTAAATTTATTCTTAGCCCCTAAAATTTAGCTGCATGTGCGAGTGATTGGTTACTCGATTGATGGCCACAGTTCATGTGCTGCACTGCATGTACACTGGTGGATTTGTTTCACAGCCATGAAAGAGGCATTACAACATACATTACCAATTCAACTTTTAGCAAAATAATATGACAAGTGAAAGTGAATCTATTGCAAGCTTGTATCCAGTAAATACAAGACACAATGCCTTCTTCTTGGACCGGATGAAAACAGATGTTACATAATCTTTACCTTTCTTCGCAGAGAGACAACTCTAAGAAAGTGTGTAAAGTTCAGTCTTGTATCTGACATGTTTGCAGCACCAAGTTTGAAGGCTGTGATGACTGGTAATTACCGCCAGCAGACAAGTAGGCCTTGGCACCTGTGTTTTCTCTGAGAGCAAGATAATGAAAAAACAACAGCGCTGTCATCACCTATGGGTTCCTGATTGCATTATCAAAACTACAGCCGGGCTTGGCATCTGGGCGTGACCTTGTTAACTGCCAGGGTAATTAAGTTTAACCAATTGGGAGAGGGGATGATAAATTATTAGCAGGTAGATTTTGTTCACATTTTATTAAATTGGCCTGCCAAAAGGGTCGGCCAAATTATCTGGGGCCTCATTTGTTGGAGGCCGGCCACATTGGCGCATCTGTTACAATTATTTATAATTTCAAGCAGTCGAAAACCAACAGAGTTCGGCATCAGCCGCGTAAAGCAATTTACAAATGATCTGATGAGGGAGCGTTTGCGTCTTTTCCCCTCATTTCTAGCCAGCAGGGGAAGATGAGGGGTGAAGAAGGAGAATAAAAGGGTGAGAAAAAGGAAGAGTGTGAAAGAGCATGAATGTGTGTGTGCAAAAGAAAGAGAGAGAGGGGGAAAAAAACAGTGTGCTGTAATTACAGAACACGATTAGGTTGTTCTGGGAGTTTTGCTGGCACTGGTGGTCTCAGTGTAGAAGCAGAGGGAACATATGGAGGGGCTCGTGATTGCTCTCCCCAAGGCCTGTGACCCGTCTGCTGGCAAAGCTGCATCTGAATTAGACTGTTCTACACATGTACCATTTCTGCCACAAAACAAATCTGATCACTGTTAATTACAAAACAGCTATAATCAGGCCCCTGACTGTATGAAGCCAGTAGAGGAGGGATTCACTCTGGGCCAGAGTTGATCTAATATATGTGTGTAGCAAAGTGTTCCCTGCACTAGCATGAGCGTGATGGAGGTGTAAACACAGAGGCGTCTCTGCATGGCTGCGTGTTTGTATGAACACAGACGTGAGTGGCTCTCGGGTCAGGGTCGCGTGTGAGCAGGCCTGTGTTTTTAACTGATGATCAGAGCTCCTGCAGATGGACGGGGACTGTATGTGAGTGAATAAGTGACCGGCTGGGCCTTTAACACATGGCTGGGGTTTATTAATGAGTCTCAGTACACACGCTGCTCATCTGATGAAAGCACTTGAGCACAAGAGGTCATATCATTATAGTAGAAAACATGCAAAACAAACTTACCAGCATCCAACAAAACGTTTTAGGACAGCCAGTGGCTGGATTAATTTGATGGCGTCCTTGCTAATACAGCTGTTTTTATATTTCATAATACTTTGAAGAAATATCAATATACAAGCTATGATTCAATTCTGTATACTGGGTTAAACAACTGAAAGGTCATAGTATTTTTCTTATAATACACAAATCAAACATCTAAGACTGCCTTAGAGTTTCACTCAACTGACCGCTGCCAAAAGAACAAGCTGAATAGTGATATATGAAATTATGAAAGGACTTAATAAAGCCGTATTCCCTAGCAGAGTTTTTTTTGTGTGTGAGCAAAAAAATTTATTTTTTCCCCCGTGCATGATACCTGAGTTTCACTGGCAAAACAATAAATAAATAAAAAATCACCAGTAATTATCCTGCAGTTACAGAAGCCTCTTTCCACCTAAGAGTAAAAATAAATAAACAAACAAATAAAAAAGTAATTTCTCATTATTGTGACTTTGTATCTTGCAATTGCAATTGCAACTGTCACTTTATATTTCATAATGTAACAATTTTATTTATTTATTGTTTTGTTTTTTTTACTTTATCTTAAGCTCACCGTTATTTTCACCGTTCACCGATATTTTCAAGATCTGAGGTAAATGTCTCTCATAGGCTGTCAAAAAGACAAGTCTGACGATTTTAACTAGCTTTAATGTTGGTGGAAGGCCTGTATGTAAATGAGCAATGTGCTCTCTTTCTCAAATGTTTTCTGCACCCAGATCTTCCCGTCTATTTGACAGCAAAAATCACGTCATCTGGCTGACTTTTGACATCTCTAGGTTTTTATTAAAACTGCAGATCATTGTCCCATGATCTGTTTTTGTATCCCCACCCACAGACATTTGGCAACATGCCCAGTGCATTATGGGTGTTGAAGTTTTCCTACCCTTTTAGAAAAAGGGAACACTGCAGCCCTTTTACTCTGTTTTCTCTAGTTAAGTTTCTCTAAATCCTCCCTATTTACTGCATAGACAGTCAAATTTTAATAAAAGGACAGTCTGATTAATGTGGAAAAAAATACCATTTATCGCATCACAGAGTCTCGTCATGGCTGGTTAGGACACAGTAAAAGATGGAAAGGGGCTCCCACATACAATAGCCTAACTTACTAACAAAAACAAATAATTGTTCAGATGATTTCAATTTAGAGTCATATTGTTGTATATGTACACTGTATATACTGTATGTATCTTTGTTCAAACATATGGGCTCAATAATCAAAAGAAGCACCACTAATAACAGTTTATAATGCAAATCAAATTTAAATATTTTCTGATATACAAAGTGAAAGTGTTCATTTGGATTTGGTCATTACATGCTAACAGCCAGCAGCAGGTGGAGGTGCTGAACAACTGTTAAAGACACAAAGAATGGTCTCTGAAAAGTATAGGAAGCACTTGCTGTGGAAGTTCAATAGGTCTGATGAGACATCATCGGGCTAATGTTATCTAAACAAGTTGAGTGAAACAAACTGGTGAGGCAGCCCACAGTGAGGGAGGCACTGCCTCCTAAAGATTTAAAGCCAAACACATCGGCAGCCTCTCAGTATGGAAGCTCAGGGTTTGAGCGTCATATAGTGATCAAAAGAAACACATCTACTCATCTAAACATGACCCCACATAACAAGCCATGTGTGCAGGGAGCGGACACTTCAATTATACATCTGACAGCTCGGCTTTCACTAACACTAATAACACGCAGAGGCAGATATTGAGAGGAGCGTCTGGGTTCTAGAAGAGGGAGAAATGGGGAGAGAGACATTGAAATTTCATCACTTGGGAGGTTTCTCGGAATCTCAAAGTTTAATTAAATTCATAACATTCCACCTATTAAATAAATACTTCTATAGGTGATAAAGCTGATTAAGTGGCCCCTAAATGTCGTTGGCTGTCTATAAAAATCTGGCTAAACAGAGAAAAAAAATAGCAGCATTAATTAATTCTGGGATTTATCAATAAATTCACTTGAAACAGGTTAATAAAAATCTGCATGTCCAATCAATCCACACCACAAAATCAATTTGCCAGATGTAGATCCTAGAGGAGCAACAAACAATCACTCTGAGATGTGAGCAGCAATGCGGTTCTAACAGTTCTTTGACATTATTCATAATAAAACCTTGTCACTCAGTATAATAGCTCAAGTGCATAGGCAATTGAACAAAAGCTGCAATAAACCTCCTTGCCGCCACCGATTTGCCACATAGAGTGTTAAATGCATTGCTTATAGACTGTAAGATGCAACACTTCCTGTGTAATCCTCGGGAGGCCAATTTTAGATTTGGTTTTCAATGGCTTTTGACTAGAAAAGAAGAACCTACAAGGCTTAAGGCCTGATTTAGATCAGAGAACGACGCAGCATAGTGACAACCTGGGTCATGTCACCGCAGAGACAGACTGCCGAAAGAAACGGAAAGATAAAAAGAAATATAGATGTAGCGAAGCAAAAAAAACAGTGCAATTGGTAAGATCACTGGGATTTATTTCCAAAGAACAATGACTTGGAATATACAGAAAAGCTCAGCCCAGTCTTTATGATGAATTGCTTGTTGTATTGAGTGAATCGCTTGTTTGAGTGACTTTGGATAAAAGTGTCTGCTAATTGAATAAATGTAAACATAATGCAAATTAGGTAACATGCTTGCAAAGTTACTTGTAGAATGCCTGGACTGTTGAAATAAAGTGTAACTGAAATATTTCTTACTTTATTATATATAAAAAAAAAAAACGTTTAGAAACAGAGCTGTAGACTGTCTTTGAAATAAATGTAATAAAAAGTACAAAAATGAAAGCAAAATTTGGATTATTTATATGGGACAGGCCACATCCATCTTTCTAACCACAGAAGAACATGATTTCGGCCTGCACTGGCCTTTGAGCTCTTCTTTAGTCCCAACTAGCCACACAATGGGCTTCTTTTTTGTTCCTCTTGGACTTTCCTTGCTCCATCACTCCTCCCTTATTCAAATGAGAGTCTGGTCTCGCTCAGCTCCCTCTGCTGATCAGCACTTTGATCATTCCTAACATTTAAAATTAAAATAAAGCTCTAACAACCAGTGCATTAGAATTTAACAGGTGTTCAGGTAGAAGCTGATACAGAATTTCAGATTACACTAGAATACACATCCCAGTCAGTGCAATTATAGCGGGGAAATGGAAAGCCCTCTTGACTGTGTTACACCTTGGATGACTGATCAGATCACTTTGATGTCTGTAGGTAAAACTGTTAAGAAACAAAACAGCAAGGCAGCTGCTATGTGTGTTCGGTAAACACAATTTCATATTCAAAGCAATACATTAGAACTCTGCATAAAGCATGCATGGATTATTGTGCATACCCAAAACCATGTGATGTGCTGACTTACTGTGATGCACAAGTGTACAAACACACAGAACACATGGTTACATCTGGCTACACCTACAACATCTAAGATTTGAGACGGACCTACTGTGGAAACCTTGCAATGGTTGTACTTAGTAACTGAACTATTTGCTACTCCTCAAGCTACATTTTCAGCACAATCTACATGACTGCCACAAAACGACATAATTTCCACATTAGGCCATTTTCTACAAAGAAGATAAAGCATGAATGAATACTTTCAGCTTTAACAAACAGATGTGTTCATGAATCTCTAGAATTGCTTTGTGGCAAAATAAAAATAAAAACCTGGAGCTGAGCAATAGAAACAATGAAATACTAAATCTTAAAATGAGCAAAAGCGACAGTAAAGTGAACATTTCTGTTTCAAATAAACGCTGCTCTTCTGACCTTTATTTTTATTAAAGAATCCCGAAAAAAATGTTTGTTTCTTTACAAAAATACTAAGCAGCATTACTGTTTTCAAAATTGATAACAATAAAAAATGTTGCGTGAGCACTAAATCAACATATTAGGATTTCTGAAAGATCATGTGACACTGAAGACTGGAGTAATGAATGCTAAAAATGTAGCTTTGCCATCACAGGAATAAATTACTTTTAGAAAACATTTATTTTAACCTATAAAATTTCTCAATATTACTATTTTAGTGGGGTTTTTTGGTAAAATTAATGCAGGCTTGGTGACATAAAAGACTTCTTAAAAAATAAAATAAAAACTACAAAAATCTTACCCATGCCATATATACATAACTGATCATAACTGATCTGCTGAGAGGAGCTCTGGCAGTGTTCGAGCAGGGTTAATGCCAAATGCTTTGGAGTTGTCAGACAGCATGAAGTCTTGCAAAAATGAACAAAAACTCCTGGTCATCTCTTTCCATTCATCTCTTACTGAAAGGCATTTCATTTATTATGGATGCGGTTATACTAAGAGGAGAAAAAGGAAATGAACAGTGTGGTTTTGCTGAAGTGCTCTTTCAGCTTGCTTTGCATACAAAGGGCATTGAGCATGATGTAAATCTGTCATGGTGCTCCCCACACGGACTCACCTCACAGTGCCCCGCGGCGGCTGTGAAACTCTGCAGCTGTGCCTGGAGTTCTTGGATCTGCTGATCTCTCTGGCTGAGCTGCATGCTGAGGGCTGCTTCCCGCTGGCGGAGCTGTTCCTGGCTGTGCCAAAGGGCTTGGTATGACACGCTCAGCTCGCTGTGGAGCTGTCACAGCAGAAACAGACAGTGAAGGACAAGCTCGGTTAATGCAGTTAAGTCCTTGCTGGAACACAAGTTCACCCCCCAGGGGCACGCGTTCACTCGTGAGGACAGGCGCTAAGTTCACACAACAGATGCGCTCCAGTACCTTCTGGTAGGAGATGGTGTCTGCCGTGTGGGCCTCCTCTTGGCTGCGCAGGACTCTTTGCGTGTCCAGGTTAAGCCCCTCCAGCTGCTGAATGAGCTGGGCCTGTTCTCCTGCATGTTCCACACTCTGCCTGTACAGACACTGCAAGTCCTGGAGCTCGCATCTGGACACGAACATGCACACACATCACGGTCAACTCATATGGTCAGGGTTAATCAAAGCTCAGCCAGATCTGTGTAAGTGCTGCTTACTTGATTTGACAGAGCTGTTGTTCTTTGTCAGCTCCTTCCCGTTCTACAGTGGAAAGCTGAAGGGACAAAGCACTTGAGCGACTCTGAGCCTCTAGCATGTCCTGTCTGCTTCTGAATAGTTCCTCTTCCAAATTCTGCAAGAGAAATTGATTGTTAATTGACACCTGCACTGTAAACCCGAACAGTACTATGGACATAAAAATTTTGAGTACAATACAATTAGAATATGTGAAATAGTTAATGCTACTTTAAACAATAACATTTTCTGAACGAGCAGTTTACTTTTATTTTTGTGGGGCTCATTATTTTTGAGTAAACATCACTACTTCACTGAATATTTTTAAGTATACTGACTGCGCGGCGTAAATTACGTCATCTACGTCACGTCGTTGTGACGTTGCTCTGATAGACGTTGGAGGAATCCATTCAACATCGCGGACAATCGAGAGCGGCAGGATTCAACGCATGGAATACCTTGTAAGTAATCTAAACGTGTCAAAGTTTTCTACGCTGTTTTTTGTATGTTATGTTATGTTAGAAAATGTTGAATCTTTGGGATGCGCTGTTTTTATGAAGCATCGTGAAGCGCGGCAGTCGCCTAGTGTTAGCGCGCTCTTTTTGAATGCTATTTTAGCGTCACTGCTTCGTGTTATATTAACGTCAAGCAAGCAGGGCAATAATGTTAAAGTTAGCTGGGAACTCTTTTCAGTTTAGGTTAACTGCATTTTTACGCTTTGAAAGTGTGTTGATGTTGTTTATGGTAAACGCCCTGATATGGTAAATGTGCTTTGTTCCCCCCTGCATGCACGTGAATGGCTAGCAGTAAGTTAATGTCAATGATTAACGCTAACGTTAAACCGACGGGAAGTTAACAAGACATTAGATTCAGTTAAATAATAAAATCTGACAGACTGAAAATACTGTAATATTGATGTACAAATACTGGAAATATAATAAATGAATATTTTCTAAACTTGCAGTGTGAACTGGTTGCTTGCTGAACAAAGCCTCAACAATCGAGGTAATGTTAACTTAAATGGAGTGGAAATGCAAGTTGTGTCCTGTCTCCTCAGACACCAGGGCAGAGTTATTTAGTCACTAACCTTCACAGCATATAAATTATTCACGAATTAGCCCTTTGCCTTGTCTATATGACACTTGTATTTTAACATTTCAGTCATTTAATGCACTGAAAATTCATTTATCACGAAGTCACAAAGCCACACATAGAACTGGTGCAAGTGAAGGAGCACAGGCAGAACATGCAGTTTTTTTCTTGTGGCTTGTGTGACTTTACACAGCCTTTCTCAGAGGCAACAATGTTCACTCCAGGTAAGGTAAAGATTAATTTGGTCCAAATAAGGTTCTGCTATGGACTGCTGTGTAAAGCTGTTACAGCAATAACTACAACAGTCTCTTTCTTCATTGTATTCAAAATAAAATAAAGTTGGCTTACTTGGCCTAATTTTCACTTGTTTTTACAGGATTTCCATGATGCCAACATGAAGCTCACTTTAGCCCTTCGTGCAATCCCAGTATACTTGCGTGAGGAGGACCCACAGGTCTTTAAGATGTGGAATGTAAGTATTCCTAGTATCAGGCTGCTAAAATTCAAGATTGTTCCTCTGTTAATTGTTTATTATTATTATTATTGATATAAATCTAGCAGTGTAATCTAATGTATCTAGTAATTATGTAATAGACCCCAGCTGCCACTTACCTATACAGTACCAATGAAAAGTTTGAAAACCTTACAATGAATGTTTTTTTGAAAATGTAATGTTTTTGAAAAAAAAATGTATCTTAGGCTCAACAAGGCTGCATTTAAATAACCAAAAATAAAGTAAAAACAAAAAAAACTTTTAATTTATTTTATAATGTAATTTATTCTTGTGATCAATCAAATCTAAATCAAATCTAAATTTTCAGCATCATTACTCCAGTCTTTGGTGTCACATGGTCCTTCAGAAATCATTCTAATGAGGATCAGTCTACTTAAAAGGATAGTTCACCCTAAAATAAAAATGTATCATTTATTCACCCTCAAGTTGTCATAAACCTGTACGAGTTTTCTTGTATGGTACACACACACACACACACACACAAAGAGATTTTGAAGAATTTTGGTAACCAAACAATTTTTTTGTTCCCTTGATTCCATATGCAAACAAATATCAATACTACTACTGACTAGTCATGGGACCCATAAAATGTTACCAACATTCTTCAAAATATATTTTGTGTTCAGCAGAACAAAGAAACTCAACAGATTTAGAACAACTTAAGTGTAAATTCCCTGTAAGAAAGAGTTTTAAATATCAATGTTTGAAAAGTTTAGGGTTAATTTTGTGCATTAAATTGATTAAAAGTGACATTGAAGACATTTATATTTCTATTTAATCAATTTAATAAACGAACTTAAATACAAAATAAATGCTGTTCATTAAACTTTATCAAAGAATCCAGAAAAAAAAGTATCACAGTTTTCACAAAAATAGCAGAACGACTGTTTTCAACAATGATAATAATGTTTCTGAGCATGGCAAATCGGTATATTCAGAATGATTCTGAAGGATCATGTGACACTGAAGACTGAAGTATTGATGCTGAAAACTCAGCTTTGCCATTACAGGAATACTTTGCTTTAAACAGTCACATAGAAAAATTTTCTTAATGTTTTTGTAATTTTCACAATATTACTTTTTAAAATTGTATTTGGATTAAATAAGTACAGCCTTGGTGAGCAAAATAAACTTATTTCAAAAGCATTAAAATGTTATTGTTTCAAACTTTTGGCAGGTACTGTATCTAGCATTTAAATTGTATATACATTGCAAGAATATTAACTTGTGAAATATCTACCTATATAATTGCCTGTTGAGCAGTGACGTGCTACTCTTCTTCAATATAAATGCTATTGTCTACTTCTGATGTACTAAGTTAAACTTAAACCTCTATGCTGCTTCCAGAGTGAGGAGTCAGGTGAACCAGACATCACAGACTGTCACATTGCTCTTGTCATGGTGGTCAACAGAGGCACAGCATGTCCGGTTCATTTCAATCCTGCAAGCACCGCTATCATGGTTGAAGATGATGTTGTGATGAGTGATATCCCCAGGTTTGCCGATGCATTTGTATTGTTGTTTGTTGATCTATGCATTGCATTTGGACTACCCCAAGAAACTCTCTCTTACTTTTAGCTTCATCCAGAAAGTACTGATGGGTCTTGATGATGGCACACCACTGAAACCCTGCCTACTCAGTCTCAACAATGATCTGGTAAAGGATGTGTAGGCCATGTTAAGACTTGTATGTAGGCACATGTATGTGTCTGTGTTCATACATTTGCATGTTTGTGATGCCGAGTATAATAACTGGTTTGTTGTTTAAAGTATTTGAATGAAAGTTTACATTTTGTATATTATGTTTTGCCCTCCAAATCTACCTCAGTTTTTCATAGTTGCACTTTAAATAGTATAACTTGCTTATCTGAATCTTAAATTGAGATGACTGATAAATTATAGTATTTCTGGATGTTTTTGTAAGTCTTCAATGGGATAGACTTGATGTCCTTTTTTAATATTATATATGACCTATATCTTTTTTTTGTTATAATTTATATTTCTTTTCAATGTCACTTTCAGTTTGATGCATTGCTGTAAGAGATGTACTGTCAAACGTATGTCCTGATTTTTTAATGAGTCACAAGGTTTTAAAAATTGTAAGGCTGAATAAATCAATTATTTAGCTAATGTTGTATTTGTATTTTTTTTTTTTATGTATGCTGAACTTCAGCATGATCAATTAATTTGCCTATGAGTCATGCATAAGAGTTTGTGCGTGTGTGTGTTATAGAATTTCTATGAAATTAAGTATTATTGCATCAAAATAGAGTCTGGATAAACTAAAAACATTACTTAGGGTAAACAGTACTTTTAAGTATAGTGTACTCAAATATTAAATAAAATTAAAGAGAAACTTTTAAGTTTGGATTAATTGTAATTTATAACTATTGTTTACTTAAAAATTTTGAGTTGGTTTACTTAAAATTTATTAGGTAATCGTCCACAAAAAGGAGTATTCTGAACTTATCGGTTTTTACAGTGTGGTTCAATGGCATGAAATACTTTTTTTTTTTTTGGTGTAGATCTATTAATTTATTCAAAACTCCATTAAAAATTCAATTCATACATACTGTACTGTACAGGCAGTTACTGTATCTTTCGGTGATGAACATGTTTTTAACTTCAAAAATAAAATTTTGAAGAACAAAGGGCATAATCTTTCATTATTGTATCTTAATAATAATAATAATAAATTAAATCACAAACTCCTTCACTGCTTATTTAAAAGCCTTTTCTCCACAGCATCAAAATCATGTGGTGTGCCTGACAAAGTCATGTGTTTTGTGTCATGTGTGACAAATATGTAGGAAATATGCAGGAATTAAGGGTGTATGTGAAATGTACATGTATGTAAAAAACAAAAACACGCCCTGGGAATGCACACTTTCTGCACGATGTAGTTAGAATGCTCCCAAAATTCAATAAATTGGGCAAAGAATGGCCCTGTATAAGTTTTTCTCTTATATTTCTATATGCTATAGGTAAGCATAGTTCTCAAATATCACCACAGTTGCAAATGTGAATTGAATTTATTCAACAGTTCAGTAAATATATGAGTTATGGTAATGTGAGTTACACTTTAGACAGAGCATTGCCAATACTGTCAGTTTTTACTCATTTCGGCAAAGAAATCGTCGAACAAGCCCCAATGGACCTATTTGCACTCTGACCAACACACAATGGTGTTTCATTTCGGAATGAATAAGCATTTTTGAACCAATTAACGATTCGATGATCCATTCATAAATACAGTAATTTGCTTTGTTTCTTGAATACATCACCATTTTAACCAAATCTGTTGATAATTACTCACTCCTTGTACTCATTAGTTTTAATTTCATATTTTAAGGTAACATTTCATGTTTTTAAATTATTTCATATTTCAGTATTCAAAATATTATTTTTAAAACATTAATTCATAGTGTTCTTTATGCAGTTTGTAATTGCAGTGTTATACATTGAAAAATGCTTTTAGATTCGGCATCTGCCCTTCTACAGTGCAAAAAGAGTTTTACTTGCCATGTTTAAATATAGATCTAAAATATTTAATACAAAATGATTTTTGGCATAAAAGAAAAATCGATAATTTTGGCCCATACAATGTATCTTTGGCTATTGCTACAAATATAACCTTGCTGCTTATGACTGGTTTTGTGGTCTCATTGCACATACATGCCTACCACATACATACATCTATATATATATATATATATATAATATATATATATTTATTTATTTTCCAAAATGCTATAAAATATTTAACAAAAGAACATAAATCCAACATGAATACAAGAGTGCCTTTCTTAAAACAAACCAAAAAAAAACATACATACGTTTTAAACTAGATTTAAAATATATATATATATTTGTTCTTTTTTTTATCATGGACACTCTTGTTTGACAACAAACCACCTCGGAGAACTTGACCACAGTGAAAAGGAACAAAGAAAGACAACGGAAGGAAAGTAAAAGATGAGCAACTAAAGCGGGAAGCCTATCAGCAGCATATCACAGGAGCTGATGGAGATAATGAGAAGCAAACAGATGCTGAGCATCAAACGCTCAGGCCAGGGAGAGCACGGGCCAGCCCTCATTAAAAACTAGCCAGTGCTGACAGGGGCACTGAGAGAGACAGAGAGCACAGGAGGAAAGGGGACACCGTCTGAGCAACACTACAGTCTGCTTTAATTGGACTAGTTAGAGTTTAAGGTCCACACAGACCTGCTTCTGCCCTTCCCCATGTAGAGTAATGAACACAAATCTGTATGTAAAGCAGGTAATCACACAGGTGCTTGAGTGACACTCAACCCAAGAGGACACAAGCCCTATTAAACATACACAAATGCTGAACGAGGCCCTATGGAACATGCTAACAACAGCTCCTGCTCCGTCTGTAGTAGGTCATTATAGCCCAAGTCGCTAAGCACCGCGACAGCAGGCAGGACTGATTCGGGGCCACATGTAAAACAGCTCTGGTCCCGTTGCACGGGGTACACTCCCGCTGTTGAGTGGGGAAAAGAAAAATTGGGCCCACCATGTTAACCCACCAAGTCATTATTTCGCCCCCCCCTGAACATATCTATCAATATTTAACATTTGCGCATTGTGAGACAAGTTCATTTACATGAAACCGCGTAGAAAGCGGCAGAAAAGAAGAAAAAAAGAGAACAGGGCGCAAAGCGGGGGACCTTACCTTGACTCTGGAACTGCTGACGGCCTCTTGGTCCCGCAATCTCTCCAGCTCTGCCTGAGAGGCTGAGTGCTGAGCATCTAATTGTTGCCTGGCTTCCTGCAGGGCATGCCTGCCCTCCTCCTCGCACTCCTGCGCCTGCCTCCTCGCTTCCTGCCAGGGAAAAGAGAGCGAGAGACGGTCGCAGCATTGGGATGAAAGGGCGGCAGAGCGGGCAGGGCCAGAGAGGGAAGTTTGGAGCTTACCTGCGTTGGCAGGGCAAGCCGAAGCCCACGCAGGTAGCCTGGCGCAGGGGCCAGCTTTAGCTCTAATGACAGCTCTAATGAGAATAGCTCCACAACAGGCCCATTAGTCCTGCCAGCCTGCCTTTGATGCTGATCTCTCGCTCCTTTCTTTTTTGCCCGCACTATCCTTCCCTCCCTTTGCTAAGAGAGACCCTGAAAAGACACATCCTCCCCAGATCTTCACTTTATCAATTAATCATGCCAGTCCCATCAGAAGGTAATTAAGGAGAAGCCACATCGCATACACACTCTTTCCTCTGCTCGGCCATCATTAAGTATTTATTGAGAAAGTTAGCTGCTTTTCCGAGCTACGCTGTCGCTACCACCCCCGCCCTCGCCGCCCCTGCCCCCGACCCGGGATTTTGAGGCCTTAGGCAACTGCCTCCAGGGGCTTGTCAGTTTTTTTCCCCTCCCCTCTTTTCCTGGTGTCACAGGCACAGAGGCAGTGCTTTAAAAGTGGTGCTAGTGGAAATTTGTCCAAACCTTAAGTTGTCGACTCTTATTCCCCAGTCTGTGCTGCAGAGCTGCCAGTTCTTTCTTCATTAGACCGCACTCTTCCTCACTGCCACGCAACTGCTGGACTCGGTTGTTTATCTCCTGCTCTTGTGCCGTCACTTTCTGTTTAAAGAGTCACACAAGTGATCGTGAGAGACAGCCGTTAGTCACAAGCAATCTGGGTATGAGTGTTTACAGGACTGAGAGTTAGGTTTCATTAATAGTTTCTGTAATGGGGTCAGCTGTTGCATTATACGGAGATGGGAAAGCATGTCACAGGCGTTTCGTCCTGTATTGCTAAATGTGGGACACTGGTGCTGGCTGTACTATGATGTTTCAACAGGACATGATAAAGCTAAAAAATTATTCAGTGGTTACATGCTACATTGTTTAAGTAAACAGTTTCTGAAGAAATAATATTGAAAGGCCAAAATCATTGCTGTTTAATTAGCACTTCTCCAATGAGAAGTGTCTCTAGTATCTATTCTGTATGAGCGGATTGTGTGATAGCGTGTAAAAGTGAGGATAAGCTACTATAGGTAAACACGTCAGCAGTGTGGACGCAAGTCCCTGTGCCCAAAAATGATGGTAGAGCAGCAATATGAAAAATTTGTTTGGCTGAAATATTGAGGTGGCTTGTTGCCAAAAAAATTTACTACCGGAGAACACAACGCCCGATTTAATTGCCCAAATTTAATTACAAAACTTTATTTACAGTTACAGTATTTTTGGTTAAATGAAAACGTGGTACAAAATTCACATCGGGGCATGAATTAGACACAAAACAGTCGTAGTGCCCATGTGTTGAATGTGTGCACACAAGTTCACTGACAATACTCAGAACTAAAAGCAGACTGAAAAATGAAGCGTATCACAGGGAAAGTTCACCCAAAACAAAAGTTTTATCATTCCAAACTATAAGACCTTCATTTATCTTTGAAACACAAAGAAAGATATTATGAGAGATTTTTGATTGAAACTGCATTACACCAAAATTCTGAAGTTTCAGAAAGTTCGTAAAGAGATTGCAAATTGTGTGTCAAGCAAGCATGATTGAGCTTCTCTTTACCATATTTGATGAGCTCTATGTAATGCACATTGACCAATGTTTACATCTAAATAAAGACCTAAATTAAATCTGCTCAATGTGACTTTGCTGCAGCCTGGATTTGAACTGCTGGTTTCGTCTGGTCAGAGGAGAACTGGCCCCCCGACTGAGCCTGGTTTCTCCCCAAGGTTTTTTTCTCCATTCTGTCACCGATGGAGTTTTGGTTCCTTGCCGCTGTAGCCTCGCCTCTGGCTTGCTTAGTTGGGGACACTTAATTTCCAGCGATATCGTCGACTTGATTGCACAGATACTGAACTGAGCTGGATGATGACATCACTGAATTCAATGATGAACTGCCTTTAACTGAAAATTGAGTGTTTACTATTGTCATTTTGCATTATTGACACAATATTTTCCTAATTAATTCTGTACAGTTGCTTTGACACAATCTGTATGGTTAAAAGCACTATATAAATAAAGGTGACTTGACTTGACTTGATAGTGGGACAGCAATTGCTCAGGTTTCAGTAAAAACATTATCCATTTTGTTCTGAAGATGAACAAAATTCTTATGGGATGACATGGAATGACATAAGGGTATATAATTGATGACAGAATTTTCATTTTTGGGTGAACTACCCCCTTGTTCTGTGTTCAGTGCAAATATTCAATATCGTTCACAGTTATCCCTCTACCATCTCAGTTATTCCGATAATGCAATCCTATTGCTAGCACTCACTTCAACCGAGTTGTGACAACTCGACACTGATATCTCAAAAAATAACCCTGAGCTGTGGGAGGCAATTAATTGCCATGTTTGGGGAAATCACTTGAATCTTTCTAGATAGAGAACTTATTTTCAGTCTGTGCACCATGCAAATGCAGGTTTTAATAGAGATTTATAGCACAAGTGAAGCTCAATTCAAAATGTTGATAATGAAGTAGGCAAGCACTGTTTCAACCCTAGTACTTCTCAATTGGTAGGAAAAGAGGTTTAAAGAAGTTAAGAGGTCTAGGACAGAGAGATTAGCATTAGAAATCCCCAGCGCAGTTCAAAAATGAAAGCTAATTATGTTACAAAAATGGAAGAAGAGGGGTAATGGAAGGGGGTGGGGTGAGAGGAAAGCTGGTCAAAGTTAGTGTGGAAATGCAGAGATGAGATGAGGATTCAGCAGACCATCACATGGCCAAGGAAGGAAAAAGCAATTAATCACATTTGGATTCGTTTGGTGCAAAATTTGGATGAGACGAATGCCAGTGGTTTTGAGTGGTACCCAGAATTCTGATTATTAATGAGTTTCTCAAACAGGGCACAATGGCCATATTCCACTAACAGGCCAGTGCAACTTAAACCTGACAGAAGAAAAGACTCATTCAAAACTGTAACTTAATTTTTAATCTATTAAAAATATTGCATACTAAAGCATCAACTTCAGAATGTGCACAGTTGGCTCTGAACTGAAACAAAGCCATTTGTGGCCTTTGTTTCAGATTACACTATATTGAGGAATTGCTGACCCGATATATTAATACCCAGGATCAGTATTCAGTTGCTCTGGATATGTCAACATGTCTGCCATCTTGGAACGATCATTTCATACAAACCTTCAAACATTTCATATTTATGACTTATATAATGCTAATATACTGCAGGTCATTTAACCTTCACTGTAACAAATTGCTGTAAAAATTACAGCAATATTTTACAGCAGCAGGCTGTTTTTCTAATAATACAGCATATTGCTGTGCATTCTGGGGTCGCGTGACGTTTGACGCAAATGTACAGCATATTGCTGTAAATTTCAAATCTACAGAGATGGGATCTTCAACGGTTGA
Source organism: Sinocyclocheilus anophthalmus (assembly GCA_018155175.1). Lineage (NCBI taxonomy): Eukaryota > Metazoa > Chordata > Actinopteri > Cypriniformes > Cyprinidae > Sinocyclocheilus > Sinocyclocheilus anophthalmus. The sequence continues at coordinate 209,343 of JADLZN010008434.1, read as the reverse complement.
GATTCGGGAGCGGCAATAGGAATGATTCACAACTGTGGTAAGTGACTTATTTCAGTTTTTTATTTTTCATGTTTGGTAACTGTAGTAGTATATTAAGGTATCTACATTCACAGTTCATATTGATAACCCCGGATTCACGCATCCTCCGTCCGCGGGGTGCATGAGGGAGACTTGCGCTGGGTTTCGGGAGCATGGGCGCGGTAGGATTTCACACATTACCCGGCCTCATAGCAGCTATGGGCAGAAAATCTCTGGGATCCTATGTTAAGAATTACATGCTTCAGTGACAATAGTTGATATTCACGGTAACCACGTGTTGATCAGCACACTTTGCCGTGATTATTTGTAATCGAATTTGCAGTAATCTGTTAACACGGAACCGAAATGAAAACGCGTGCTAAAGTCTCGCGACTCACGGTCACCGGCAGCCCGCTCACGGAGGATGTGTGTGCCGTGCTGAACGGTGCTGTTAACTTAACTAGCGAGATGTGTACTTGAGGACCTTTGCTAATTTTCGGTTTCGGGTTTAAAAGAATGAGTTAATCCAGCCCAACTTCCTGTCTGTCCTTGCCACTCTGTTCGCAGCATACTACATATTCACCCTGGAGTACCAGGAAGAGACAGCCGGTAACTTGGACATTCAAAGGTAATAGTTTAATTCTTACAGTATCAGTAACATGTGTGTGTATATATATTTTTTGAACCAAAATACAGCAAAAGCAGTAATTTTGTGAAATATATATATTTTTTACTATTTAAAATTACTGCTTTCTATTTGAATATATTTTAAAATGTAATTTATTTCTGGGATCAAAGCTGAATTTTCAGCATCATTACTTCAGTCTTCAGTGTCACATGATCCTTCAGAAATCATTCTAATATGCTGATTTGATGCTCAAGAAACATTTTTATTATTTATTATTAAAATATTTAAACAGTGATGTAAACTTTTTGCAGGTTTTTAGTTAATAGAACGATCTAAAGATCAGCATTTATCTGAAATTAAAAGCTTTTGTAACATTATACACTAAACCAGGGGTCCCCAAACTACGGCCCACGGGCCGAATGTGGCCCACCCGCACATTTGGACCGGCCCTCTGAACAATGCCAGAGACATATTTTGAAAATTTAATTTTAAATATACATTTTCACTTATATCATGTCTATATTTGATAATAAATATTGGCTTTCAGACTAAAATTTCCCTTATTTATTAACGTAGCTTAATTATTTGTTAAATTCACCTACCAACAGAATGGTACGTTCAACATAACGTACCATCGTGATCGAACAGGTGACGCGCGAACCAGCAAAAAAATTAAAAGAGATGACAAAATGGCCAAACGGTTGGGAAAGAGAAATGTTGATTCAGAATGCATGGTATTTAACCAAAAAAATGGACAAGTGATTATTTTTTTGTTCAGTGCAAAGAAGTGGCTGTTTGTCTCATCTGTCAAGAAACAGTGTCTGTGTTCAAAGAATACAATCTGCACCGACACTATGAAACCCGCCACAGAGAAAAGTATGCTAGCTTGCAAGGCCAAATGAGAGCAGACAAAGTGTCGAAGCTAAAAGGCACTACGACAGGGGAGGATATTTTTGGTAAAGTGTGCCAAACGATGGGAGAGCTGGGTCTAGACTGGTCTAAGCTGGCCAGCATCACTACTGACGGGGCTCCTAGTATGGTTGGCGCGTCGAGGGGGCTTATAGGACGCATGAATAAAAAAAATGGAGGAAAGAGGTCTAACCCCACCATTACAAGTCCACTGCCTGATTTACCAGCAAGCACTCTGCTGCAAAGTTCTGAAGTGGGAATCAGTCATGAAGGTGGTGGTGTCATGCATAAACTTCATCAGAGCAAACGGACTTAAACACCGGCAGTTCCAAGCCTTTTTCGCCGAGCAAGAAGTCTGCTCACGGAAATGTGCTTTACCATACTGAAGTCCGATGGTTAAGCCAGGGCAGACTTTTGAGGCGTTTTTATGAGCTGCTACCCGAAATCAACACCTTTCTTCTGACAAAGGGCAAAACTGTCCCAGAACTGATCGACGCAGAATGGAAATGGGACCTCGCCTTTTTAACAGATGTGACAGAAATGTTGAACGGCCTCAACTTGCAGCTCCAAGGCAAGGGGAAACTAATATGTGACATGTATTCCCACATAAAAGCATTTGAGGTGAAACTAGCACTGCTTGTGGGACAAGTGCAAAAGCAAGACTTCACTCATCTCCCCGTTACCCAAAGTCTCTCAACTGAGAAACCAGTGGATCCATTCCCAGCTGAAAAGTCAGTGGAAGCCCCGCCTTTGAAATCCGCCTTTTCCAGAACCCCTTTGCTGCCGACATTGATGAAGCCCTGCCTTCTTATCAGTTTGAGTTGGCTGAGTTACAGAACTGTGATGTTCTGAAAGATGCATTTAAGCCCAACGGTCTCCTTGAATTCTATGCTGCCCTCCCTATCGAGACATACCCAAACATCAAAAGGCATGCAATGAAGATGTCTATATGTCTCTTGAAAAGTAATCATTTGTCTGTACGGTGCATAACAAAATAAACTATTCTAGCATTAGGAGGCATATTAAATACATTTAAAATCATAATAAAATCTCTACAATAATACTAGTAGTCACTCCGGCCCATGTATTTTTCTGTTACAAACTGACCTGGCCCCCCATTAAAGAAAGGGAAAATTATGTGGCCCTTGCAGAAAAAAGTTTGGGGACCCCTGAGCTTGGGGTCAGTATATTTAAAACCTTATATATAATAATGAAATTATTATAGAAAAGATTATAGAAATTAATACTTTTATTTAACATGGATGCATTAAATTGATCAAAAGTGATGTTAAAGACATTTATGTTACAAAATATTTCTATTTTAGATAAATGCTGTCCTTCTGAACTTTCTAGTCATCAAAGAAACATTTTTTTTTTAGCAGCAGCAAATCAGCATATTAGAACGATTTCTGAAGGATCATGTGACACTGAAGACTGGAGTAATTGATGCTGAAAATTCAGCTTTGCAACACAGAAATAAATTACAGTTTAACAGATATTCAAATAGAAAGCAGTTATTTTAAATAGTAAAAATATTTCACAATATTACTGCTTTTGCTGTATTTACATTTAGTCATTAGCAGACGCTTTTATCCAAGCGACTTACAAAAGAGCAATGATATGCAAGTGCCATAACAGTCAGCTTAACGCAGTACACATAGCAAGTTTAAAAAAAAAAATTTTTTTATTAATTATTTTGGATCAAATAAATGCAGGCTTGGTGAGCAAAAGAGAATTCTTTAAAAAACATTAAAGGTGCCATAGAATGCAAAAATCACTTTTATAAGGTATTTGAACACAGTTGTGCAAGCAGTGTGTGAAAACAACCAGCCTGTAATGGTAAAAATCCACCATCATTGTTTTATAAACCACACATAAATCATAAACAGTCTCGCCACACTAGCAGTTCCAGATTTCTCATACTATGATGTCATACTCGGGGAAAGTCCGGCCGCTCTCTGGCCTATGCATATACACACAGCCAGTGTTGCTAGATTTAGCGACTTTTCAGACCCCTTGGCGACTTTTTTTTTTCCAAAAAAGCGACTAGCGACAAATCTAGCGACTTCTTGGACAAACCTTAGCGAGTCTCTGTGATCGCTGGTACTGACGCAACGGTGCGAGGTCAGCGTGCACACACCTCTCTCTCTGCGTCTGCTCTGCACAGCGAGTGGCTGAGAGGAGCAGCGCCTTCAGTTAAAATAGATATTATGTTGCTTCTCTAATTTTACATGCAAATATAGCCGAAATCACAGCACAGGAATTGTCTTTTCTTATGTGCGTTTCATTTCATCAGACGATGGCTCAAATATAAAGCAGGATTTTTGTGCAGATTAACATCTTGGAAGGGAGAGCTGGTTATGTAGTCTTAAAGGGCCGCATTTCAGTCACTATTTCATATTTATTCTGTTGTCTGACAACAGAAACAGTAATATATATAAATGAAAACAGTTTTATTGAGAATTTGGCTGCATTAAAATACAGTATGTGAGCAGAGAGACAAACCAATGTAAAAAGGCAATAAGAGGCGATGACATCATGAATATGCTAATTAGCATCTGGCAACATTTAGCGACTTTTCAAACTGGCTTTAGCTACTTTCTATTGAAAGAAGTTGGCAACACTGCACACAGCCCTGAGTGAGAAGCAGCGGTCCGCCATTACTGTTTTCTTGCTGTAGCTGCTAGAGGTACAATGTCAGCGACAAAGAGTCGTTAAAAGTGTAGTGTGTTCGGATGTACCAACGAACATAGGAGTCTCCATAGACCGCTGAGGACACTTTTTCGAAGGAAATGTCCCGGAAAAAAACTGAAAAGTCTTATACGTTTGTGCTAACATTTTACGCCAGACTGCCTCACAAAAGAGGGTCAGTTCAGCGCTGGAGTTGTGCAAAGACTGCTTCTGAAAAAGGGATCGATACCAACGCTTCGTGCGCAAACGTCCAGACTCCAGACACAGTAAGCATCACGCCTCATATTTTGTTTTCCAAAAGAGCTTCTTGGCTCTCTGTAAGGCTAATGTTGCTAAAGCTACCATTGTCTCTGCCTATTTTTTCTAATGCTGCCTTCACGTGCTACCATAATGATCGTAAATAGGAATGTGGTAGTTAAAAATTGTATTTGGAAGCAATGTGAGGTCAGTAACACAGCCACCACCAGTTAAAATGTAACACCGGTATGCCCACGAGCATGAGCTATTGAAGCTCCGCACTCTTCTGAAAAGGGAGGCGGGAGCACCAGCTCATTTTCATTTAAAGGGGACAAACACAAAAACAGCGCGTTTTGGCTCATACCCTAAAAGTGGCAATTTCAACAAGCTATAAAAAATTATCTGTGGAGTATTTTGAGATAAAACTTCACATACACAATCTGGGCGACACAGAGAACAATTTAAAAGATTGTATCAATGCATTCTATGGCACCTAATTAAAAATCTTGCTTGAGGTCCCAAAAGATTTTGACTGGTGTGTACATACATGTGCATCTCAATAAATTAGAATGTGGTGGTAAAGTTAATTTATTTCAGTAATTCAATTCAAATTGTGAAACTCGTGTATTAAATAAAGTCAATGCACACAGACTGAAGTAGTTTAAGTCTTTGGTTCTTTTAATTGTGATGATTTTGGCTCACATTTAAAAAAAAAACCCACCAATTCACTATCTCAACGAATTAGAATATGGTGATATGCCAATCAGCTAATCAACTCAAACACCTGCAAAGGTTTCCTGAGCCCTCAAAATGGTCTCTCAGTTTGGTTCAATAGGCTACACAATCATGGGGAAGATTACTGATCTGACAGTTGTCCAGAAGACAATCACTGACACCCTCACAAGGAGGGTAAGCCACAAACATTCATTGCCAAAGAAGCTGGCTGTTCACAGAGTGCTGTATCCAAGCATGTTAACAGAAAGTTGAGTGGAATGAAAAAGTGTGGAAGAAAAAGATGCACAACCAACCAAGAGAACCGCAGCCGTATGAGGATTGTAAGCAAAAGCGATTCAAGAATTTGAGTGAACTTCACAAGAATGGACTGAGGCTGGGGTCAAGGCATCAAGAACCAACACACACAGACGTGTCAAGGAATTTTGCTACAGTTTGTCGTATTCCTCTTGTTAAGCCACTCCTGAACCACAGACAAAGTCAGAGGCATCTTACCTGGGCTAAGAAGAAGAAAAACTGGACTGTTGCCCAGTGGTCCAAAGTCCTCTTTTCAGATGAGAGCAAGTTTTGTATTTCATTTGGAAACCAAGGTCCTAGAGTCTGGAGGAAGGGTGGAGAAGCTCATAGCCCAAGTTGCTTGAAGTCCAGTGTTAAGTTTCACAGTCTGTGATGATTTGGGGTGCAATTTCATCTGTTGGTGTTGGTCCATTGTGTTTTTTTGAAAAACAACGTCACTGCACCCGTTTACCAAGAAATTGTGGAGCACTTCATGCTTCCTTCTGCTAACAAGCTTTATGGAGATGCTGATTTCACTTTCCAGCAGGACTTGGCACCTGCCCAAACACTGCCAAAAGCACCAAAAGCTGGCTAAATGACCATGGTGTTGGTGTGCTTGATTGGCCAGCAAACTCACCAGACCTGAACCCCATAGAGAAGGAAGGGTTATTGTCAAGGGAAACAATGAGGAACACAAAATGACCAAAAAATGAGTGAGCTGAAGGCCACGGTCAAGAAACCGAGCTTCCATACCCCTCACACTACACCAAGTGATCACCTCCCTGCCACGCCGAATTGAGGCAGTTAATTAAAGCAAAAGGAGCCCCTACCGTGTATTGAGTACATGTACAGTAAATGAACATACTTTCCAGAAGGCCAACAATTCACTAAAAATGTTTGTCTTATGAAGTATTCTAATTTGTCGAGATAGTGAATTGGTGGGTTTTTGTTAAATGTGAGCCAAAATCATCACAATTCAAAGAACCAAAGACTTAAACTACTTCAGTCTGTGTGCATTGAATTTATTTAATACACGAGTTTCACAATTTGAGTTGAATTACTGAAATAAATGAACTTTTCCACGACATTCTAATTTATTGAGATGCACCTGTAAATGACAATCATTCAAAAAACATGATGCATGCTCAAAACCCTAAAACTAATGTGAATTACATATTGTATGTTGTCTGTCCGAACCTTTAGATGCTTTGTTGGTAATAAATCCAGAGGAACAAAAAAGTTGAAAGGTTCGAAAACAAAAGGGCAAATGGTGCAGAAGAAACAGCTTGAAGTGAACCCACATGTTGCCACTCTTCTTTGCAAAGTGAAGGGTTTTCAGTGGAATTTCTGAAATGTAAGTAGTACACACCCCAAGATCTTTTTTTCTTTCTTTTATTATTCTCTATCTGTATTTGACTGTACCTGTCAACTCTTTTTCGGTCTCTGACTGTATCTGTCATTCCTCTGTCTGTTTCTGACTGTATTATTATGTTTTGTAATATATCTTATATATATTGAGTATGTGAGCAGCATAAGTAGAGTTATTTTTTAACTCTGTATTAACTTTAGCTCACAAGTTTTTTTCAGACTTGTGTGAAGTTACAGTGTTTTCTATTGCTTCAGGATAATTCAGATCAGGGTTTCTCTCCCAAGTGAGAGGAGAGCGGGAATTTTCTTTGTTACTCAAGTCCACTCACGTAATCTGTTCCAGTCTGTTTGTTGCTTGGCAACATTTAAAGATTGATGCTATGGCAGAAACATAAGACAGTATTAATATCTTGTTTACAGAAGTGTTGTATAAAAGCAATATCACACTTGCAGTTTAACTGTTGTTTTAAACCATGCTGATCAACACTCTTGCTATTATATTGCTATAAGTATAGTTTATGGTTTGGAGAGTAAATCACAATCACAATGTTACAAACAATCTATGTTTTTCTAGGAAACCTGTTACCTAAATCTGTCCAGCCTGCCTGAACTGAAAATATTTTTAAATTGATCATAATAGCATTAAAGGGCTGTGCTTTGTGCCGTTTATTATTATTATTAAATTATTTGGTTTATCCCTAGACGCTAGAGGGTCTAAGGTCCACCCACCACAGTCTCACAAAATACTGTGGGAAACTATGATACTGTTTTTATGCATATTTACTATATATGAAATTATATGTTTGATTGTTTTTCAATTGTTGGGTTCATTTATGGTTTACAACCTTATTTCATTAAAAGGTTCAAGCAATCAGACTGTTGTTCCAGATCATTGACGAAGAGCACTTTACCACAATACTCTTTCCTTCTGAATGTAACATCATCAACAATATGCAGAACCATCTGACATTTATGACAAACCAAATCCTGTGAAAATCGGTAAGAAGGGACTGTTACAGCCTGTTGCAAAGCACACCTGTCATCTGTCTGACATTCACTTCCTTGCAATTACAAGCAGATCTTGACCTTTCCAATATGGCAGACATGCAGACGTATCACTGTAATTAGAAATAGTTGCTAATGTGCCATCTTGGTGTTTATATATATGGTGCTGACACTAAACATGATTGCTGCTATGAAAATAAACGCACTGGCCCTTCATTAGTAATGCTGTCATGATGTCAAATCCGTGACATGGTGTTTAGTAAGTTCCAGCTTGGTTCGCTATGGCAGAGGTCCCCAACCCCCGGGTTGCTACCCAGTACCAGGCAGTGAAAGAGCTGCTACCGGGCCGCAAGAACGCAAAATGACTCTAAGCTATATGCAATACCCAGGGTTGTAACAATATACTGGTATCACGGTTTGAACGCGCACGGTTATCATACCGTAAACATTTGCATATCTTATTTCCGCTCGGCTGCTTCACTCTGCATTCACTTGGCTGCTAAACGTTACACGCACGTGCAGCGGAGAAAATTAGAGACAGAGATAATATCTAATCTCCATCCCCACCGAAAAAAAGTTAATATCTGCAGTATGGGAATATTGCTAAATATGGGTATATAAAAAAAAAAAAAAAAAAAAAAAAGAATGCGGGGTTTTCTTTGAGGACGTATCCAATTTGCAAAAAATGTGGACGCAAAGTGGCTGCAAAAGCAGGCAATACATCCAACATCTTAGCTCATATTCGCGGACACCATCCCTCCATGCCGATAACGGTATGTCGCATTAATAACAAGTTATAAGTTAAAGGGGTCATATGAGGGGATTTTTCAATTTTTCCTGTCTCTTTGAAGTGTTACAAGCTCTTTTGTGCATAAAGAAGATCTGTAAAGTTTGCAAAGACTAAAGTCTCAAATCCCAAAGAGATATTCTTTATAAAATTTAGGAGTCAACCACACCTACCTAAAACGGGCTCGTTCTAACACGTCCCCCACATATCTACCTCACTATGTAGGAAGATTTGCATAACGCCGCCATTCACGCAAAGAAAGAAGGCGTAACTTTTATTCTCACTGTAGTATTGTTGCCGCCACACCATGTCGTGAAGACGCTGTGTGCTTCGTTGTGAAAACTACTTGTTTGGTCTCCAAAGAGACGATATCAGCTTCATCTGACTAGAGGCTGCTCCGTTGGCTGGCGCGGAGGGCATACCAAAACTTAGTGCGGGGATCGCCGGATCGGCTTTCACCATGGACCTCAGCTCACTCTAGCCCGGCTTCAGCTCACGCTAAGCCGCTAGGGCACTGTGTGTTTCGTTGGGAAAGTGAAACTACTTTGTTTGGTCTTCAAAAAGAGGACAACTAGAAATCAGTGGTTAAGTTGTATTTTTCAACACTGTTCCAGAACAGTTCAAACCAAATATTCCGATGTGTGCAGCACATTTTATGGAGGATGTTTCCTGATCATGGGAGAGTAGACTACAATGCCAGCTGTTCTGACTCACGTAAGTACGTTTTCATTTACAGGATTTGCCACTGATGATTCAAACGAGAGTTTTGGGCAGTGTGGAGTAGCACTTGTGTGTCATTTTTCCCCCCTCTGACACAAATGCAGACAGGGTTGATGTTTAGTTTTTATTGTTTTATGTGGCACGATGCCAAGCAACGGTACTCGTAAAAAGACATATAAGTCATTATGTCCCCAAATGGATGCAACAAAGCCTGTTGTAATGGGGTTTAATGTTTTGTCGCGTCGCTTCGGCCGGGACATGGCAGCAACAGTAGGTGAGGGGCGTAACTTCCGTCCCCCGCTTGAGATTCGGCCAATAACAACGCACTGAATCGCGGCCATCACAGCACACCTCACTTTTTCAGACCAATGAGCTTGTAAAAATCGACTCGTTTCAAAAAGGCGGGGCATACAGAAACAATAATGTACAGTATGCGGAAAATAATATGTTTTTTAAACTTTAAACCACATAAACACATTTAATTACACCAAATATGCAAAATAATGTTCTTTTAGCAGCATCATATGAACCCTTTAAACATGTTCCAGAAGCAGAGGGAATAGTGTTGCAGTTGTGAACCGGAAGTTACAGTATAACGAGGATGTCACGTAAAACGCACAATCGGATGGATGAAAAAATCGAAAGTAGTTATGATATGTGTCTGTGAATATTAAAGCGCAAAGAGACTGCTATAGACTGCTAGTCTCTGAGTGGCGCCGTTTTATCTACTGCATACTGAAGTATGCATAAATGGTGTTTTCAGCGTCTAAGATACATAAATATGAACATCAGCAGAGCTGCTCAGAGAGAAAACGTAAATAAACATTTCCTATTTGAGAAAAAGAATGTCAAATACCCTCTGAAACGCAAAGGTCGTACAAACCGTCAAACTAACGTTCGATTAAATTGAAATTATGAAAGAAATATTATCGCAGTTTGACAATGTACTTATAAGTTATTAATAACAACAAGATAATAGTCTTTCTTAATCAAATACTTTATTGAAACTTGTTTTCCAAGGAATCTCATGTTTGGCCAGTTGTTAACTTTGCCAAAATAAAAGTTGTTGTAACTTTTCATTTAAAAAACATTAATTAAAATGTTAGAGTTTGTTATAAGAATACAAGTGGGTACGGAAAAAGTGATTCAGACCCTCTTAAATTTTTCACTCTTTGTTATTTGCAGCCATTTGCTAAAATAATTTAAGGTATTTTTTTTCCTCATTAATGTACACACAGCACCCATTATTGACAGAACAACACAGAATTGTTGACATTTTTGCAGATTTATTAAAAAAAGAAAAAATGAAATATCACATGGACCTAAGTATTCAGACCCTTTGCTGTGACACTCATATATTAACTCAGGTGCTGTCCATTTCTTCTGATAATCCTTGAGATGGTTCTACTCCTTCATTTGAGTCCAGCTGTGTTTGATTATACTGATTTTTTTTTATTAGGAAAGCCACACACCTGTCTATGTTAGACCTTACAGCTCACAGTGCATGTCCGAGAAAATGAGAATCATGAGGTCAAAGGAAATGCCTGAAGAGCTCAGAGACAGAATTGTGGCAAGGCACAGATCTGGCCAAGGTTACAAAAAAATTTGCTGCACTTAAGGCTCCTAAGAGCACAGTGGGCCTCATAATCCTTAAATGGAAGACGTTTGAAACGACCAGAACCCTTCCTAGAGCTGGAACGTCCGGCCAAACTGAGCTATCGGGGAAGAAGAACCTTGGTGAGAGAGGTAAAAAAGAACCCAAAAATCACTTTGGCTGAGCTCCAGAGATGCAGTCGGAAAGTTGTAGAAAGTCAACCATCACTGCAGCCCTCCACCAGTCGGGGCTTATGGCAGAGTGGCCCGACGGAAGCATCTCCTCAGTGCAAGAAACATGAAAGCACGCATGGAGTTGGTGAGAGGTGAGAAAAAGATTCTCTGGTCTGATGAGGCCAAGATAGAACTTTTTGGCTTTAATTCTAAGTGGTATGTGTGGAGAAAAACAGGCACTGCTCATCCCCTGTCCAATACAGTCCCAACAGTGAAGGATGGTGGTGGGGGCCCATGGTGGTGGCAGCATCATGCTGTGGGGGTGTTTTTAAGCTGCAGGGACAGGACGACTGGATGCAATCGAGGGAAAGATGAAATTGCGGCCAAGTACAGGGATATCCTGGACGAAAACCTTCTCCAGAGTGCTCAGGACCTCAGAGCCGAAGGTTTACCTTCCAACAAGACAATGACCCTAAGCACACAGCTAAAATAACGAAGGAGTGGCTTCACAACAACAACTCTGTGACTGTTCTTGAAAAGCCCAGCCAGAGCCCTGACTTAAACCAAATTAAGCATCTCTGGAGAGACCTAAAAATGACTATCCACCAACGTTTACCATCCAACCTGACAGAACTGAGAGGATCTGCAAGGAGGAATGGCAGAGGATCCCCAAATCCAGGGTGTGAAAAACTTGTTGCATCTTTCAAGACTCATGGCTGTATTAGATCAAAAAAGGGTGCTTCTACTAAATACTGAGAAAAGGGTCTCAATACTTAGGACCATGTGATATTTCAGTTTTTTTTTTTAATAAATCTGCAAAATTGTCAACAATTCTGTGTTTCTCTGTCAATATGGGGTGCTGTGTGTACATTAATGAGGAAACAAAAATTAACTTAAATGATTTTAGCAAAATGGCTGCAATATAACAAAGAGTAAAAATTTAAGGGGGTCTGAATACTTTCCGTACCCACTGTACATAAGGTGTACAGCTTTATTTTTTTTATTGTTTTTTTTATTTATTAATTTTTTCAGAAGGGGACTCACTATTCATAAAATGTTGCAAGTTTGTTTTTAATAAGAATTTGTTCACGCAAATAACTTGTTGTTCTTTTTAAGAATCATTGTTATTGATAAGAATTATTGTTTAATATATACCGTGATAACCGTGAAACGGTGATATTTTCTAAAACGATTATCATACCGTGAAAATCTCATTCCATTACAACCCTAGCAATACCACTGTATTATTTATTGTGCGTTTCCCCTTTAAGAGCCAATATCCAAATTTCAGAGCACGATTTCAGAAAAATGTTGGTTCCACACTTTAAGTTTCAGCTAATATTAACATGCGTGGGAAACAAACATCTCTCGAAAGTTTCTTTAGTGAAGGAGGTAAGAAAAGAACAAATGATAACGACAACGAAGAAACAGCTGCTGGCAAGAAAAAGGGGAAAAATAAAGCCGCCTTTAAAGGCACAATATGTAATTTTCGCTGCTAGAGGGCGCGTATTCAAAATAAATAAAGAGGCAAAGGCGTAGTTTCGTTAGAGTGTGGAATCATGGGAGTTGTTGTCTTCATCCCCACAGCTGATGCAATCCGACGGGACTCGGGCAGAAATCATGTTCATGGATGAGCTTATGATTTATTAACGTAATAGAATGAAGCAGGGTGAGGCTGAAAGCCGTCGAAGCGAAACGAGGCCGCTGAACGAGCGTGACACACGGCTCGAAAGCAGCGGAGCTTTTATTATGCCACAGTCGACCGCTTCCGCTTCTCTTCCGGTCGTGAGTATGTGGGAAAAAGCAGCGCTGTTTTATCATATATAGATACATTTGAAAGTTCTGTTATAATGCTACTCTGTGCGGTCGTCACCGGTCTAATAAAACACACAACATATTAAAGCGTCTTTGATGTTTCCATGTTTTCTACAAAACAAAACCGGAAATCGAGGGGTTATGACGGCATTGGCAGGCGACACAATGACACTATAGACACGGTCCGTGTCACTAGTTAAAATTGCTTACTTCTCTGGATTTAAACATTCTTCGAAACATTTGGGATAATGTAAGTACACAAGTCAGCAAAATATATAACACTGTTCTAGTGGTTTTTGGATATTTTAATAAAAAAATCTTACATATTGTGCCTTTAACCGAAAATATGATAATTCATCTCTAAAATATGGTCTCTTTTCACAATTCACATGCTCCAAATCCCATGTGTATAATTTGTGGAGAAAATTTTGAGTCAATGATGCTCTCAAAACTGCTACGGCATCTTGGAACTAAACACCCAGCATTGAGATACAAACCATTGGATTATTTTGAATGGGAACATTTTTTTTTTTTTAAATGGAGCAACAGCATCTGTTAAAATAACCACATCTGTAAGTGTAGCTGCACTGAGAGCATCATACTTGGTGGCTGACCGTATCGCTAAAGCTAAGAAGCCCTTCACCATCGGGGAAGAACTGTTTTTGCCAGCTGCAAAAGACATTTGCCGTGAAATGTTCGGCGAAACTGCAGCTAACAAGGTAGGCCAGATTCCGCTTTCAGCTAACAAACTGATGATATCGCAGAGGACATTGAAGAGCAAATGTTAGAAAGGGTTAATGAGTTGCCAGGGTATGCACTGCAGGCTGATGAATTGACATATGTTGACAACAATGCAATATTATTGGTTTATGTACAATATATAATTAATTTTGTATATAATTAATTTGTCACTGCATGGGAGAATGACAACTGTTTTCAAATTGGCAGACAAAGTGTCTGCATTCAAAGCCAAGTTGCAACTGTGGGGAGAGGAAGTGCCAAAGGGCACATTCGACATGTTTCCAATATTGTCAACATTGTCCCCTTTGGGGAAAGAAAGAACCCGGGCCTTCTCACTCCCAGCTGATCTGTGATCACATCGCGCTATTTCCCAAATGCAAATAATCTAAGAACTGATAAGGAATGGCTCTATGATCCATTTGCAAATGTGCCCCGCAAATCATCCATGCCAGTGCGTAAAGAGCATCAGTTCATTGAGATAATTAAAACAAAGACAGAATATTCAGAGATAGCTGAGAAGGCTCCGAAGTGTTTACTTCCTTTTCTAACTGTTTTTTTTGTGCTCATAGCCACTGAAACAAAGTTACGGAGCAGACTGGCCATCTGCAATATGCTTCGAGTCTCACAGTCACCCATCCCTCTTCGCTGGGATCATTTTATTGCAGGGAAAAAAGCCCAGTGCTCCCATTGATTATTATGGCAAGTTGTAATGTTTTGTTTTAGTTTGTTGTTGCATGCAGTTGAAATAGAGACGTAATTTGTTCCAATCCTCCCAAGAACCCCCCTCCTTGCAGTGAGAATACTGTCAAAACGAAAACTGGTCCATGCTATAAAAAAGGTTGGAGAACCCTGTGCTATGGGTTATCAAGCCATGGCTAATCTTATTTACACAAATGAAGAGTATGCGTGATGCGTGGACATATTTGACGGACTCGCTTCTGGTGAAGAGACAGAGTTCCTAATGAAGCCGACTGACAGATGTTTCATTAAGGGGCATGATTAAAGGTGAATTAACAACACGGCTTCATCATTAGCTGTCATCCAAGCAGATCTATCAAGCAGTCAGAGATGCTCATTAAAAAAGGAGAGACGAAGGTTTCTGAGACCACATGCATGTCTGTACACCTGTGGCTGGTGTGTAGTTTAAGTTGTGTAAAGCTCTCACAGTACCTGCTCCAGCTCTTGGATTCTGTAGTCTTTTGCTTGAAGGATCTCCAGAACTTTCCTGTCCTTGTTCTCAGCTTTCTGCTTTTCTCTAGTACAGCACAGATTGAACAAAAGAGCAAAATTAAAGGCGCAGGCTGTCACAGTAACAGAATACAGAATACAGAAGAGGGCGAACCGATCTACTGGCCTCAGTGAACACTGCAGCCATTCACATTTGAAAATCTATTTGGGATGATGCAACGGTGATGCTCGGTTAGGAGATAAAGCACTGCAGGATAGACTGGATGCTGTGGGAGAAGAAACAGGCAAAATTGCCTTTCAACCACTCAGCGCGTTCTCTGAGCTTATACCGCAGAGGGTCAACAGGGAATGATGGGATATAACTCCAGTCTCCAGGTATCAGTAATTATCAGGATATCAAAACAGGAACACTACTCACTGGGGAAACACAAACACTCCTTTCCTTTCAGGATCTAACCCTCTTTAGTGGGTGTTTGGGGGGAAAAGACAAAAGAATCACAATTGGGGCGAGTTTGTTTGAACAGCCGCCACTCACCTGGGATCCTCCTTTCCCTGGTTCACTTTTTCAATCTCTTCCACCCTTTCTCATTCTATCTCTCCCTGAGGACATCTGACATGATACGGCTCTCCTCAGAGAACACCACTGCCTTGAAGCTTGGTGATGTTAACCATATCCCAAGCCAAGTGTTTGCTCGCTACCAGTCCAGCCAGAATTCCCAGTAGCCTGTGTGCTTCACAGAGTCAGCACAATTATCATGTCAATCTCCCGTGTGGCACAACGCTGATATATGCACACGCCCTCAGGTGCATGTTGCCAGTTCTTTGAGGAGCAGCTCGGTTTGTTGCCTCTGCCTGAGGAAGAAGCTCGTGAGGGATATGGAAGAGCATAGCCTGGCTGGTGCTCTTTAATTTATCACCACTTCTAGAGTCGAGGAACACATTTGCTTAAGCTCAAGCTTTTGGTCACAAAAAAATGCTCCATATCTCTGACCTTTCATTATGTGCTGGAAAGAATTATTTAATATGCACCCAAATAAATACACAGCCATTGCCAAGTCATGCCAGTGGCCTCAATTTTCTCCCAAGTGCGAAATATTGCTTTATCTACACTTCTTATCATCATAATAATAACATTTAAAAGGCATGACAATGGCAATTGTTCGGCATTACGAATTTAATCTCTTTTTTTCCCCCACAACACGTTCCCATGCCACTTTTGTAGCTCCCCACACCCTCTTTGAGGGTCATAAGTCATGTTAAATCTAGTATATATCCCTCAAAGAGGAGTTTTTTCAGCGTTTAGACGAGAAGAGAGGGAGGGAGTCTGTGTGGAGGATAAGAGGGTTTAGATCATCATCTGCTCTCGGGTTCTCTCATAGCTGCATTCAACGGTGCAGCCACCCAACACACACCCCTGCAGAACCGTGCTCGCAAATCAGGGATTTCATGTGGCAGAAAAAGCATTTATTTCAAGTCTGAAGCGTAAAAGCATAATGATTCAATAGAAGAAAGGGACTGAGAAAATAGGTGCAGAGGATTTGCTGTCATTTAAAAAAAAAAAAAAAAAAACGGTTGACTTACAATGGGACTAACCGTTCCATAAAGAACTCACTGCCTGGGGGAGGTCTGGGACTGGCCAATTGAAGTCGCTTCAAAGCGACAACACAAATCCTTGTCTGTTATTAGAAGCAAATACAAACAAAACAAAACATTTTGTTTGCGATGTAAAAATTTTAAAAAGCAGCTGCAAATAAGCAAATTTCAGCCAGTGGTTTATAAGCACGCACAGATGGGTCAATGACAGAAATGAAGAAACAGCCTCATTATAATAATGAAAGTCTTGCAAAGAAATCACCAAGCAGTTTGACATTACAATTCACTTATTAATGTAGATAGATAGATAGATAGATAGATAGAACAGTAAATGATATCACAGGATGTACTGAAACTGAAGATCAAACAAATGCATGAAACATTATTGTTCTAACAAATGAAAAAAAAGGGAAATTAAATCAGAGTAATCCTATTCATAAAGTCACACAGAAACAGAGGAAAGCAAAAAAAAATTTAAAAACAAGGGTGAATCTGAACTCACTAGTTGCCTAAAGAAGAAAGTGGCGGCAGAGAGCCGTACAAGACACACTTGCAATTCAAAGTGTCTTTGGGGGGAAAAAATGGCTTTCAAAGATTTTTAAGCTACATTACATTCAATGAGAGACATCATTTTCTGACATTAATAAAAAAAAACAGAATTACACCAGATCAACTTAATATAAAATTATCTGTTAAATTATGTCCACATCATTATAAGATTAAAGTCATAAATCCCTGCAGAATCTGCTGGTGTCCAATTAGTACATGAATTTTAAACCCTATTCAAAAGTGTCTAATTAATTATTTACTAAATGGTGCAGGCAGACCTTGATAGACCATAGGCTAAACATACAAAGTAGCGTGTGCACGAGAGAGAGAGAGAGAGGCTGTGCAAATGAAAAAAATAGAGATCTCACAATTCCTAGCCTTCATTGTGTTTAATGACAAATTAAGAAAAGTCCTCCATCAAATAGGTGGTCTCTTCACAAGCGCTTAAGCTCACTACATCAGAAGATTGAGCAACTCCTGCACATTACAGGGATTTTCTCATGGAATGGAAGGTGTTTGATATGTTGAAAGGCAGTCGTATTGATGAATTATTTATCTATACAGCAGACCATGAATGCCCACTGGATGAGTGCACTCATCGAATGTTGCTATTTATACAAATATTAATAAAGTAAAACTGTCTCCCTGATAATTCTCAGGTCTACTAGAAACATTTTGCAGTTAATGGCAGTCGATGGATGGGCACAACGCCTTTTACATAAATGATATGTGATTCTTTATACATACACGCTTGTCATTAGAAGTGAAATGGAGAAAAATCAATTGTGAACCGCAGGCAAGTAAAAAAAAAAGAAAGCTAGACAGAGTCAGTCGACATCCACTGATGATGTAGTCCTATTGTAGGTCAGAGTAAGCTCTTTATTGTTGTATAATAAGTAAAGACTACCCACTGAGTAATTGTTGATGGCTCTTTTCAATTAGGAGTTATCAGGATCAGTGTTAAGGATGTCTGAAAGTAAACTATATGCTCAAAAATGATAATATATTAGTAATATGTGTCAATCTATTTATAATAATAGTTTGAGACACTGTTGACAATGCAGGTATTTGTGTTTAGGCACCACCTGGTGGGGCTTTAACAATATGCAGGATCCTTAAGTCACATGAGTTTAGTGTTCAGTACAGTGAGACCATATGTTGGAAGTTGGGTTGTCTTAGCATCGCAACTGTGCCCAAAAAAAAGATAAATTAATAATAATAAATAAATCAATTAATATGGGCTTCTGGTATGACTATCTTAGAATATTGGTATATTGTTGCAGTAGTGAAAAAATGGTTTAAAACCATTGTCACTATAGCCTGAGACAGAGAAGAATAGACTAAAGAAATAGTAATTTGACAATAAATAAATAATAATAATACTAATAATAATAATTAAAAAGTGGTTTAATATCTGGCAATGAGCGAGTTCTTCAGACAAAGCCCACCTCTTCCTCGCGGAGTAAAACACGTCATTGTCTTCGGGTCCATTGAGATCCTAACAGAAAAGTTCATTTATATCATTGTCTAGTCCAAAATTAATTAGATAGACAGACAGATAACACGATGAGCAAGTAGATGGAGTTGAATCAGATCAAGTGAATCTGGGTCTATGAATTAATCAAACACTCTCTATGGACACTGCATTAAATCTCAATAAACATACACTTAACACAACAATCCGATATAAAATACACTAAAACACATTAAAATCGTATGACCAACTGCAACAATAAAGCATTAATAGGTGCCTAATAAGATAATAACAAAACAGCGCACTAATACAAGTGTTTTAATAAACTAAGAACTGCTAGTTTAAATAAAGTGCGCTGTGTGTGTGTGACTGTGCCTGACCTGTAGCGCGTCCTTGGATACCGATGAATTTACGGTTTATGCAAAGTGAAGATCTGCAATATTATTAAATCACCATTTTTTTTTCTGGGATCGCACATATGCAGCATATTTCCCCCCCCCCCCCCCCCCCCCCCTGTGCGTTTAACACGGGAAAAACAGAAAAAACAGAGTTCTTATGAGGGGAATACAAACAAACGCCTGATTGTCAAATGATTGCGCCAGTTCCGTGTTTTGACACAGAGCCGTTTACCACACTTCACAACAGCCCGAAACACTTTACGGCTCCCTAGTCTCTACGGACATTCTTCATATGAATAGCCTAATATAGCACAATATTAATGTTTTCCATGCTATCAGTATAATCCACGGAACAAATGGCTTAACAATAACACATGATTTAACTATTATGTGAAGTTGTTTAAATTCACAGACAAGTCCAATAAATATTGTATTAAAATAAGATTTTAAATAACCTTCCTTAGAAAGTATAAATGCCTTAAAAATAGTTACCATAGTAACCATAGTTTCCAACGATCTACAATAGCTACTACAGCACTTTCTTTCTTCCTTCATTTCTTTCTTTCTCTCCCCACCCCCTCTCTCTTTCTTTCTTATAGGCTATTTATACAAGAAATATAATAACCACATTTATAACCACATTTATATTTTTTATATAAATATATACCACATTTTGCAACAAACCTATAATTAATAGCCTACTTTCTTTGAGATAAGACACCCCAGGTGAATATAAGGTTAAAACAAACAAACATAAATAAATAAATGAATAAATAGACTAACAAAAAATAACAAAATATTTACATTTTCAAAAGATTATTATAATTTTTTTGTATTAAAAGTTTTCTGGAATGTTTAAATATGCACATTTTCTATGTAAATATACACTAATTTGCATACATTTCCAAAACAGAAATCAGCACATTAGATGAAGCCAGGTTCAAAATTCTTGTTTAATTTAGTTGACATATTAGGGCGTGCAAAGGGTTTGACAAGGATTTGGTAATCTTTTTATCACTCACCACTCCAGAACTCAAGAAAGCCAGATTTTCAGATTTCCCATTCATCATGTTTTTAGGAATACAACTAGTGTAGAACATCAGGCAAATGAGAATAAAAAACTGGAAAGTGTGATTATGTCAGGCTTCTGCAAAATGGGGGGAAATTGATCTCTACGAAGCAATAAAATGAGTGCAGTAAAATAAACAATTAAAGATATTTGACGGTTTTCTGATGTGACTAAAAGCCAAAAAGCCAACATTTCAACTTAACAGACATCTTAAGGGTGGAAATGAACACACAGGTGTGCACCAAAATTATTATTTGTTATTTATTTATTATTTTTTTACAATTATTTCAAATCTGGATATTACCATATCACTCATAGTCCTTAGTTACTCCTTATGTGCTGCACTCTTTCTCTTGTTTTCAACTCAAATTATTATTCTTAATGTACCTATTTAAATAAAAGCTACTAAAGAGTCTACCAGGGTTGTTCATCTTGTTCAACACAATATAAATTATCATATAGATTGCACTCTTGTATCATTCCGAATTTATTAAACCAGATTAGATTTTTTTCATTGCATAATGGTTGTATAATAGTATATAAACAACTGTGCCTGTCCTTGTCGACTAGAGTCATATCATAGTCAAAAGGCTAGATGATTAAAACCACATAAACAAGATTAGACAGATATAAAGGAGGTTGCAGGAGTGCAACAGACAGCAGGTCATCTGCTTTGGAGCTTGCATATTCTCTTGCTCCAGAAGAAGTCAATTGACTTAGCGTGATTAGGCTTTTCTTTGACCCGCAAACAGTGCCTCTCATTAGGATGCTCATTTGAGCTGCGATTTCAGAGGCAGTAGACTGGCTGGTAATTTGCAACATCTGCCCCTTTTAGGAGCACAGACACATGGCACTTTTGAATCAACTTTTTCTTTCTTGCTCAACAAAGCCCTTTGTTTACTCATGATAGTTACCAGTCATCCATTCCGAATGTGATTTTACATGCACTCTCTGGCACTAATATCAGTTTCCGTTCAACAGCCTCCAACAGCGGCCAAACGTCACAAATGTAACATGCTCCATTTACAACCCCCAAGGCCTGTAAAAAGTTCAGATCAACAGACAACCACGCAAATGTTGCTCAAGTGGGAAACAAATGTAGTATTTTTTCCAGTTATCTATTTAATTTAAATCTGGACTAAAAACAGCAGGGAAAATAGAGAATAAAAATAATAATTAGAAGTTATAAAAATGGAATATGCTTAAGTGATGCAAATCTAGACTGTACAACACATTTAAATCACTCTTTCTTAAAGTAATCAACTTTGCCAGAAAGCTGGTTTATATTCAGCAATTTTTGACTTTTATTTAGGACAGTCTGATTTTGACTGGACACTACTATAGTATTTTCTTAGCTGTGGGGGGGAAATGATTTTAAAATCCTTGTTAATTTAATCTGAATTCAGAATAATTGGGACATTTTTCCCAAGTCATCTCTATAACGAAATGTGTCCCGTCTTAATGATTTTTGCATGTAGGTTTTAAACCTTCTTTCTTTTGTTGTTCACAGGTTGTTCTTTGGTAAAAGAAGGTCAGAAGACTTACAAGTCTATATTTTTTATTTTGTACTTGTAATTGCATACTAGAACATTATTACATAGCGTGACAAATGCTGAGACTGTCTATTGTCTTTGCTCTTACCCCAATATTTTTGATGTGATGTAAAATAAAATGATTCCATTTAACTCATCTGTTCCTCCTTCTCCATGTCACTAAGAAACAGAGATGTATTCACACCAAATCACCACGCAGCCCGTACAATCAGGAAGCATCGACAATCCCTTGGTGGGCTGAGTAGGCAGAGCACGGGAAGTATCTCACCACAGAGGATTGGGAAAGCCCCGGTTCTCCGCCTGCAATCCGAGGTAGGAGGACTGTCATCTGCTGAGCATTTACCTTTGATAAAGAGGGGAAGAAAAAGGCGACGTGCTTTATAATGTTCTAAAAACGTACAAGATGCTCGCTTTGTAGACATGCTGGCTGCAAATCTGGCAGTGTCACTTTGGAATGGAAATGAGAGACATTTTAAAGAGGAGCACAACACATAATTTCCCAGTGGGTGAACATGTGGGTGTGCAAATCCAGTTCAGATAATGTAGAAGCTTTAAACTTGGTTCTGACAGTTTATGTGCCCCAGGATATTGGTTTTAAAAAGGGAAACAGAATTGTATCCCATCCTACTTCCTACATCCATTGTTTTATCCTGAAATGTAACCAAGTTACAGTATGTATCTATGTTCTTTAAAAGTTTGGAGTAATTAAATATGAAAATAATTTGGATGTGCATAAACTAAGTGTTAGGCAGTCATTGAGTAATTAAGGAAATGTATGATATGCCCAAATAATAATAATAATACTAATAATTCCTCTACTGCTACTACTAATGGTTTCACTTTATATTAGGTGTCTTTAACTTAAACTGAAAATTAATCGGTTGGTACAATGTACTTATTGTGCTCATGTTGAATTGCAAAACACTTTTGCATCTGTTAAGGTGGGATGCAGTTAAGGTTAGAGACAAGTTTTGTTGAATGGTTAAGTTTAGGGGTGGGTGGTAGGGTCGACAATGTAATTATCGATGTGAATATGGAAATTAATTTAAAGCTGTAATTATTACCTTAAAGAGCCATTTACACTTGATTCAATCTATAAAAAATAGTTTTGTTGGTATGAATTAATGTATATAGGTTGATTCAGTGATGTTAAATAATATTTTTGACTTGAATAAAACCGGTTCATTTAGATGTCATAATTTTCAGGTTACCATCTTTTTCAGTGTAACTACATGCAAGCGTTTCTTAAATATGACTACAATGCAAAAAACAGATTTAACATATACAAATTAATTGGTATAAATGAATGTATATAGGTTGGTTCATTGAACTTGAATAAAATCAGCTAATTTAGTTGTTAACATTTTTAGGTCACCGCTTTTTTGCAGTGCACTTAATATAAAGAAAGTCCTAAACTCTTTAAAAATACAATTCTCTGCAAGTCACAATCCAGCTCCTTCATAGCAGTGACAGTCAGTCATTTATTCTGTGCAATGGCTTGAAACCTACAAAGCTGCATCTCTCCACTTGCCCATCGGCAAACCTGTCATCACGCGCCCATCCGCTTGCGTGCAACACACCCGGAGCTCCCACAGAATGCTCTGCATCCCAGGACAAGCTCCACTGTTGAGCATTAGTCCCCTGTGCATGAGTCTCTGGCTCCATCTGATGACCTTCTAACTGTCTTCAGCAGGCAGTGGGTTTGGATAATGAGGGGATTGATAAGAGGGCTCTCTTCCTGTGGGCGATGGGGGGAGAAAGGGGAGCCAGTGGGGTGGAGGGAGCAATACTTGCCCCATGTGTCTCTGTTGAATTGTGGGAAAAAGGAGTGAAGTGATTCCCCTACAGGCTGTATCAGATTTCCCCTGAGAGGATCATGCTGCTCAAATAATGTAAGCCCCTGGCAAACACAGAGAACCTTTTCACTCCTTTGTTTTTGTTTATGCTTATGAATGTGTGCAAGGAGGTGTCCATGGCCATTATCATCTGAAAGTATGGCATCAAGCATTTAGCTAACACAAATACATACTTTGTTTCCTTCTACCGTGAATCGATGTTCCTGCTAGAGTGTGGAAAGTTTACACAAGAGAAGAGATCAATGGTAAAAAATGGCTTCCATATTGAGGGTGGATGGAGAAGAAGGAAAACACGTGTGGCTTCCTCCCCTATGTCAAGTGACACCATTAGCTTGACATTTTCCTCAGTGCCCACAAACAGGAAATATGTGTGGCATTTATTGAACAGACACACAGTCTATGACAGCTGATGGCCGTCCCAAAGGACCAAAACCGGTAGAAGGTTCAACAGCTCATCATCAACTGCCCTTTGAGTAATTAGACAATTGGAAGGGGTCTGACATAAACCAATACTTATACTCGGGTCCCACAGGTGGCTTTTTGCAGCTGATTTCAGAAAGGAAGCTGCTTTAATGTCATGTTTTTCTTGAGCAAATAAAAGAGTCAAGCTGCTGAGTTCATAACTCTTGGACACAACTTGTTCATTGCACTTAGAGGATGGCTTGCCACTTGATGAGGATGTTTAATTGACTGCATTGAGCTTATTTCACACAGTGTAATCAAAATAATCTTTTTAAAAAGTATGATAAGATTATGCAAGAAAATCGATTTCAAAACAATTTAATGCTCCATCTACGAGCTAGAAGTTGCATCAAACATCAAACGCTGGATTACTCATTTGTAGGAAACTGAACCCACGTGAACATGCTAATGCATCCATTACTCATAATTCTTTAAAGGTCTATTTTCTCTGCTCTGTTGTTTAATATCAGGGAACAATGTACAGTAATATCTCATTTAATTAGGGATTTAAGCTCTCTAACTACCGGGCATATGGTATTTACTCTGTCATGGCCTTGCACATCAGATGAATATGCATATCCTGGGAGTGTGTAGCTTGTTACCCTAGAACGAATTCTACACAAGTTTAATCCCTGATCTATTATTTACCTCTTGACCAAACATGTGAGTGGGGCTTGTAGGCACTCAGCTTGATCAAAATGACTGCCTTGGGATTTAGGGGCTTCTATTGGTCCAAAGGAGAAGTCTGTCATTTGACTTTCCTCAGCCTTCACTCTTGAGAATCAAGCTCTGTGCGCACTGTAAGGAAAAAAGAAACAAGTCCATAATTAAACATTTATAAGCGCTCTGTTCAGACAGTCTTGGGACACAAGTTTGGGAGATATATAGGAAATCAGTGTCCTCAAACATCTCTAAGCAAAGTATCTTAGTGATATGTGCATGTGTGTGTGCGTTTTGTATAGGGGAATCTCCTTTAAGTGAACTTAAAGTGGGTAAAAGCAGGCCTCAAGAACATTAAGTAAATATTAAAAACAAGGACACAAATCTGATTCTAACACACTGAAAATCATTGATTTACACAGCATTAAAAATGATAGCTCTATTCATTGGTCATAAAATAGTTGAAAAGTTATTGAACAAGTCAGTTCAGGACATTATTATTATACAGTTATAGAAAACTACGATGAACGCTCCAGCTGTTGGTTTTCTTTTAAAATTAAATTACATTTAAGTGTGCATTATTGTTATTATTATTATTATTCAGTTTTCAGTAAATCATTTTAAACATTTTCTTTACAATTTCAGAGTCTCTATATACATGGAAAAAACGAGAAAAGAATAAAAACATTAAATAAATGTTTTGTGTCTCTAGGATTTTTGCAGGCGTTTATTATAGTTCTTATCATAACATAACTATTAAAGCTACAGTCTCTCAGGGTTTACACCAACAATAACAAAAAAAAACCGCTCTAAGAAAAAAAACCCTCTTAAATATACTTAGGCTTCATAAAACTACTAGTAACTAGCATATATTAGCATAGACTACTCTACTTTTAAAGATACATCACTGAACAAACTAGATAATAAACTACCAAATAGCCTATAGCTACTAGAAGATAATTACCCAATTTTACAAGAGGATACTATTGTCTCAACGATAATGCAGATAATGCACTACCAACTACACTAGACTAAAATATATTACCATGTTCCTTTGGATGTAATGCAGCAGTCAGAGAGAGCTGACTATGCAGAAGAAATAGCCGGGAGTGAGTAAGACAGTCAGTTTTCTCTTCCCGGACAGCCAGATATTTACCCCGCTGCTTCAAACTACCCACCCACTTTAGTCCCGCTTCTGTCCCGCTTCAGTCCCGGTGGAGTGTCTTGTACGAGCGGATCTGGAACAGCGGAACCAGCGCTGGGCTTCTGGATCCACCGAAACAGCTTATATTTCAGCGGGCTTCTTTCGCTTTACAGAGCCCCGGTACATGCGAATGTCGAGAGCGTAGAACTGACTCCCTTTTTTGTATTATTATTATTATCGGTGTTGTTTCTTTCCTTAACGATAAAGGACTGTTGTTGATGTTCCTCTTAATATTATCATCGGTTTGAAACTGAAGGGACAAACATAAAGTTTTGAGTGAGTTTAGAGAGATTTGCGTAAAGAAGAGAAGAGGGAAGAGGAGAGCGTCCCCCCACATGAGGGCGAGATCTGACTGAACTTCATTCTTCCATTCACACAATATGAAGAAATGGTGAGTATGACCGATCAACACACGAACACTTTATAATAACCCTTATCTTTGACATTAACAAACATTATTGTAGTGTATAGCGCTCATTACAATCTTTACGTCACGTAGCTTACACTTAAATAGTCATAGCCTAAATGGCACGAAACGTTTAAATGAACAATAGATTAACTTAAATCTGTTAAACGGTATAGTATTTCTTAATTATTTAGTTTACTGAAGTTTGTCGAACGTTTTAGTCAGGTAGCCTATTTTAATCAGAAAATCTACCGCCTTGAGCATGTTTACAAAATATACAAAAAAAAGTCAAAGATAAACTGCTTTACCTGGGGATTGCTTTCATCTCACTCTTTCCTTATACTCTTAAGTACACACTATATGAGTGCACAAGCCACTTTTGTATAAAAGCAAATAAAAACATGAATATAGAAATAAATCAAAATGTTAATGGGTAATGTCACAATTGTTAACAATGTAGACAAGGTTAAACTTCATCCATATCATCTGTATTTTTTAACTCAACACAACTATAATAAATACATAGCTATACAATATATAACATGCAATAGTAGAAGTTATAAATAGCCTACTATTAATGTAATATAGAACTAAAATAATTCCCTTAATATCATTAAAAAAATATGGTAAAAAATAAAATGAATAATACGTTATCCATGAAAAAAAAAACCTTCACCCAAATGGTTATGAATTACAAGATAAAACTATTTAGCTCTCTCTCTCTCTCTAGAACAATAATGCAACCAAATTAAACTGATTTTAAAAGGATTTCAGATTCCTGTGCAACCTGTTGGTGACAATTACAGGATTTTTTATCATGCTTCTTTTTGTCTTAATGTTTATTGCTTTCGTTTTGCTGAAAAGAGAGAAAGTGATTTACAAGGGCAGGTGAACACTGAGGCATTTCATTCTCAGAGAACACCGAGACAAGGAGGAGATATCGCTGAATATAAACAATTGGGGGAAAAAATCTCATTGTTCCTCTACTTAAGGTTTTATGAGTATGGCTAATTTAAATCATTTTTTTTTTTTTTTTGTTCTAATCTCAGCGGCTGCAGTCAAGAATGCCAATTTGCATTCCAAGAGTGTCATTTGATGACTTTTATCTGCACGGCTCCCCTGACTTGTCTGGACACTTAACATTTCATCTGCTGCATGTCAAGAGTCAAACGCAGTTATGTCCCCTTTCTCTATCTCTATCCTCCTCCCTCTCTCTTTCTTTCTCTTTGTCTTTCTCAGTCTCATCACCTCTCTTCTTAAAAAAAGAGCATATGTTGAGGACAGGAGTATGGGAGAAATGAGAGGGTGTGCGAGAGAGAAGGAAGGAGGAGGTAAAATGAAGAGCTGCTTTCATGTTGCAGGCACAGTCTAAGGCTGAACTTGTCAGCTGTGCTGGTGTGATTCTCTAGGGGCCCTGGCAGAGTAAGAGGGTAGATGATGGTTAGACGGTTCAATAAGCGCACGGACAGGTAGCCCTAGTGACGTCCCCCGGAGACATTGTCTTAATGAAGAGCAGGTCCACTTAGCCCTGTGTTTCTGACCCTCTGCCTACTTGCCACACACACATACACTGCTCATTTGATCTTACAGCTCTCTTGAACCGCTCAGTGAGTTGTGTTGGTGACATGTAAAATTGTTGGAGTTTCTAAGTAGAAATCTAGGACTTAATAATAATAATAATAATATTAATAACTATAATACACTGTAAACAATTCATGTGAAATCTAAAGGAATTTACAGTGTTTGTGCACAGGAAATGACTGTATACTAGTTCACAGTCGAATACCGTAGTTTCAGTAAAAATTGCAGTAATGTAAGAAGTACTGTGTCACAGTAACCAGCAATGGCTTGCAGAAAATCACAGTAACTTCCAGTGTATTGTTGAAAACACAATAACTAATTATGTACTGTAGAAAATCACAGTAATTACCAGTGTATTGTAGAAAACACAACAAGCAATTATGTACAGTAGAAAATTACAGTAATCAACAATGTGCTGTAAAAAAACAACAACAAAAAACACAGTAACATTTTATATCCAGCTTAGTTTTCACAAGAGAGCGGGCACGACTCTTTGTAACTTGAATGTGTTTGGCTTCTGGTGTCTTTCACTTCCAGTTATTTTACCTGTACAAAAACAGCCCATTATACTGCTTCATACAAACTTTTAATTATTATCATATTATTTTAACTTCAGTATCATAATCATAATTCACCCCCCAGAACGTGATTTCACCGTACTGCCATACGCTAGGGTTTTCTGAAACCCAGTCACTGGGATAGAGAAGGAAAACATAGCGGCCTACTCTGGCAGCTGGGTTTCCAGCCAATGACCTCATTTAATATGACCTCATTGTAATTCAATTACATTTTAGGTTTGAATAGAGAATACAGGAAGCAAATGTATTCTTTAATAAAAATGAAAAAAAAAAAATGACCAGAAGGTCATCAAGATTTTATTGTTTTCAACACATCTAGCAATAAGTGAAGAATGATAAATGAAGCTTGTTATAATGATGAGCAGTTAACTGTGACTGTTGATAAATGAATATCTTGCAGCATGCATTATTTATTTAATATTCATTTTTATTTTTATTTTTTATTTGGGCTGAACCAATATAACTAAACAGCAATGGAACCTGTTGGTACCGATAATCTAGTGGTTAGTGCACTGACATATAGTGCAACTGTGTCTCTGGCGACCCGTGTTTGATTCCTGGCTTAAGGTCCTTTGCCGATCACATTCCCCACCAATCGCTACACTGTCCTGTGTAATAAGCAAAAAAAGGCACAAAAAAAAGTTGCACTTGCAAATTAGTGAGTTTTACTTTACAGTTACATGGTTGCTACTGTAAATGAAAACAGCGAAAATATGGTTATTTCTTCTACAGTAAGTTACTTGTCACTAGCTGCCAGTTAATTACTGTAGTTCTTTTCTACAGTAAGTTACTTGTCACTAGCTGCCAGTTAATTACTGTAGTTCTTTTCTACAGTAAGTTACTTGTCACTTGCTGCCAGTTAATTACTGTGAATTTCACAGTCAGTTTCTTACAGTGTAATAATAATTAGTATTAGGCTACTGTTGTCTTAAGACAAAAATAAAAAAAAACACATATTTGTGAAATCTGTAAATATGGAAAGAACATGGATCAGGGTTTTACTCTGCTGAAACTCATACTGTACACGTCCACACTGATAGACAGACAGCTTTGTTATGTCTGGATGGGGTAGGTAGGTATGACAGGAGGGTCATAACACCTGCCAAACAGTGAGAGTGCCCAGCACTGAGTAGTATTTGTACTCTGTGAAGAAACATTTAAAATTGCTTGTGATGTTTAGTACATTTGTACTGTTACAAACGGCCAGATTTTGTGGCATCTTCTCCTTTGTCCAGCTGTGAATTCTTATAATGGATATTTTACCCTGTAAAAAGTGCTACCTTAAAGAGCTACCTGATTGAACTCATTAAAATTAGATTTGCTTGTATAAAATAATGTTTATAGGTTGATTCAGTGATGTTAAATAATATTTTTGACAAATAAAATCAGTTCATTTAGATGTTACCATTTTCAGGTTACAGCTTTTTTTTCATCAAAATGTGTATTTGTGGATGAATGAACTAAAAAAAAAACAACAACTATGAAATTCAACTAAAACACATTATCATTGAGATTTTAGAAAGATAATTAAAGCCTTATACACTTCATACATTTGGTAAAAAATAACTATGAAACAACTATAATTACACATGCAGATGCAGAGATCATTTTAAATCTGCTTTATATGGCATTTCAGTAATGAAAACATGTTACAATAATTAGGCTTTATGGTTTATTTTTATTGTACTGTGTACAATGCATGATGAATACATAGTCATCAAGAAACATCATACTTTCTAAAAATAAAATACAGTAAAAAACAAACAAAAAAGCGATTTAAATGCAACAAAATACTGTTTTAAGATTCTTAAGAACCAGAGAAATCACAGAAATGATGTTATCTCTGTTGTTGCAATTATTTTTTAGGTTTTGTGGTTATGTGCTGGAATGCACACAGTAAGCATACCAGCATCGGTAAAGTGTCCAACATACACACTTTTTAAATTAAAATAGCATATTTGAATTTTTCCACAACAAGAACACACACTCTTTGTCGAATTGCTGTGATTCATTGCCAAGAGTATTTTGTTGCGGAATAGCTGTAAATGTTGAGGTAAAACAGAAATGCTCAAGTGTGTCAGCTGCTAGAACTGGATTGATGACCTGAGGAAATAATAGTTTAAGGGTAACCTCTGCTCCCTTAAAGAACTAAGACAATAATTCACTTCTATTCGTGGAGTGAACCGAGCTGGGCTGGGGATGTTGTGGATCTACAAGCTAGCACAAAACAGAAGCTTTGCAGTAACTAAAGTACTCAGTGGGGAGGTGTATGATTATTGTGGGTGATTTATTTTTTATATGGCGGTACTACAGAATAAGATGTTTCACATTGTGTCGTACAGAATGTGCTGGAAAAGAGGAAACAATGGGATTTCCAGAAGTGCATTTGTCTCTTAATAAAAAAGAACAGGAATAAACCTGTTTAGCGACCCCAAGAGGTCCAAGGAAAGGTTTGATTAAAAAGTGTCACTTCTGACTGAGCTTGGAGTAGAGCGCTGAAAGAAATAAGATATGACAAGATAAGTGGTAGGTCTTAAATAAATCCCCCAGAACTGCACAGCAGCCCATGGGCGAGTGAATGTATGTAGCTGAGTTACTGTATACAGTAAATACAAAAAATGCAAGTGTTCAGACTGGATATGGAACTTCTTTTCAGCTGAGCTAAATAAACAATAATTGTATTATTATATATTTATTGTATTGGTTATTTTTTACCTCACTATATGAGTGAGGAGTAAATTGAGTGAGTTAGTCATGTTTAAGCTCTTAAAATGTTATTTCTATAAATTCAAGTTCTGGAAGTCCTGTTTCCTAGTGTTTTAATAATTATTCATCTAGATGCATGCTGCGTTCCTTAGTCACTTTTATTTTGATTATTTTTGCTGCCTAGATTATTTGGAAGATTACTTAGGTAAGGAAACATTTATTATTTGTTACAAACTACTTACTCTAAAAGTGCAGTGATTTTCTATGCTTTGAGTTCATAAATTCTTTTAAGGTGTGTTTGATAAATTATGGTATTCAAGTATGTGTGTGTGTGTCTTTAGGTGTGTTTATCTGTGCATATGTGTGCACAGAGGGGGACAGTGCTGCTTTTGAGCAGACAGAAATGCCGCGTCTCTGAGAGCTCTTTCATGTGACTGTAGCATTCCACTAATGCAGTCACAGCAGCGATGCACAAGACGAGACATGCGTCCCGTCCTCCCTCTTCCATAAGTCTCATCGGTCTCTCTCTGCCTCTCTCTTTTGCTTTCTGTGACCTTAACATTTATCGGAGAACCCCATGCTAAATTCCTCTCAGCATCTGTGGAATGGGGGGAGCCAAACATGTTCACACACACACACACACACACACACACACACACACAGCCAAGAACTTTAAATAAAAAAGCACGATAAGACTCTCACATCAAGTCCCTTAGCACATATTATATGCATATTTCTTGAATAAGTAGTTGTTTCGTACATAAAATGCAACCAATATTATTGTATTATAATTTTTTTGTCCATGTTGTTTCTTTTCATCAGTTTCATTAATGTCTGCATAGCCTCTAAGTCTCAGATTGAGGGAACAATAACAAAACAGCCCCACTGTCACCATTATTAAATTCCAGCTTCTTTACCAGGCAACCTCATATTAAAAGAGAGAGAGAGGGTGAGGTGAGAGAAATGAGCTGTGGCTAGAGTTTGCTGAGTGTGTCAAGGACATGTGCCACATGTTGATAGCACTGAAGACCAGGGGTGAGGACGACAACTCTGAGGACAGGGGTCTGGCCAGGCGACAACTCTGCTGGAGAAGTTTACTGCTAACACAAACAGTTAGTGCTGGAATTCAGTTTTTAAGGTGTCTAGATGAAAGGGTGACGCTTGCTCCCACTGGAGACAGAAGGGACATGTACACATGTGTTTCTTTCTTTTTCTCTATGAAATAACAAAAAAGCAATAAATAGCAATGTACCTTGCTATGGCCAAAGGGTTACAGTAAGTTACTAGCTTTAATACTGCTTTAATATAACAGAAATCTGTGCTCACTGCCTAATTGGGACACTTATTATGGTCTTCTTGCCTTAAAGCTTTAATAAGACTGCACTTTATTGCAAATAGTTCAGATGTTTTTAACTATTTTCATCACATTTTTGTCTCTTTGAGAGAGTCCTCATTTCATGTTTCTCACTAGCAAAATGACTTTGGTGACATTCTTTATTGTGGCCTGTTCTCATTGATAGCTGTTTTATACCCTTAAAGGGTTAGTTCACCCAAAAATGAAAATTAGCTTAGCGTATGACAGATACCGTAAATGAGAGAAAGGTGTTTATTACGTTTGAAATATGGATATTTTTCTTATGAAAACGTATGGATTCACTACAGGAGGCCTTTATTTAACCCCCAGAGCCGTGTGAGTTTTATTATGAATGCGCGCTAGAGGTCTGCATGGGCTTTAAACTGAAGCCTGAACCCGACCCGTACCCGAGATCCTCTGACCCGGCTCGACCCGACCCGAAGTTAAATTTCTTTTTGAGGCACTATATGGAGAACAATTTAGATTCTTTTCAACAGGACAGTGTAGGTTATGGTTCCTACTAGAGCATAAGGTTTGATGAAGTCAATACAGTACATACATACATACATACATAGCCTACTAGTAATTAATTATTTATCAATCAACCATTAATAACCGCAAATGATTTGGACTTGAGCTTTATTTACATTGGACATCCCTTGCCTCTCCCATGTTATTGCTATCATTTCTCTGAGCCATATTAGAGGATGTTTAGTAGGGGTGAGCGCTATACCGATATGAAAGTGACTACCGGTATTATGTTGTTCCATGATATGGATTTTGCTATACCGTGGATACCGTTATATATTCATGAATTCAAATTTTGCAGTTATATAGTTTTGTTCAATTATTATTTGGTCCTTCCTGTTCCTGTCCTCATTGTGTGTATTCGTCTGGCGCTGTGTTTTTGATTAATAGTTAATTTTCTCCCAGGTGGTGTCCCATTGGTTGTCTGCTGTTAAGTGTCATTTTGGTTTGCCTTATGTCTCCCGTCCTGTGATCCCCAGCGTGCCATCATTAAAACCCTTTTGATTTACTTTATTCCTCATCTCCTCGCTCCCTGTGTGTGTGTGTTGTGTGGTGTGTGGTGTGTGTGTGTGTGTGTGTTGCGTGTTGTGTGTGTTGTGTGTGTGTGTGTGACAGAACAGTAGACCGTAAACAGTAAGCGGCGCTCCTTCTCCCGTGTTTTGCTTTCGTTTGAAATAGTCTTTTGTTTTCTTTGTTTTCCCTGTTTGTTCCCCGCGGTATAAGAACCGTCCTGCTGTCAAGCGGCTCACTCTAGACCGCCGGCCGCTCCAAAGACAAGCCCGCAGGCCACGCCGTTGACATGCCCGCCGGCCACGGCATTCTCAAAAGCCAGCTGTCTTTTCCTCATTCAGCCGTGCAGCCACGGAGCTCACTCCCAGTGTCCGGCTTCCAGCCCCAGCCTCGGCTCCAGTGTCCGTGCAAATATTAATTGACATATTTTCATTACCTTAACATGAACTCGCAGTAACCCGCCTTGAGCGCTCTGTTTTCTCAGTTGGTAGCAGTTGTGGTGTATCAATAAAAGACCACAGCATGGCACGATCTTAGAACTAGAGTTTGTATGCATGCAGCCATGAAGATAGAAATGAAGATGTATGGTTCTGCCTAAGCATAAAGATACAAGTTTGAGAAAGACTTCAGGCCAGGTACAAGTAAAGCAGGTTATGAATATATTTAAAGGTGACATATCATGAAAATCGGACTTTTCCAGGTTTTAAAGTGCAACTCTGTCCCTGCTTTGCATACCATACCACACCAACCAAGGAAACGTGAAAAAGATTAACCCAATCACTTTGTTTAGGTAAGCCTTTTTCTGCAAGCGTCTGAGCAAACGAGTGTGTCTGTTTTGTGCTCTTTTGGTGACGTGGAAAAATGGATCTCATTATAATATTACCGCCCCTTCATCTGTAAACTTCCACTCAAGGCACCGTTATTGTGTTTTCGCAAGTGACAACTGTGTACTAGTTCTAATGCCATGGTGAAAGTTTGAGCAAAACATGCTAACTGTTCTGTCTTTGGCTGCACAGACGAGCACAGAACACTATTTAGAGTCCCAGCCTCAGAGGAGACAAGAGAGCAGTGGATTTATTGATTTATTTAGGCTACTGTATATTGCTGCTGCCACACAGATCTAAAATAAACATGCAATTTATTTCCCAGCTGTTTACCTTCACAGACATAACCGACTGTTTTTGTAACTTGTGTGTTTTTTAACGTAAACTTGTGTGAATGAGAATTTAGTTTAGTACTCACATGCTGTGTGTGGTGGCCGCTTTCTGTCCGTGTGCTTTGGTTGTGTGCGCTCAGAAAACCTTATATCCGAAGTTTAAACTCATATGGTTTAAAACACATGATTTCAGCGCGATAAACATGATAATCAGAACCAAAACAGATGTTTTTAGCAGATACGAGTTGTAAGGGCGCAGCTCTATTCTGGAAAAGGGGGCGGGGAGCAGCAGCTCATTTGTATTTAAAGACACAGGCCCGGAAAACAGCTTGTTTCTGCTTCCACTCAAAATAGGCATTTTCAAAATGATATAATAAATGATCTGTGGAGTATTTTGATCTGAAACTTCACAGACACATTCTGGGAACACCAGATCCCCACCCATCACACATCCAATGGGGAAGGGGGGGTGGGTGCTCTGGAGGGCTCTAGGAGTAGGGTTACCAGACGGAAGGCCTCCAGGGCGGCGCCCATTCCACGATCCATGGCGGATCTGGCAGTTTGGGGCGCCGTGGCGGATCTGGCAGCTCTGGGCGCCATGGCGGATCAGGGGACTCAGGAGGCCATGGCAAAGCAGCCTCGAAGGCCGCAGCCCCAGCCCCCCCCAAAAAAATACTTGGGGAAGTTTTCAGGCTCCGAGGCCCTCCGTGTGCCATAACTGGGGCCCTCCCTGGGCTTAACTGGAGATCAGGAGCCGACGGGGAATCAGGCACAAAAGCAAATAGAACCACTGAGCAAATAGTAAACTATGCCGCATATCTATTTCTGACGAACTCCAGCGTTCGACACTAAGAACAATTTCAAATATTCTTAAGAGAATTACGTTTAAAACACATGAGTTACAAAAACAGTCCTCAAAAATATTAAGCAGCACAAATGTTTCAAAATTGATAATAATCAGAAATGGTTACTGAGCAGCAAATCAGCATATTAGAATGATTTTTAAAGGATCATGTGATACTGAAAACTGGAGTAATGATGCTGACAATTCAGCTTTATATCACAGATACAGTAGCCTGTGTTAAATGAGTTAAAACATTCAAATAGATCATTTAAAGTGCAATAATTTCACAATATTACAGTGTTTACTGTATTTTTAATAAATAAATGTAGCCTTGGTGAGCATAACATACTTTCCACAAAAAACTGGAGGGGGGGGGGCCTTGAAAATAGTTTTTTCGCTACACAAGGGGGCCCGGCAGAAGAAGTTTGGGAACCACTGGAACTCAAACACACAATATTTAATTTTATTTAATTCATACAGGCCTACCTCATGTTGCACGTTTGCACTTTTTGAGAAAAATTAGAAATAGAGAAAAAATATTTTGCCTGTAATTTTTTTTCCCCTCATATCGCAATATAATATCGATATCACCTGAACAGTGTAAAATATCGTGATATGAATTTTAGCTCATATCGCCCACCCCTAATGTGTAGTTTTATGACGATAGTGGCATCATTATTAACTTATGCCACTAATACAAGCTTTAACCTGCTATATTCATCCAATGATTAAAAAAAATGTATATCCATAAAAGTTAATGTTTTGTTGAGCAAGTCTTGTTTTCCAAACTACAGTAAAGATTAATATCTTACCTGGAAATCCTTGGGGATAAATGCAATAAAGCCATTTTTCTTTATTAGGTTTTTTTTCTCCTGGCCCTCACTTTCTTTCTCCTTTGCTACATGCCGTAACCCCACACCACCAGAAACAAACAAACAGGCTTGGCACTAGTGGAGATTCTCAAAATGTTTCTTGCTATGAGACACTTTTTAAAATTTCTTTATAGATATATAACTGTGTGCTATAGTGAAGTGAAGGCTGCTAATCGATATTCTCTTATTGGGTTTGTGGTTTTGGTCAAATATCTCTCTTGGTTGTGCCTCAGGTGAGGGGCAGCAGACTAATAAAGCATGTTGTGTCTCAGGGGCAGAAGCAGGGATGAGTATGGATTAGTCAGTGTACCCTTCCTGTGAACATACAGTACAGCTCCAAATCTGTAGCTCTCTCCCCCCCCCCCCCCCCCCTCGCTCTCTCTCTGTCCTGTGTATGGAAGGCTTATCATCCCTAATGGAGCAGAGAGTCAGCACATGTCAAATAGAGATGAAGGAGGTCTGCAGAAATGCTCTCCTGCCTGTATGTTTGTCCTTGGTTAAGTCGGATTGCCTGTGGCCGGTCCTGTGTGGCTGATGTCTGAGGAAAGTTATGAAAGGAGCCATTCTATTTAGTAGCTCTGAGCTTTGAGATTAGGACACTGAACTATGCTTTAGGAACATTTATGGGGTATTTAAAGACAGCTTATTGTAAAGGGCTTACTGATGTGTATTATTAAACATTTATGTACTAAAACATCAAAATGATCTAAGGGGTGTCTGAAGATTTTAACAATAATGATATATAAATATATATAGATTTGCTCTGTAATACCTGGATTTTCCTCTTATCTTTTGAAAGGATAGATACACTCAAAATACACTTCAATAACAGCTCAGAGAGACAAAGAAAGAAGGGGAAGTGAGATGTAAGAGCCACTCACAAGCCAAGCTGTTATTATAGACTACAGCACCCTGTCATAAATACTCATAATTAGATGCTTCCAGAGACCTAATAATTTTACCATGTAACACAAAGTATCTTGAGTGGCAGAGTCACTTTCCTTTCTCCTCGGGTTTATTTACTGCTGAAGTGAGCCTGTAGTCTCCGTTTCTGCTTATAACTCGCTAATGGAAGGGTTGGTTAGTATAGTAGCTTGGCTGGTGACACCTTGTATGATTTCCCCTTTCTGTGTCGTCTGAGCAAGTCCTGTGTTCATGTTTTCACTTGTAAACGCCACTCTGTTCCACTCCAGTGCTTCAGGCCTCTTTTATGAGCCCATGAAAATTTCAGCTGCATTTTCAACATGAAGAAAAAAAAAACGAGAGCTGCAAAAAGTATTGGTCTGTTTTTAGATCAACGACCTTCGTCAAATATCATTCAACCTAGAATTTGGTCATTCACACCAGTTTATACCTATTTGCAAGATGTAAGTTAATTTCTCAGATCTTTCTGGGAAGGAAGACTAGATTAAATGTTAAAGAGCATGTTGGTACAGTACATTAGCATAGTGCCTTTGTACCTTTCATCCAGCATGTCTTTGTGAAGCTTTAGCTGAAGCAGTCCAGGAGTTCCCCTGTTTCCCACAACAAAACTTCTCGCATCTTCTGTCCAGCCACAGTCCAGCTAGCCTATAATGCCAATTTTAGAGTGCAGGTTTCAGTGACTCTTCCTAGCTCTGAGTAAATGGAGCATGTTTAGAGTGCTACCCAATAATGCTAGCAGTTGGTCCATATCATGCTTTTGTGAGATCAAGCACTGTATTGTCTACTATGGCTGTGAGTATTAAGCCATGGCTGTGGCTTAAAGGGGTCATATGATGCTTTTTTAAAGATCATTATTTTGTGTATTTGGTGTAACAGAATATGTTGACATGCTTTAATGTTCAAAAAACACATTATTTTTCAAATACTGTACATTATTGTATGTCATATATGCCCCGCCTCTCTCAAACGCTTCGTTTTCTACAAAGTCCCTCCTTCCGACAAGCGCAGTCTGCTCTGATTGGCCAGCTGACCCAGTGCATTGTGATTGGCCAAACACCGCTAGCACTCATCGGAAATGTAACTCCCCTTACCATAATCGCAAGCTTCATCTTTCAAAATAAATGTAAAGACAGTAAATAATGTCATTAGTTTTACCATCAGTTCAAGCCTGAAAGGGGAACAGACACAGTAATGATGCAGCACACAAGCCACGGTTAAGACAGCTGACTCTACTGTGATGTGACGCTGTCTCTCTCTCTCACACCCACACAAACACACACACACACCACACACACACATACACACACACCCGATGCCGCAAACTTCCGCATTTGACATAGAAATACTTAAACTATAACAAAACCAGTACACTCTTAATAAAGGTGCTTAAAAGGTTCTTCAAAGCGATGCCACAGAAGAACCATTTCTGGTTCCACTAAGAAGCATTCAGTCAAAGGTTCTTTTAAAGAACCATCTTTCTTACCTTTTATAATCTGAAGAACCTTCTTCTTTCGACACACAAGAACCTATTGTCAACGAAAAGTTCTCAGATGTTTAAAGTTCTTTATGAACCATTAGAGACAAAAAGATTCTTCTTGGCTCGTGAAGCCCCTTTATTTTTAAGAGTGTAGCTGATTCAGAAGCACCAGATTGTTATAGCAAGTCAGAATTACCTCCTCTCCTAGGTTCACGAAACGGTCGTCCATTAAAATGCATTGCTGTTCTGTTGTAAATAATATTAAAGATACCTAAATGCATCTACTTTCGGAAGGCCAAATAAATTGCTTTTGCTTTCGCACTGAAAGCGCTCTCTGACATGGCTGGTTGGCTGCTTCAACACTACTGCTGTTCCTGAAACCACGCCTTCTTTCTTTGCGTGCACATTTGGGCACATTATGCAAATATTCCCACATAGTGACCTAGATATGTGGGTGCGTGTTAGAACGAGCCCTTTTAGGGGGGCGTGGCAGAGTCTTAACTTTGATAAA
Source organism: Sinocyclocheilus anophthalmus (assembly GCA_018155175.1). Classification (NCBI taxonomy): domain Eukaryota; kingdom Metazoa; phylum Chordata; class Actinopteri; order Cypriniformes; family Cyprinidae; genus Sinocyclocheilus; species Sinocyclocheilus anophthalmus. The sequence goes on along the minus strand of JADLZN010008434.1, from coordinate 170,196 downwards.
GAATATCTCTTTGGGTTTGAGACTTTACAGATCTTCTGTATGCACTAAGAGCTTGTAACACTCCAGAGAAAGGAAAACTTGAAATCGCATCATATGACCCCTTTAAGGTCTGTTAAGCCAAAAGTATGTTTTAGTTGTCTGCTTGCTGCAGCATCTCAAGCACAGATGTAAATTTTTGTCACATCATGATCCACTGGAGGTGCAGCCCAGATTTTCTAGCCTTGCATACATATGTGTGTTTGAACTTGATGTTTGCACATGTGCCTGGAACTGTCTCCACTAATTGGTGGGTCTAGTAGGTGACAATGTCCACAGCTGGGCCGTTGCTTTTAAGAATTTCTTTTTGACTACACAAAAATATGCACAAAAACAACAGAAGTTGAAGGTTGAAAAAAAAAAAAGTCAGGTCAGAAATTTGTGCACGTTTGCAAAACTCAAGTCTGAAGGAGTATAAAGATATGGGTGCCACACAAATTGTCTAGCCTTGCATACAGGGATGGAAATTAACTTTTTCACTCACCAGCCAATTTGGCTACTAAATTTTTAAGTTACCGGCCATTCATAAAAAGACAGAAATACACCAACAGTTTGAGGCCGTCTACACTGGGCGTGACAAAGCAACCGTTGCAAATAATTTTGTCAGTACTAGGGGTGTGCGATACTGACAAAAAATAATATCTCAATATTTTCTGTGATTTTATCGATAAAGATAATTAGACAATATTTTGCTGAGTGTGTTATTGTGCTGATATCTTAAGGACTACCGTGGACAGCTGACTCCTAAAGTTTTTGATATTCTTCATATTTTGTGTGCGGGTCAGTTCACAGCAGTGGTAGAAATTAATTTTTTCCAATAATTTTAAATTGATTTTTAACTTTTATGGGCATTTTTACCTTTTATAAAGCCTTTTTTTTTTCTAAAAGTGTACATCATCTTTTGAGTCAAATTCTTACATTTAATCAGTCAATTATAATAATAATACATTTAGGCTGTTGCTAAACAAATTAAATCAGTATCAATAAAATTAATCTTTGCAGAAGTTGCATATGAAGTGGCATTTAAATGCATTTACACAGTTTAATGTAGCTCAGAAGGGGCATGGATGCATTTAACCTGCAGTTACTAATGCATTAATACTGTTTTGATATTTTCAACATAAAGTGTTGAATACTGATATTTGAAATTATAAAAAAAATGAAAAGATACTTTAAATGTGAAATTAAAACCGCCAGCAGGTGGCAGCAAGTCACTGTTAAGTGAGTCATTGCGATTGAACCGAATCATTTAAACAGTTGATTCATTCAGAAACAAAACAACGTCATGTTGCTCAGAGACGCACAACAGTACTGTGGCTGTGTTTGGAATGTTTTTTGTTGGCGAAATAGCACAGAAATAGCGCAAAAACAGCCAATATGGTGTCTAAAACATAAGTCTCTTAATATTAACTTATTATTTTTATTGAACTGTTGTATAAAATAAATATCACGTTTGTAACCATGCTGATTTTTTTTTTTTTTTAAACGGCACTCTTCGTGTGATATTAGCTATATGAATTGATATAAATATATAAATTTTCTGCCTCCTTATCTTGAAGTATGTGATCATTATTAATGCATATTAATAGACTGAATCATGCAGCGAAAGAGCGCACTATAAAAGCGCACCCGCACTAAATCCTGTGTTGGTCTACAATAACCAGACTTCATCACGTCGCGTATGCACACCTCTAGGTGTGTTTTGTTTAGCTTTTGCAATATACTCGGTAATGTCATGATGTCTCACGAGTTCAGTATTTGCGCTAAACCTGCGCATATTTGACCTGCATGAACTTCCCAAAGAAATTAATGAGTGAACATAATTTACGAAAAGTAACCCGCCAAATTGGCTAGTGATTTGACAGCGTTACCCGCCACAGCTGATTTTTACCCGCATTTGGCGGGTTGGCGGGTGTTAATTTCAAACCCTGCTTGCATATATTTGTGCACCTGAACTAAACGTTGACATATGCGCATGTGCCTGGAATTTGTCCTCTGTCAGTCCACTGGGTCACAATACTCAAGAGTTCGGCAATCTGCTTTTAAGGTGCTTTTTTACTACACAAAGAAGATGCAAAATGCCAATAAAACAACAGAAGGTGGAGGTGGGAAGCAACTAAAATTGACAAATTAATTCAGAAGTTTAAGTTTAAGTCTGAGTATTGCTCAATGTAATGCAGGACGCAATGATGGGAGAAAAACAAAGTATACCGCCAGAATTTTGACTGCAATTACAGTATGAAGAGGAAGTTTCCTTCATCACAGAACATCTAAATTCATATGTTACAGTTTAGCCTTTGAAATGTTTGTCCATTTCTATCCTCCTGTGGTAACTCGACTATACCAGAGTTCTTCAAAAGGCGCAAGAAACTTTCCATGTCCTCTTTCATATCTCTGTGGATGCAACACTGTAGCTCAGAGTACATCAGGCTTGGAGACAATATTAAAAAGTGCTGGTCATCTTTCTCCTCAGCATGCAGGTCTTTTTGCCCTCAAGCAGGGACTGAACTGAACACTTGCTACAAAAAATACAAATTCTACAGCACACATAATGGGATGCTACAAATAAACAGCTCTTGATTTCTACCTGAAGCCTCGGAAACTGAAATGGCACAATAATCCAGTATTCACTAAGGCAAAGAACATCGGTAAGTTTTTAAGACAGGGCTTTTACACAGAGATTCCGTAAAATTTCTGTCCAAGTTAATTTCTTACATTGCATGTACATTCGTTCATTCACACTATCAGAGCATTGCAATACTCTGCATTTTTATTTTTTACATCCCGGACAGTCCCATAAAGACAAAGTGTCATCATGATGTGATATTCTCTTTAATTTTTGTGTTATCCTCTTGTAAACAATTGCATTGCATAAGGCAACACTAAGCTTAATTTTGTTGTTGTTTTGTTTGCTGCATGGATGGTGAATATCTCCCAATTCTCGTTATCACCAAAGTTTATAGCCATTGTTATTTTCTCAACATAGGGTCATTGAAAAAAAACAAAACATGCCACAGTACATTCCAAAAATGTACCTACTGTATATAGTGCACAATTTGTGAACTTATCAATTTTGATGTTTGCAGCACATAAGATTCATATGCATAATTTTAATTCTTATTTATACTTATTCTTTTATGCTTTTCTGATGTAGTAAACCTGCTCAGTAGCTCACCTGGTACAGAGCTGCACTTGTGATGCAAAGCACTCGTGATAAAAGTGAAAATATACTTAAGATAACAGAGTTCAGTGACTTAGAGAAACAAGCAAAAATGACATGGTTTCTTCAGCAAATACTTTTTTATTTGATGTTGACTTTTATTGCTTTTATTAAAGGGGTCCTATTATGCTTTTTCACTTTTTCAACTTTGGTTAGTTTGTAATGTTGCTGTTTGAGCATAAAAAAGATCTGCAAAGTTATAAAGCTCAAAGTCCACTTCAAAAGGAAATGTTTTATTTAACAGAAATCACTTTTCAAAAACTACAACGAACGACTCGTTTGGACTACAATGCATAATTTTTGGGATTTGTGATATCACAAATATCGACGAATGAGACGAGACCTGGTTGAGCTGCACTAGAGAAGGCAACGAGTGTTATTACTATGTCGGAGACACGCTAGATTTCCCAAGGCAGACGAACTTAGAGTGCCAATTTTTTTGATTTGACGCATATTTACACTGAAGCTCGCAAGCTATGGTAAGGGGCATGACATTTTCTGACCAGGCGCCGAGTGCTGCCAATCCCAACACACACTGGCCCAGCTAACCATCAGAACACACACTGGCCCCCGCTAACCATCCAGCACACACGGCCTAGCCTAACCAATCAACAGAACTGCTGGTTCGTCTGTCAAGAGACTGCCCCCCCGACTGAGCCTGGTTTCTCCCAAGGTTTTTTCTCCATTCTGTCACCGATGGAGTTTTGGGGTTTTTCCTTGCCCCTCTGTAAGCCATCGCCTCTGGCTTGCTTAGTTGGGAATACTTCATTTCCGGCGATATCGTTGACTTGATTGCCAATGATTGCAAACAAACAAAGATACTATTTACTGAACTGAGCTGATATGAAATCACTGAATGAATGATGAACGTCTTAACCTGAAAAATGATGTTTTACGATTGTCATTTTGGAAGGCATTATGACACACTATTTTCCTTAATTATATGCTGTTCAGTTCTTTGACAATCTGTATGTTAAAAGCGCGATATAAATAAAGGTGACTTGACTTGACTTGACAGCACATTTTGTATTTCTCAAGGTGGGCCTTCATTTGATACAGGAACTATTCGAGCCGTTCATGCCAGACTGGGGAGAGAGGTGTTGTAATAATGTAAAATATGTGAAAAATAATGTGTTTTTCGAACAACCTAGTATGAGAGCCTGTTCTAGTACACCCCCAAAACAAAATCAAGACTTTGTAAAAGAGCATAATAGGACCCCTTTAACACTATAGGTTAGGTTTAGGGTAGGTTTTAATCTAGGTGGTACTGTATGTTATTTTCAAATGCAATAAAGCATTAAGCTTTTAATGTCAATCACCAGACATTTAATTTCTCAACTGCTGCGATACTTAAAACAACCAACATGTTAAAACATTGCCAGATTCACTTCCATCTGTTTTATATAAAACGGAATACATACTGGACATTTCACTTTATGAAATATACAGAAAGTAATGAAAGAATTTTGAAACATCATAACTCCAGCTTGCATTTACATTGCGGCAATTTGACGAAAAATGTAGTTTACTGTATGTAAAGGGTAGAAGTCACTGTTTGAAATTATTTAACAACATTTTATTTTCTAGAACCCCACATTAGAAAAGGTTTATGGAACATTAGAAAAGCATATTAATACACTGAACAACATTTGGGTACTTCCGTAGAAGGCTGACTGGCTTCACTCTTTTAAAGTGGTAAACAGAAGATAGCATTCAACAACAATTGAGATTCAGTGGTCCACTGAATTCAAGCCAGCATTTGTCCCTGTGTCCTAGCTAATGATCTCCTTTGTGAATTCATACATGACATGAAGAGTGCAGAGCTAACCATTAAAACATGATACAGTACACAAACAACTTGCCTACAGTCCAGAGAGATGTGATTGCAACCGAAGGACATCTGAGAGAAGACATTTCCTTCAAAACATACAATTAATGGTTCAGAAATGTTCAGGTTTAAATTAGTTATATGTAACAGCATGGCAATTTCTTATCACGGTTATAGTGACCAAAATTATCACCTTTATCAGTATTATCATGGTATTGTTCAAATGTGCTGGAAATGTTCAGAAAGTATTGACATAAATCGTTCACCAAGTTTTATATTTAAAATCAACAAACAACAAATAAAATGACTTTTTGTTTGCATAAACACTAAAACAATTTTACCAACATTTTACCAAAAATGATGTCCGGATTTTGAATGACAACATAACTGACAACAGTTTATCCAATAACATGTTCAAATAAAGCTTTGAAAAAGTTTCATAAAATGGTCAACCAAGTCAAAATGATAATTGATTTATAAATGATTATATGTATTTTATCTGCTCCATAAATAATTCTAGACACCCTATCCGAATTGTTTAAACGTGTAGAATCCACCTAAGCTTGTTTTTCATCAGTCGGTCAAAATTTACAGGACATGAAAATCCGGTCCTGTTTTTTTGGCCAGACAAAAACTGCACACAGGCTGAATGTAAATATAACTCTCTGTAAATCTGCTCTCTGACACTAGGGTCCCTATGGAAATAGTCTTAATTACGCTGTTTCCTTGCGACTTCTCCGTGGACAAAGCGCTAACTGTAATTGGTTAGGAAAACAAAATGCCATCGAATCTTTCCTGAAGACAGTCAGAATCTTCAGAGGTACATTAATATAATTCATTCATTCATATATTCATTTGTATAATTCCCTAAGCACTCTTTTAAAACCTCCCAGATTTCCGCCATGTTTTCAAACAAAACGAAACTACTCTGCATGCTGTGCGCACTTAAGACTGATACTAAAAACTTTGCTTTATGCTGGATAGTATTTATTTGTCTTGAGTTGTTCAAATCACGGCAATCGATTATGGTTTTAATGATACTTAAAATATGAAATGGCAATACTAACCGTGGGGAATTTTATCATGATTTATCATCAAACCGGTAATCATTACATCCCTAAAATTAGTGTTTCATGTTATTTAGCTGTACAAAGAAATTTAAATGTGTTCATGATTCCCTGTGGTATTGCAAATTCTGAATTTGCCAATAGGTTGCATAGGATGAGTCTACTTAATCCTCCCGTCACCTACAGGTTTCCTTTCCAGCCTCTGGCAGCTTTGCGATCATGTGACTTAATGTGGACTCTGTCTCATGGGCAGGCCAGGGAATTGTACAGTTATGATTTCTGAACACACATTATAATCAGTGTAAGGCTTACTTTAGCCCCTAATCCTTAAGTGGATAAGCTAAGCTTTAATTAGGCTAATCAGCAGTATAATTAGCTCCAATTACATTTTATTGGCCAGATAACAACATATCTTTAAGTGGGCTTAAACAGCATCGCAAAAAAAGTGTGTTACATGAGAATGCGGTGGCATCTTCACAATATTTTCACAACCGCTCTCTATATATGTGTTAAGTGCATATTTTTGTTTGTTTAAAAGCTATGCCTTTTTGTCAGTTTGCTGTGATGCTGTCAAGCTTGTGGACCAGGTTTGTGCTTGAGTTTACTATGGATTACCTTGACAATCAGGAATTTCACTCATGTGCCATGGCTTGACAGCGTGTCAGCAGTTTGGTCACTTAGTTCATTAAACCTAGCGAGATGTGCATTGGTGCATTGAGGGTGAACCCAATCCTGGCCTGACAGTAAGATGGTAGCCCTCCAACTTCTAAGTGTTTCTAGAGGATTCCGGAGACACAAACTGCTTTTTTTTTTTGTTGCTTGCACATTGTGACTTTGAATGAATGTGTGTTTAAACTCTCGGGGCTTACTGTAGCAAGTGTATGTCTATGCATAGCTTCATCGAGAATAACTAAATTCATTACACACAGACCAGTCTGTCTCCGCTTTTGGTGACATAAAAATCAGCATGTGCAGCATTTGTCCTTGTACAAAAATTTGGATGAGCAGCAGGACAGGATCTTGTCAGTTTTTTATTGGTCACTGCCAAGACAATGAGAGCTGACACCACTGACCTCTTATAATTTCAAACATGTCGCAAGTTGACTTTGGGTAAGTAGAGCCATTAACTCAGCAAGGAGTTGAGTCACTGCGGGTGTTGACACCCACCTGCTGAAAGACTTGGGCTCCGTTCCAATGAAATGTTATTATGCCCTTCCCTCGCTAACTTCCCTCCGTCTTGCGGACTTAGATGTATGTTATCGCTTATGTTGCTTGTGTGCCCACTACTGGCGGAATACAAAGAATGGGTTTAAATGGCAGCTCCAGTGTCTTGATCCCTTGGGGCCAGATTTACTAACAGCTTGTGCCAGTGCAAACCGTCTTTTGGCGTTAAAATAGTACTGTCAGGATTTACGAAAGACGTGCAGTGAAGAATTAGCACTAAACAGGCATGGACACACAGGGCCGTCGTTACATTATTGAATATGCATTTGTAGGAGTTTCCCTTTCAGACGCAAAATTTATGGGAGGAGAGTATTAAAAATGTCTCCACAACTGTTGACTCCCTTTGCGCTTATCATACAAATTTCTGGTATTGCCCATATTTAACTCCCAAAAGGCCTGCTTCAACTATTTTGCACTTGAAATGGCTGCATTGTTATTGCTAGGAGGAGGCACTGCAGAGAAGAGACCCGAGAGCTTGTGGTAGAAGGAGAGTATTTTTCCACACGTATTAATGTATTTGGAAATATCGCTTTTTCGCTAATTTTGCGGCTGCGCATAGTAGACTGCTTGGGTCATTTGGAAACTGAATGTTGCTTCTGTTTCTTAATTTGGTGCACTGTCAGTAAAATCACCCCGCAGAAATGTTCACACCCTAGCACTGCTTTGAATGGCGTTCCTCCGCGTTTTGTCCTGTTTCGTAATCCTGCCCTTGTAATATAATTGGAGCGATTTTTCATTTTTTTGTTGTCTTTTTGATTTTCCTTTAGGCCCTATTGCCAGCTTGGGCGGTTGAATAAAAATAATAGACTAACGAAAATGATAACAACTTTGACCCATGTACAAAACAGTCACTTAAAGTACTGTATCTACTTTGGTAGCCACCGTTGGGTTACATGTGGTATTGTCGAGTAATGACTCCCACTCCTGGTCGATCAAATTGAGGCATGGTTTTGTCCATATAACAAAGAGGAACACTCTAAAATGGCGTGGGGATTCCCTCAATGGGAATTTGCTTACGGCCCCCTATTACTGCCCTTTTTACAAGAAAGTAATAATTGGTCTTGGTGTCCCCAGCAATTGTGTCTGTGAATTTTCTGCTCCAAAAATACCTCACGGATATTTATATAACATGTATAAAAGGCCAATTTTTTGGGCGCCGCATCTAACAAATAACCTGTAACACTTTAAATGTCAAATGACGCATATTCCCGCCCCTCTTAGAAAAATGGCATATCGTTTACTCAATGACCAAGGGCCCTCGTCTCACCGCTGAACACTTAATGAATTACAATGATTTATTAAAATACTCGAAATACTTGCGATAACATGCGCCCAAGTCAGCCAAGCACATAACGACATGCATATTCACCAAAACAGCCTGGAGTGAAATGGCATTTGCCCAAAAATCATTACAATAACACATGACACGGATCACAAGCCGTTGTTACTGCTACATCTTTCCGGAACAACTTTTTAGCAAAACCCTGCCTCGAATTGTCCCTCTTCAAAGCAGGTCTGGGAAAATGATTCACCGCAACAACGCATTTAGGTAATTGGGTGGGGGGGGGGGGGGGGGGTATCAATACACTGCAGTCTTCAGCTGCTCATATGTCAGGAGTAAATGACGACTGCTATGTTCATTATTACCTCCAACAACAAAGCACCTCAATCGCTTAGGAGACATTCTTGTCTACATCTGCTCCAGCGGTGAAACAATGGCGGACTGATGACAGCTCACTCAAAGCAGGTCTGTAATAAAACGGCAGTGTCAATCAACAATCGTGGGAGTGGCCTTGCGCTCTGTCCTGTAGTGTGAATCACACCAGAACATTGCATCAGAACGCTTGGTTCTCATAACTGCTTATGATTTATGGGGATTTTTAAAAAAAGCACTGGGTGGATTTTTTTATCATTATAGGGTGGATGTGTTCACACACTGCCAACACACATTTACTGTATGTTCAAACACCATGTAAAAGTGAATTTTACATAATAGGTGCCCTGTATGAAAAGCGAAGTGGGAGCACACCCTAGATCATGAGCACTGACTCTACCTGATTCTCCAGTGCCTATATAACAAAGCCTTGGAATTGACAGAAAAGTCATCTAGTGTGACACCTGCTTCATACAGACGCTATATGAAATCATTATTCAAATCAGCAAGAAAAAAAAAGCACAAAGAATACTAGGTACACACACACACACACAAATCTAAATTACATTTACATTAACTGGTTGTATTCATGTACAAAAATAATATTTAACCACTGATTTGATCACTGATCAGTTTAAATAAAAAATTCAATGCATCAACACTAATTTTTATAGACTAAATCAGGTAGAATTATTTCTTTAAGGTAACAATTGCAGGTTACCACTTTTTACAGTGTACATACAGGGAAAGTTATATCTTACAATCTACACTTCCTAAATTTAAATATATTTACGTTCATTGTTCATACATACAAACATATAAATATATATCTAAATAAGTTCCTGTTGGTACAGTCCCCGAAAAGGGTTTTCTAGAACATTTTATACACCAGGAAAAAAAGTTTTTTTTTTTAAGCTGGACATTTTGAATGTTCAGAGAACATTTAGAAATAACATTTTCATAATGTTAAGAAAATGTTCTTAGAACGTGAGTGTTAGCTGGGATGTTGGAAGAAATTTGTTTTTGCAGTGCATTGTGAATTGCTTTATCCCCAAAGGATACTTGAATGTGCACAATTCTCTGACTTATTTTGAGACATTCCACTGTTTAGCCAGCCATTTGTGTCTTTGTTAGGCCACAGAAAAGATCACCTTAATTAGTTTCATGCCGTTATTAGAGCTTTCCATTCCAGGTTTGCTTTACTCAAACATAGGCGGAAATCCGGAGAGCGTCGGAGGGCAGCCCCCCCCCCCCCCCCCCCCCTCTGAGGTTGTCTCCCTAAAAATATGATTAAAAACCACGCTGTGTATTGTAAATAACAATGTTTTATACTTTAAATAACTTTCTAAGTAGTAAAACAACACAAATGGGGCAAAAATGCGTTTTAAGTTTAGAAACATTTTGAGTCACCCCCTCCCTTGCCTCACAGTGCTTTAGTCCAAATGCCTGCTTTCCTCTTTTACATCCACTCGTTTTGCCGATTCCTTTGGTTGTTTCCTTTCCCCCCCAGCGGAACTGGGCTACACTGTTAACATGTTGCCGTGGTTGACGCTACCCGAATAGCTGTGATATGACTTCGAATTTTACCCCTGAGCGAAGCACTCCCTGCCGAAACGTGTTTTTACCCCTGAAAACGTGACTTTGGGCTAGGATTATTATGAGTAGCAATTGGGTGGGTTTTGTTGTGAAAACCCGGCAACTCCAAATACCGGCAACCCTGCTTCAGCCCACGCGCCCCCACGTACACAAGTCTCTCTGACCGCCAGAACAAATCAATAGTTGTGAACTCGCCGTAGTCAGAGCTATTTTATTTCCTTAAACATCAGATGAAGTGATTAATTTCTCTTTAATACAGATGATGCCAATGTATTTTTCGATGAGTCTGCTATGTTAGCAATAATAACGTTACGGTGCTTTGACGGATTGTATAGACCTGCGTTCAACAGACACGACCACTGTCGCGACGCGACCACAACAGCTTGAAGCCCTGCTGCACTAATAGTGTATACTAGCTGTGTATACTTGTCTTTACAAGTACAATTTTAGTTGTATTATTTGTGTCCCCTTCAAAAAATTACTCTTGAGAAATTTTATGTTTATTGTCCCCCCCCAACTGTTGAGAACTGTTGAAATTAACGCTCCTGCACTCAAAGAGCAATATTGTTAGATAGATGCATCTAGAGTGTCAAACATAAATATCCAGTTTGGCATTTGAGGGTATAACAGTAACATCTGGAATCTATATCTAATATCTCATCCTTTTCACCTGGGGCACAACAACCCGATTTACAGGGGGTGTGCAACACAAAATTTGTAAAACCAGCCATATAAATCTGTATTTACATACTGGACAGGGATTAGGTTGTTCACATTTTAAGTAGCTTTAACATAAGGCAGATCTACCGCAGTGCCTGAACTGAAGTAGTCTGCTTGGGTTTAAAGCTCCCCTCCCTTATTCTGTGTGTGTGGTTCTGTTTGGAACAACTTCAGCATGCTCCAACACTGGTTATAATAATGTTACAGGGAAGTATCGCATAGCAAGTAGCACGGACCAATCGTTTTCCCTAGGCTTTAGCAGAAGATACTTTCGCCACTAAACCAACAGATAAGGAGATAGAACACAGCCCCAAGAGCCCAAGCTGTTTAAGAGCTGAGCAGATGTCTGCTAGCGTGCATGCATTTGAGTGTACACAAATATGCTTTTCTACTTGGCTGATGCTTTTTTACTTTCATTGTGCACACTTTAAATCCGTGTTCACTATCAGTTGCCACCACCATCTGGATGCCCCCGAACACATCCCAGACCCCTCTTTACTCTCTTTCCCTCATCCTGCCTTCCTGCAGTTCATATTTCAGTTTGCTCCCAGGAGCTCGCAGGTCTGTGCCAGACGGAAATTTGCTGAGGCTGCAGGAGCCCCTCGGAGGCCACACAGAGGAGGGACAGGCCGGGAACAATCAAGCCCAGTGCTCCTGCCTCTACGGCAGCCTGTAAGGCTGCTTGGGTCCTCAGGGTGCCTGGTGTCTTTCTCTCACCCTCTCTCACCTCATGCCCCATCTCGCTCTCTCTCTTCCTCTTTCATGCTCACACAATTTCTCCACCATAACGACCCTCCTCTGTCTACTCCCCAGGGTGGACCAAGAGGCCATCCAGTCATTCATTGTCCATCAGATGTGTTTACTCTTTCTGTGACAGCCAACACATCTGGAGTGCATATTCAGGTTATTTCAGTGCCACTAGACACATTGCATGAGATCATTTCAGAGGTTGATTTAATGTGCTTTCATAATACTCCCCACTATTTAATGTTCTCCGACAGAAATTGTTATGAAGATAACATGTAAGACTCAGAGTTAGCATGGGTAGCGTCTACAATTTTGTGAACTTCTGCGGAACTTACTAATGGTTTGCGCGGGTTTGTCAAGGATTAAAAAGGAAATTACAGATTGTGTCGCCCTCCTGGAACACCAGCCTTGAGCTTTTATGAAGTGTTGCAGTGACATTCTTTCTCCTTCCTTCACTCTCTCTTTATCTCTTTTCTCTTTTTCTCTTTCTGTCTTTTTTTCTTATCCATCGGCACATTTCAGGTCCTGGCCTCTCCCCCCTGAACATTCCTGTGCCTGTGTGTGACTGTGACGGCTGTCATCAGGCAGGAATGTCCAGCTCTCCCACCTCGTCCACCATGCTCTTGGGTGAAGCCCCCCTCCCAACCCTCCTCCTCCGAAACGCTCGCCTTCAGAAAATGTGTTCCTGCAGATGTTGTCCATTCAGTGCATACCTTTGACTGGCTGGCTTCCACAACAAGCAGAGTAATTTGCAGATATTCAGTGGCTTGTTTTTGAGCTTGAGAGTGTGCAAGCTATTTTATCTTCTATTGCTTTTACCAGTAAAAGGGAACATTTACTTTGCCATTTGTTGGACACATAACTCCACACAAATGTGTTGACGAAAATGTTCTTCTGTTGTTCAGAGAAGAAAAATACCTTTTTCTCAAAAAATATCCTGCCCATTAATAACATATTTGTTCTGCCCTGATAGAAATGGTATGCACACAATATGAAGTCTTTATATTCTCATTACTTTAAGGACAAAGTATGATTTCTTCAAGTGAGTCACAACATTTGCAGTTTCTAATGGCCTTAATTACCATTGCCCAATCAAGCCATATTTGTCCAACCTGAAATGGTCCTGGTTATTTTTTTTCTTACTGAACTTTATGTATGTATATTTTGCAAACACCTAGGGTTCCTATGTAATTTAACTACTAATTTTTTCTCCCTCTTCCTGAGTCTGGCCTCGGTAACATTGATAATAAGGGAGAATCTTTCTAGAGCATCAGCCGGGGGGTCTGCCGGGGGGGGGGGGGGGGGGGGGGGGTGGTGGGCCAATTGCTTAGTTTGGCACTACCCAAAATCAGCATAACTGTATATTCTCCACATGGCGCTTTCTTCTGATACATATAGCTGGCGATGCAAAGCTCAACACAAAGCTCTGTGACCGCTCTCACCACACTCCGCACCTGTTTAATCCGAACACATCCATTGGAGTACACTGATCTTCCCCTGTTTTCTTTGCCAAAATCTGTGCCAGTACCGGTTCGTGGTTGGAAAGCTTGTGTATACACTCGATCAGATTCCGGCAGGTGTTCATCTTTTCAACAACCACTGCCACATGGGGACAGCCAATCACTATAATATTGTCAGGGCTTTGGTCTACCCATGAGCAGTCTAAATTACATCTTCTCTTTATAATATTAGTACACTTTAAATATTATAATAAGAATAGGATTACCAAAAAACAGATATCGCGATATACCACATTGTGCTTGATATAGAGTTCTACTGACTGCATCGGGATTTGTGGGGAGTGTGTTTATGAGTAGTGAGAGTTCTGTGGTGCACGCTGAAGGTGGTCAATAAGATACATGAGTCTGGTCAGTTCACCACGTTTTTCTATTTAGTCTTGTGGATTGGTCTTTACCTTATGTTTAGTAAGTTAATGAGAATAACATGTTTGGTTGTTGACTCCATTGGAAGAGACAATTTTGTAGGTCACTGGGGCCAAAAGAAAGATGATTGTAATGTGGTGGGAGAGTAAAAAACAGGGGGGCCCACACACAGCAGTCCAATATAAGGTGAAAAGGAAACAGGAAAAAGGCTAAATGATTGTTCCGCTTAGTGGGACTGTTAGTGTGGGTGTGCGAAACTATTAGGGGGCGAAGGGTCTTTGTTCATTGCACAGAAGCTGTTTGTATGCAACACCCTATTGAGAGTCCTTATTTTGCGAAATAGTGGGATGTTGGAGCCATGTGGTGATTAGATAACGATATGTGGAACAGATGATATTTTTTTAAGAGGGACTCCTAAAACTCTTTGGGACTCTTTGAAACTCTTGGGAGTTTCAAATGCAGGATACAAGATACTGTTCCCTCTATGCCCAAACTTGGTTGAAAATCCAGTTTCCGCTGCCGGAATGAGCACCTTCCTTCTTTCTTTTCTTTGTAAGTGTTTCAATACCACCTTGAATCACGAATATACTTCAGCGAAGAGGGCCAAGCATTTGCATAACCAGTATGATGTATGCTTACCCATATCTCTATAACATTGACATTGAAAAAACCAACAAATAATCAAGTCAGTAAGATTCTGCGTTTTGTTGCATTTCCATTTTCTGCGCATTGTCAGTACTGAACTGTGTAGGAGTTCTGCCATTTTAAACTGTGAACACTCTCATAGAAGGGACCGAGAAAACAATACCCAATGGGAGCATCTTAATATCAAGTTGTGGGTGGACAGTGTGTTTAGATCTAGCAGTGAGTCTATTCTAGCAATGTGGTGGTGACTCACTCCGTTCAGGACCTCCTCTGAACACCACTGTTATTTATACTCTTCTTAAAAACCGGCATCGCCGTATTCTGACCGGAATAGAGACTTCTCATAATGTTACTAAAAGAAGTTTCAATAGACAACAATGGTGAGAGACGATAAGAGTGAAAAACGTCGTTAAATTAGGAAGAAACGTGAGGAAAATACGGCTTTTCTTTTCATCAAGTAGTTTCTGGTTGTGATTGTCAATTATATACAGGTCCCATGAAATCTGTGAACTTCGGCCCTTGCATGTTAAAAACATCAAACATAACTGTCCAATTTAAGAGACGCTTTAACTGGTAAAGGTAACTTTACCGCTACACAGTATGCCTTATATGGTCCTGGAAGCCTTCTTTTTGTATATCCAATCTAGGGAATTAGCTTAGGGGAACGAGGTGATACTACACATGCAACATGTTTAACAACATCAGTAGCAGTGCTCATTTAGTAGTTTCCCTAATGAAGAAGATAATTGTAAAAAATTAAAGGAGTATAAATGAGAGACAAGTCACTTGTGAGTCATCTTAAGTGCCGTAAGCATTCATCAGATGGCCTTTCAACAGTGTGTTGTTGCGTTGTGTGACGATCCTGTCTATTTACAGACTACACAGATGGATATCTCTGACTTGCTATGGAGGTGCGACTTTGGAAACTCTTGGCAGGTCTAGTAGGGGAAGTCCCCTATAGACGATGGATGAGGCAGCGTCTTTGGGTCCTTTTCAAAGGCAGGAGTTTAGAAAGGGAGAGGACATGATGAAGAGATCAGGAAATGCTCCATTTTCATTCCTTAGAACTCTGATTTGATTTCTTCTGCATTTTGACCCGTGCAAGTTTTGATGACATATATATAAACCGAGACAATGTAGTAGGCCCCTATACTACAGGAGCATCTTTATATATTTTTCTTGGGACAAAAAACTGGGTGTTTCATGTCCAGCAGGGCACTTTTATCGGGCTGGACAAAAACGAATTCAGGACATGCCCAGAGCACTTGTTTTATAATGTGAGTGTTCTTTAAAGTTCCCAAAACTCAGAGAATTTCCCCCGCACAGTCAAACATAACTTCTTGGGAGCTTGATATGTCCAAATGCTACAAAGACTTGGGAGGATATTTTTTTTGGGATTGTGGTAGTTGGTTTATCTTTTTCCCCCGGGGTAAGCTGAAGGGCTCTCGTCGGGGGCCGTCATGCCTCGCCGGACCATCTCATTCTAGAGAGAGCCGACACTTTCTGTGTGTAGTGGAGTGAATGTGTTTGGTTTCCTGTCTGTCCCAACCCTGCCCTTCCATCCCCACATAAACAACACTGCTGTGATACACCTCTGCGAACCCCGTTGGCAAGGGAACACAGTCAGGGCTTCCTCCCATCGGGTCACTTATTAATTGCTCTCCCTCTTCTCTCGTATCACCAATTGTTCTGACATTATTTAACCCCATCTTGTCTTTACAGAGACCTTCCTGAAAGAGCCCTCGAACCTGACATCTTAGTCTACTATTCGTGAATTATCTGCCCTGTCGATCTCCACCAATGCTGATGTCTTGACAAGAATGCATAGTTCGGCAGGCTTGGGGGTTCCATCTGTAATGAGCCAAGCGCAAAGACATTACACCATCGTGTTTTGTCCACCACCCCGACTCTTTTTTTCGTCATCTTGGTTATATGTTGTTTTGTTTCTGGATGGTTTATTGTCAGACAAGGTTTATGATTTTTTTCAGAAAATAATTACTAATTTACAACAATGGGTCTTGTTGTACTTTAAAATGAAGTGTTCATTTAATTATTTATTTATACACTTTATGTTCTAATGGTAAAAATATTTCTCATTAAAAGCAAGAAGAAGAAGACGAACAAAAAAAAAAACCTTTGTACCTCAATGGAAGTGGTCCAAAGTAATACGCTTGAGGCTATGAGTGTTATTTTTTGCGTAAATGCAATTACTAAACACTTACAAATAAATATAATAATATAATTGATGTCACTACCTTAATGTAAAAAAAAAAAATAATAAATGTTAATTAAAAAATCTCAATGAGAAATGTATAAATGCAACAACATTGTAGTTCTACACTGTCATATAGCAGCATTCATATATATTTTTTTCACTTTTCTGTAAAACCGTTAACAAATGTTGATCAGTTACCAACATTTAAATAATGCAATAACTCAGCTAAACTAGTTAAACACTAGTCCAGTCAAGGCCAACAAAACAGCTTAGTTTTTTTTAATCTTTTTTTTCCCCAGTAGGAAAGTGTTCATAGTCTAGGTAATAGGACAGATGAATCTCTTACAGCTCTCAGAATCTTCATGGATGGAGAAGGAGGGGGCATTTAGAGGAAGCAGGGACTGGTTTACATGTATCATTACTTTTTAGGCAGTGAGAAATCTATTCCACAGGGCTGTGCTGCTCAGAGACACACAGCTGCAGGGGATTAGTGACCCTGAACGAGTCCAGAAACCAGGAATGCACCAGCCCCCTCTTAAAGACACCACCGGACAGCCAGGAGTTACATCTCCTTCTAGACACTCACCTCACTGTGCAAGTACACGACACACTCAGCTCTGCATCCCCCTGGTATACGTTTAGCTGTATGCGCATACATTTTGTATCGTATAGGCGTTTTGTCCACATGGATCTGGCATTTTGGGAGAGTGAAACCGATATTTTTTTTAAACCGGGTCCCAGAGTGGATAAATCTGAAAACGCCGCCCTTGCGTTTTCGTGTGGACAGCGAATCCGTATATTTTCTGAAACGATGACGTCATCAGCCCGCGTCTCGCCCCTAGTCAGACACTGCTACGTCACGTAACAGCAACAAAAACATGAACAAACACTGAACGATTGTCTTTTTACTAACTAACATTAACACAGACTAATAAATGTATTGTTCCATGTTCGTTTGTATACCGCGCATAAGGTTTATGCGCATAGTCCAAGTCTTCTTCTCTGTTTTTAGTGTATCTCTGTGGCAGAATTACAGCGCCACATACTGGTCTGGCATAGTTTTACTACATATACTACATATACTATGTAGTTTTACATAGTATACTACATAGTTTTATGTCGGTTTTGTGGTTTCGTGTGGACGCAGATATTTCTTGAGACGAGGGGAAAAAAAGATTGGATAGGGAAAGCTCTGGCTTCGTGTGGACGTAGCCTTATATCGACACCCAAATACCATCTCAGCCACATTATTTGTTTTGCAATTCTTCAGAATTACCCAACAGCCTGGAAGGAATATCCATCCATTGTTCAGCAGTTGTAAAATCATTGATCCTTTCTGGGTTACAACAACCTAATCTAACTCGCCTCAGCTCATTTTTAAATATATACGATACATGAACTATATGGGTCAAGGCCATGACTTCATTTTTTAACTTCTTTTTTTTAAAATAATCATTAAGATGAATAAATGGAAATATGCAGCTTGAAAATCAAATTTTGTGAAACTAGGGTAAATTTGTAGTGTCTGCATGTTTTTAATTAGTTTTATTTTCTTTATTGTGTCACTGACATATTTATTTGTAAATATGTAGCTTGAAAATCATCCAAGCCTTTTTTTGATAGCTTTAAATATGTGGTCACCAGTAGCATCTCAGTGTGTTGTGGTGAGGACTGTTTATCTGAAAAAAAAGCCTGACTTATCCATACCAATTTGTCTAAACATTGTTTGTTTCTCAGACACAATGCATTTTGGCTTAAATGTCTGGAACCACAGCTAGGAACTGCTTTGGTTTGATCTGTCTCCCTGTATCTGCTGTATCTGTCCATCTTTTTATGCGCCGTGTGCTCTGATTGCTTGAAGTACAGAGCATTCTATATTGAAGGTGACACAAGCGTCACAAATCGGCCCTTATCCATATCTTCCTCCAATCGTGTCTTCTACAATGTCCTCTTGTGCTGTCCCGGCCCTGCTGAGTTGACGGATGTAGAAGAGAGGCACTCATTTCCTCCTAACGTGTTCAATGGGACCTTATTGATGCACTGAAAGGCCAGAGTTTGGCGTCGCTTTAGCGTTAGCATGGCACTACCTGTCACTCAAATGCGTATGTCAGAATTACAACTCAATTACCTTTACACTCCTGCTCCTGCTCTTAACTCACTTCCACCCACTTGAGTCGCAATGCGCTAAAAGGATGCGTTAACCATGCAAGCCCGTCATTAGAGCCTCATATGCCCACAGCCCAGAGAGAGAGAGCTGGTTACCCTCAGTACTTCCACCGGACAGCTCTGATGCCCATCATCTAGAAGCATTGAATGTCAGAGTAAAATATGCATAATTTGCAGACATTTTTTCCGCATGCCATTTTGCTCACTTTCCATGCTTTCGAGTAACACCTCCTTGTCTCTCTGTGCTCTTTTGATGCTGTTTGCTGGGTAGGACATGATGTCTTTGATTGGTTCAGCCTGCACTCAACAGAGTCACGACTGAGGAGTGACTCACCATCTTCAGTTTCCTCCTAACTTTAGTCACACCATCTTACAAGCTCAGACACCTTGTAATGGAGGCTATAGAGAGGGTGGAGGCTAGGACAGGGGAATCTTTCAAAACGTTGCAGGTTTTGACACACGTCTTATAATGTATTTCATGTCTCCCCATGTCCTCCGTTCTGGGCCCCTCATCCCTCCCAGATACCTCTGTCATATCTTCCAGCACAGGTGATATCAAAGGCCCTGTTTGGCATGGAGCTGATTGGCTGTCTCTGCAGATTTTATGAAAAGAGCTTTAATTGTAGACAGACATCTGCTTTTATTCAATCAGCTTTATTGGCTTGAGTCACATTTACTCCACTGCCAGCACTTTGTTGCTCATTAAAAAAGCGAAATAAAACAAGCGCTCGAACGAGCCATACACATGTAAATAAATACTGTGCATTCATGCGCACTTACACATTAAGATAATTCAAAAGTCCTGAACAATGAATAATGCAGACGATAACAAGAGCCATAAAAGTGTGCACAGTGATATTTATAGCAGTAATAACAATGGAGAAATGTAATTTGAGGGTCAGTGGGGGCTCCATTCGACTGTGGACAGGGTCTTCTCGTCCCCCTCTGCAGGGGCACACGTGAGCATATTGTTCTAGTCGAACATCTGCATTGTTTAATTCAGTGTTTGAACTCTGTTGAAATGATTTGGTGCGAAACCAGGGGAGATGCGGACGCAGGCACACCTCTAAAGGTAGTTTTACAGGAGATTAAATGTTGCAAATAATTTTTTGAAACTGTAATTGAATTGCTAGTTCTAACAACGGTGTGTTCACAGAGCGTTCCTGACCAGACACACTTCATTATCTCACAGTGTGGCTTTATAACAGAGTAAATGTCCCATCATCCTTTAGCAAGGCACATACAGTATTGAATAAGTGTACATGTGACAAAGATCATTCCATTCTAAATGTCCATTCTGAACAACTGGGTGGATACAGGCAGAGGTCAGTGAAGTGTTCTTACTGTCTGGCTGGTATAGGCTGTAGTTGGCAGTAGCGCTTACTAACACCTCTGTGGTGGGAGTGGGATATGAAGCTGAAACCAGAGATGGAAAAGGATCTAGTGAACCGCGGGATTGGTGTCCTAAGAACAACAAGGAAAACATCTTGGGTTACGTATGTAACCCTAGTTCCTCGAGGGAACGAGACGCTGCATCGGAAACGCTAGGGGAACGCCCTTCAGCGTGACGGGCTCTGAACCTCGTGTATAATCAGACCAATAGATGGGCGAGACGTCACGGGCGGGTGACGTAATGACCAGGAAGCTATAAAAGCATGTGCGGTGAGAGCAGCGTCAGCTTCTAGGAATGAAGCAAGTGCTGGCAGGGACGCCGGAGTTATGGCACCGAGACGCAGCGTCTCGTTCCCTCGAGGAACTAGGGTTCATATCCAGCTGGGTACGGAAAGTATTCAGACCCCCTAAATTTTTCACTCTTTGGTTAATAGTGCAGCCATTTGCTAAAATCATTAAGTTATTTTTTTTTCCTCATTAATGTACACACACACCATAGTGACAGAAAAACACAGAATTGTTGACATTTTTTCAGATTTATTAAAAAAGAAAAACTGAAATATCACATGGTCCTAAGTATTCAGACCCTTTGCTGTGACACTCATATATTTAACTCAGGTGCTGTCCATTTCTTCTGATCATCCTTGAGATGGTTCTACACCTTCATTTGAGTCCAGCTGTGTTTGATTATACTGATTGGACTTGATTAGGAAGCCACACACCTGTCTATATAAGACCTTACCGCTCACAGTGCATGTCAGAGCAAATGAGAATCATGAAGTCTGCCTGTGAACTGCCTGAAGAGCTCAGAGACAGCATTGTGGCAAGGCACAGATCTGGCCAAGGTTACAAAAAAATTCTGCTGCACTTAAGGTTCCTAAGAGCACAGTGGCCTCCATAATCCTTAAATGGAAGATGTTTGGAACGACCAGAACCCTTCCTAGAGCTGGCCGTCCGGCCAAACTGAGCTATCGGGGGAGAAGAGCCTTGTTGAGAGAGGTAAAGAAGAACCCAAAGTCATTGTGGCTGAGCTCCAGAGATGCCGTCGGGAGATGGGAGAAAGTTGTAGAAAGTCAACCATCACTGCAGCCCTCCACCAGTCGGGTTTTTATGGCAGAGTGGTCCGACGGAAGTCTCTCCTCAGTGCAAGTCACATGAAAGCCCGCATGGAGTTTGCAAAAAAACACCTGAAGGACTCCAAGATAATGAGAAATAAAATTCTCTGGTCTGATGAAACCAAGATAAAACTTTTTGGCCTTAAATTCTAAGCGGTATGTGTGGAGAAAAACAGGCACTGCTCATCACCTGTCCAATACAGTTCCCAACAGTGAAGCATGGTGGTGGCATCATCATGCTGTGGGGGTGTTTTTCAGGGACAGGACGACTGGTTGCAATCTAGGGAAAGATGAATGCGGTCAAGTACGGGGATATCCTGGACGAAACCTTCTCCAGAGTGCTCAGGACATCAGACTGGGCCGAAGGTTTACCTTCCAACAAGATAATGACCCTAAGCACACAGCTAAAATAACGAAGGAGTGGCTTCACAACAACTCTGTGACTGTTCTTGAATGGCCCAGCCAGAGCCCTGACTTAAACCCAATTGAGCCTAAAAATGGCTGTCCACCAACGTTTACCATCCAACTGACAGAACTGGAGAGGATCTGCAAGGAGGAATGCAGAGGATCCCCAAATCCAGGTGTGAAAAACTTGTTGCATCTTTTCCAAAAAGACTCATGGCTTTATTAGATCAAAAGGGTGCTTCTACTACATACTGAGCAAAGGGTCTGAATACTTAAAACCATGTGATATTTCAGTTTCTTTTTTAATAAATCTGCAAAAATGTCAACAATTCTGTGTTTTTCTGTCAATATGGGGTGCTGTGTGTACATTAATGAGGAAAAAAAATTAACTTAAATGATTTTAGCAAATGGCTGCAATATAACAAAGAGTGAAAAATTTAAGGGGGTCTGAATACTTTCCGTACCCACTGTACGTAACCCGAGACGTTCCTCTTTAGGAACTGGAGCTGCGTCGGAAACGCTAGGGGAACGAGAATGCCCACGCCACCAGACTTTAAAATCTCTGCCTAGTGTGGAAGCTGGGGCGAGAGAACAGAAGAGCCAGGATTGGTTCGCATGTCTATGTCATAGAACCTGATGAAGGTCAGGGGCGTGGACCATCCCGCGTCGTCGCAGATGTCCTGCATGGAGACACCTGCCAGGAAGGCCTCAGAGACCGCCACACTTCTAGTAGAGTGAGCCTTGACCCCAAGAGGCGAAGGGAGATCAGAGGACTCATAGGAAATAGAAATGGCATCTACTATTCACCGCAGTTCTGTGGACGTATGCGTCCAGTGCTCGCACTGGCCACATACAGTTAAGCTTCTGCTGGTCTGGATCCCGTAAGGGACGAGGACTGAGGGCCTGGAGCACAACAGTCCGTAACCGGAGGCCTCAGCATCACGCAGACCGCGGAGGAACGTGTAACTAGGGGGTGTCTGACTCTGACTGCCCCCAGAGGGTTGTGGTAGGCCGCAATAGCCGCCACGTAGACCTTCAGGGTGGAGTGGGTCAACCCTGCGGAGAAACGGGCCTGCAAGAACTCCAGCACTGTACCAACCGGGCAGTTAACTGGGTCGAGCTGGCGGTCTCCGCACCATGAAGTGAAAAGTTTCCATTTCAAGGAGTACAGTTTCCTCATGGAGGGAGCTTTGGATGGAGGATGGTCTCAACAACCTATGTTGAGAGACCGGAAGCTATGAGTTGTGCCCCCTCAGGGGCCACACCCACAATTTCCACAGCTCCGGGCGGGGGTGGATGATCATACCCTCCGCCTGTGAGAGGAGATCTCTCCTGATGGGAATCTCCCATGGAGTGCCGTCGAGGAGAGAAATCAGGTCCGAGAACCATACTCGGCCCGGCCAGAACGGGGCTACTAGCAGAAGACGGACCCGTCCCGGCGCACTCTCTCCAGAACTCCCGGGAGCAGAGCGATCGGGGGAAAAGCGTACAAACGAAGCCTCGGCCACGTCTGTACCATGGCATCCAGCCCCAGTGGAGCCGGATGACTCAGAGACAACCAGAGGGGACAGTGCGATGTCATATGAGTCGCAAACAGGTCCACCTGGCCTGGCCAAAAACTCTTGATATCTGCTTCACCACCCTGGGGTGAAGCATCCATTACCCGGGCCTCGGCCCCTGTCTCGACAGGATGTCTGCTCCCAAATTGAGATGCCCAGGAATGTAAACTGCTCTCAGCGAGAGAAGTTTGCCCTGGGACCACACAAGGATCTGGTACGCTAGTTTGTACAAACGGCGTGAGCGCAGACCTCCCTGGTGGTTGATGTAGGAGACCACCGCTGTGTTGTCTGTGCGCACCAACTCATGGTGACCTCTTAGGTCTGGGAGGAAGTGTCTTAGTGCATGAAGCACGGCCAGCATCTCCAGGCAGTTGATGTGCCACGTGAGATGGCGGCTACTCCACAGACCACGGGCGGGGTGGCTACTCATGACCGCTCCCCAACCGGTGAGGGACGCGTCCGTCGCTAGCGTTACGCGGCGACAAGGAGCTCCCAGCACCGGGCCCTGAGACAAGAACCAAGGTTTCCTCCACATGTCCAAGGCACGTAGGCATCGCCGCGTGACCTTGAACATGCGAAGCGGGTTTCCCCTCGGGGAGAACCCCCTGGTCTTGAGCCACCACTGTAGGGGCCTCATGTACAGCAGGCCAATAGGTATCACGTTGGACGCAGCTGCCATCAGACCCAGCAGTCTCTGCAACTGCTTGACAGTGAGTGACCGGCCATCTCTTACTCTCGCGACTGAGGTGAGAATCAACTCGATCCGAGCAGGAGACAAACATGCCTGCATAGTGGTGGAATCCCACACCACGCCCACATAAGTGGTCCTCTGTAATGGAGAAAGCACACTCTTCTTGGCGTTTAGTCTCAACCCCAGCTCTCTCATGTGGGCGAGAACGGCAGGCCGAAAGAAGAACACTATATGTAATGTTTGCCCCCGAAAGCCACACATCAAAAACGTCCTGTAGTGGGAAGGCTGGATACATTGAAGTTATGGCGTCCTTTTAGATCGATCGTGAAAACAGTCCTCCGGACCTGATCTGACCTACAGCTTGAGAGTAAACATCCTGAACCCCCCTTCAGTCGCATGACTGAGTGGTTCAAATGACGTAGATCTAAAATGGGACGCAACCCCCCATCCTTCTTCGGAACTATGAAGTACCGGCTGTAGAACCCGGACTGCCTCGCAATTAGGAGGGACCACCTCGATGGCCTCCTTCCTCAAGAGAGTAACTACTTCTTGTTCCATGACCAGAGTGTGCTCGGGATTATGCCAGCGTGGGCGTAATCCCGTTGAAACGAGGTGGAGGAGAACCGAACTGGATTCTGTAGCCTCTTTCTACAGTGTGCAGGACCAACTGAGACACATTTGGCAGAAGTTTCTGTGCTGCCAAAAATGTCTACTAAGGGAATCTGTCTCTCGAGACTGATCTCTGGTGTATTGCGTGCAGCCAGGTTGGTGCCCTGTAACGGCGAACCGGCAGGGAACAACCGAACCTGCTGCTCTAGAGACCTCCGCGGAGGTGGCGAGCCTCTTAGCACCGCTACATTGCCTGGCGGTAACTGAGAGTGGCGTTCGCGGGAGACCGCTGCGCCCTGTAACTCCGGCAGGGTTAGCAGATCGGTCTCCTGAGGGCACTGAGGTGAGATGGACACCGTGTAATGCGGTGTAACCCGCTTCACCCCAGAGGGGACTGCCCTCATAAATCCTTGGCCAGTGGCGTCAGGACCTTCTTTGGCCGAGGACCGCCTTGTCCTCTAAGTAAGGTGTCCGCAGATTATCCGCTTGACTTCGAGCCCCACCTATAGCGTGCGGCCTCGACACGGCGGATTACGTGAGGCCACGCTCTGTTTTTGTGCGCTGCTGACCGCTTCAACCTCCTCAGAGGAAGAGAGGTAAACACGTGCTCTCACTCGAGAAAATTTATTTATTTATTTATTAAATATGGTCTGGTGAGTAAGATTCACATCAAAATCGAATGATGTAATATACGTGTTGCCTCTGCAGCACGCGAGCCACTCAGTCACACCAACGACATCAATCTCCTCAGAAAAAGATGGCCACATCAGCAAGCTCTCACTAAGAGGGGGAAGAACCGCAGCGCGGGCTTCCAAGCCTCAAGAACGAGCTCTAGATCTAGGGAACACGGGAGGAGATATTGGATGAGATCTCGTCTCCAACACCGTCCCCAGATCATATGCGATTCCCACGAACTCAGTCGCCGCCGTGCCTCAGCAGCAGCGGGACTGCAATCGCAAGATCACAGGCACGGACACACTCCTCGGAGCGTGCCCGGCGAGAGCGGAGCGCTTAACAGCGGGCTTCTTTTTTTTTTTTTCGAGAGCCGACTGCACGAGCTCCGCTCCCCATTGATGCTGTTGATTATAATATCAGGCATAATATGCTTGTGTAACTGGTTTAGTGACTGCAACTTGCGAGCTTGTCTGTGACGCCATCCTCCGTATCATCTTCTTGCAGGACCCGACACGACAGCGGAGTGCCGCGCCCAGGACAGGGTCTCACCCGTGGGGGGGAAGTACCGAGCAGCTTCCGAAACACCGAGAATGTTGCGCGGAGCGCTGGGCTCTGGTGTGTTAAGGAGTAATAGTGTAGGGACGTTCCCCATCTACTTCCCGCCCCCCACCGATCCATAACTGCTAAAACCCCGAGCACGAGCCGCCGCTCAGTGCAGCCTCTTTATAATCAGCGACGATCGCGAGAAACGCTAGTGAAGGCTCTCTCCTCAAAGAGAGCCCTCTGAGAGCGAAGCAAGGCAGTAACAAACGCTACCAAAATGGCCGTCAGCTCCTTTTTTTTCCGAGAGCTGACTCTGCGTGCTTGCTCTCAAGCAGACAACAAACAAACTGTGTGTATCCCCACCCGTAAATTAACGCGGGCAGGGAAGAACACACAGCCTGACCGCTGCCTGCCCTCGCCTTAGTGTCTAGTTTTGTCTTGCTTTAGATTTCGTGACAAACAACACTAAATAAGACTCACAAACAGATATCAGACTGACACACACACACAGAGCGCTTGCTGAATGACAAAAAGCTGACGCTGGTCTCACCGCACGTGCTTTTATAGCTTCCTGGTCATGGTCTTCTCTCCCATCTATTGGTCTGATTACTCACGAGGTTCAGAGCCCGTCACGCTGAAGGGCGTTCCCCTAGCGTTTCCGACGCAGCTCGAGTTCCTGAAGAGGAACAAATGTGATAGAGATATTTATTTTTATGATGCAGAATTAAAACTCTTCAGAACTGGTAGTGATTCTAGCAATTCAAAGGGTTACTTCACCCAAAAATGCATCAGTTACACGTGTCATGTTTTCTCAAGCGCACTTGACTTTTATTAATCTTCAGAACACAAATTCATTTTTAATATTCTTTGTTTATTATCTAGTCTTCTGAAGAGACACGATTGCTTTGAATGATGAACAAATTTGATTTATGCTTTTATTCATGTATAAACATTGATCAACACACATAGAGCTCAACCATTTTTGCTTGATGCACGAGAACAAACCTTATTGGTTCTTGCTCATCATGTAAGCAGAGTTCAGCATCCATTTATGGGTGATGAGGTCTACTATGTGTGTTCATAAAAGTACAATATGAATAAAAGCCTAAATTAACTCTGTTCATCATACTTTGACTAAACTGCTTGAATCTTTGTGTTTACAATCAACATTTTGGACTTTCAGTGAAAGAACAGAAATGTCTCTGGTTTCATTAAAAAATATCTTAATTTATGTTTCGAAGAAGAACAAAAGTCTTATGGACTGAGTAATTGATGACAGAATGTCAATTTTTGGGTGAACTAACCCTTTATGAGAAAAAAGAAAAGGTGAGAGTTAAGTGGCATGTCTAACCAGGGGTGTGACTGGACTCCAAAATCTCCAAAGCTACGCCCATGGTCCAAATCATACATACAAGATGAGTAGACAGATTGTTCTAGTATTTCTAGTATTTTTTGGTAGCCTTTTTAAATTATTTTTAACTTTTAGAAATGTAAGTATGGTCATGTCACAAGGATCAACGCATGGGTTCAAGTGTAAAAGTTTTTGGGTTCTTCTTGTACTAAAGATTTTTTAAAGACCCATTTTAAAAATGGATTTTAAACTACAGAAAGCACCTCTTTTAATGCTGTATTTAAAGCATTAATCCCGAGCTGTTGAGCCATGACCCTAAATTTGGTTGTTTTTAGGAATACAGCCAAAGTGACAGACAGAATACAAATCAGAGCGTAATGACAACAATAATTAGATTATTAGATAGGCAAAGGCAGGAATTAAGGATATTAAGGAAACACCTTGAGTGACGAGAGAGAAGGTTATAGAGAGAGTGGAAAATGTAAGACAATCTGAAAAAAAAAATATACGAAGGTGTATTGAGAGAAAGAGAGAAAAAGAGAGATGTTAATGGTTTGGGCGGCACCCCTGGCGTGCACAGTACTGGTGTTTCTGCCCAACACCTCCACACATCTGATCGGTGCATTCCATCCTCCTAGCACACAGCAGCACAGCCACTCCTGCAAATCTGCTGGAGAAAGAGAAATCTGGGAGGAATAACTGTGAATTTGTGTGTGCTTTTGTGAGTTTAAGGGCATGTTTACTTGCCTCTCCCAGACAACTTGGGGCAAGAAGGAGGTGAGGGCAAAAGGGGCAAAACTTGGCCTTTCTTTCTCTCTCTTTATGTCTCTCTCCCACTCTCTCTCCTTTACAGATTGTCACCAGGAGTACAGAAAACATTATCAGGGATTTCCTGCCATTTAAAACAAAAAGCAGGTCCCCCCCTTTCCCCTATCACTCCCCCCGTCGGCATGTTAAGGTCGGAACAGTGCAGCAGCTGAGTGCGAGTGCTGATGTGCACTTTCCAGGTCAGGGGCGGAAAAAGGCTCCTGAACCCTCCTGATTGCTTGTGCTGCTGTGTGTTGTTCCATAGCATGCCACTTACTCACCTCCAGTTGCACACAGAGAAAGAGAAACGAATAACAAAACACCCTGAGAATAACCTGTGTGAGGCTTTGAAGGGGCACATTTCCCTTTGTGCTCAGTGATAAGTCCTGTATCTTCAGTGATTCAACTACCTAGTATATATTAACAGGTTTTAGAACATGTACAGAAATGTCTAGAACACATTCTGTGCAACTGACTGTGCGATTGCATGCCTTAACTTATAATACGGTATAGAGTGTGCCAGTACTAATTTGACACATGCCTCTACAACATGAGCTAAGTACACTTACACTATTGGTAGATCATTTAATTAAGTGCTGAAAGCTTGCTAGTGTTTGGTTTCACATTCAGGTCACTGAAGTGACACTCATTGTTTGTCTTATAACCTATAACCATTGTTTGTCCTATTTTTGTCCTATAATATAAGTATTAAATACTATATCTTTTTTTAATCATATATACACTAACCTGTATGAAAGCCCGTTTCCGCCACTGAATAAAACATAAAAAAAGGTTATTGTGACTTTTTATCTCTTTGAGATATAAACTCGCAATTATAAAAAAGTCAGAATTGCGAGATATACAGTCAGAATTGCGAGATATAAAGTCAGAATTGCGAGATATAAACTCACAATTCTGACTTTTTTTCTCAAATTTGTGTGATATAAACTCACAATTGTGAGTTAAAGTCAGGAATTGCGAGATATAAAGTCAGAGTGCAAGAAATAAAATCAGAATTGACGAGTTGTTATATCGCAAGTGTGCGATTATCTTGCAATTCTGACTTTATAACACAATTCCGAGTTATAAAGTCAGAATAGTGGGATATAAACTCACAATTTGTGGGATATGAACTCACAATTGCGAGTTGAAGTCAGAATACGTGAAATAAAACGCAATTGCGAGGTAAAGTCCAATGGGGTGGGGGGGGGGGGGTAATGATATGTATCAGAATTGCGAGTGTATATCTCACAATATGACTTTTTAACTCACAATTGCGAGTTTATATCACGCAATTATGAGAAAAAAAAATCTGAATTGCGAGTTTGTATCACGCAATTATGAGAAAAAAGTCAGAACTGCAAGATAAAAACTCTCAATACTTTTTATTTTGTATCAGTGGCGGGGAACGGCTCCATAGACTTGAATACACCTCTTGAGGGACAAAAAAAATGTTAGGTTGATACAAATGTTTTCATACCATAGTGAAGAAGAAGAAGAAGAAACTCATGAAAAGAAAACAAAACTATAAAAATAATAAGTTTATTATTACTGTTTCTTAAAAGTAAACAGCATTCTTATTTATTCATTCATACAACAGTTCTTTCTGGTCCTCGAATCTGATTGGCTGGTAAGAGTGTGATATTCGAGTGATAACAGAACTCCAACCGTTTCACCGTTTGTATCACTCCAATTGCGGTTCTTCTCACAGTGGGTGTCATGACGGATACCCAAATCCACTATAATAAAAAAAAATACTGTTTTTGTGTCACGGAATGTAGTTTTAAGAGTTTTTTAGGGTTATGGTTAGGGTAGTGTAGAATGTACTTGTTTAGACTTTAAATATGCGGTTTGTTAATAAAGATAACATCTATTTGAAAATTAGTTTTAGCATTTTCAGAGATGTGAGCTCCAGGGCGTCAGCGGCCGTTCAGCACTTATGAACCGGCCAAGAGCAGTCTAACCAGTTCTTCTGAAATTTGCTGCTGACTCTGTTGTCTCTATAGGGGTTAAACATGAGATATAATTAATTTTAGGTAAATCTAATAGGCAGTCTTTGGTCTCATCAATCTATTATTTGTTTCAGAGGAAATAGTTTTGGCTGAGAGCAAAATCTCATCATGTTATATGTATATCAGAGTGCTGTCGTTGTACTTTTAACTGAGCAACTTTTATGAGGGCTATGTTGTTCTGTATTAAATATTATTAGTTTAAAAAAAATTTAAAAACAATTTATACAAAAAATAGTCAAATTAACCATAGTATTTAGTATTGGGAAATGGCGTGTGTGTTCGTGATTGTGATTAGTTTAATTGTTCTGCCATTAGATGGCGATGAGTGACTGTTTTTACAAGTAAGCAGTACAGACTTTTATATTGAAAGAGACTGAGACTACAGAGACCTCAATGCTGTTGTAAACAAGAAAGTTATGTTTACTGTCAACAATACCTTGTTAGATGCAGCCAACAAATGCACTGAGCGGAGCCATCATCGGAAAATACCCTTACAGATGAAAAGATAGTATGACAAAGTTATTGCTTTCCTCAGCAGACATTCACATAATACACAGTTTTTGATACAGTAATACAATAAGCTTTTAATGAAGCAACTCAACGTTCCTTCATTACTAGTTCTAAAGTGACATTTGCAAATTATTAATGGAGGCTTGGCCTCAGCTGTTAAACTGGGAGGAAGTAGTTCTGCACAAAAGAGGAGTTTTAAAGACATTCCGTTGTTGTATCTTATATATTTACACACTCATGCCGTGGAACTGTTGTATAAATGCATTATCACAATCATAGCCGTGAGATTACCTACGGCCGAATCCGAACAGAGTAACTACAGTAATTAAGCTATGCCTCCTAGGGGCGTTTTACCCCACAGACTAGGTTTGCAAAAATAAATAAAAAAATAAATAATGTCAATCTGAAAATCTGATTATGTTTTTCTTAAATAACATGTACTTCCTATCTACAGGCCTTATTATTATCATATCATATATAATAGCGATGTTCTACAAAACAACATGCTTTAAAACACTTTATTTTTTACTGCTGAAAATTTGATCATTTACTGTGAAATTTGTTTTCTCTCAGGTACATCACCAGTGTAATCTTCATTGTGAAAACTTCTACATCACTCTTGTCAATGTAGTCCATAGTTACAATAACAAATTATCTTGACTTTATCTAGTGGTTATTTTGGGAAAAACATTAGGGGGGCACTTTACCCCAAGGGGGTACCCCCCACTCTACATACACACAACACACACAACACCCACACACACACACCCACACACACACAACACACACACACGCACCCACGCACACACACACACAATGCTCACCATTCATTAATATAGGGGCAAAAATATGGGGCATGTATAAAAAAGGTATTTATAAATATCAGATAATTTGACCTTTTATGGTAAAGCAAGGTTAGTTCAAACTTTTTCATGTGGTGTGACTCAAAACTTCATGATATTTATGAATGAATAGAATTAATATAGTGTAAAATATGTGACTACTTTATATTTGTTGGTTTTTATATAACATTTTTAGAAACCTTATATTTAAACATAAAATAGTACAGTAGTTTTTCAAAAGCATGTGAAACTAACATAAATACATGATGCACATTTCTAAGAACCTGGAACAAGTTTTTTTCTTTTGTTTAGAGTGGAAACTATTTTACTATCATTAACCAGTTTGTCAAATCATCACCAGTAAGCTGTTATTTTAAGTCAACGATGCAATAATATCAATAATAAAATGGCTAAAAGGTTTTTTGTTTACTCTGGAGATGCCCAGTTTTGTACAACACCAGGTGGCATTGTGAGAGGTCCGGTCAGGCCTGGTCTTATGACAGCAAACATAGGTTGTGTAGCTGAACGGTAACTTCAAGTGAAGGCCAGCCCAATTATCCCCAATCAGACTCTTAACTGCTGCGGTCTGGGGGTGGGTTGCAAAGCTCCCTGAAGGGCTTAGTCTTCATTACTGGGCAGCACATCCTGCACATTAACTTTCTTTCCCCCTCCTTCTGCTCACCATCCTCTGTTTCTACTCTCATGCCCCCTTGGCTTCATTGTGTGGTGTGCAATGATACAGCAAACAATCAGACAGACAAACCTAAAGCACATGGCGAAGGCCACTGAGCTAGGCAAATTTGAGTCGTTCTAATAACACACAAAGAAAATATGGTGGAATTCTTAACTGCAGAATAATGTCACATGGGCCAGGGGTAGTAGGACAAGAAGTGTGTGCGCCTACGCTTGCAGATTATGGGATGTGTCCCTCTACCTCCCCTCTCAAGAGAGAGGAGAGACAGATTGGAGCAGAAATCAGCTCAGGTAATTTTCCAGTAGAGAGACAGTGATTACTGCGTGCCTCTCTTGCGGCCCACAGGAAGTTTCCTCTTCACTGGCTTAATGTGTTTGTGTGTGTGTGTATGTTTAGAGGAGGGCATCAAATGCTTGCCGCTGTCTTCAGTCACCAGCAGATTGGTTGTTGGCCTCTGTGGGCTAGTAGCAGATCTGAGCAGAAACCTTCCTTGCACACAATGCACAAAACACACTTATCAGCAGTGGCATGGTGAGAACAGAGAGAATCTCAGTATGACTAAGGCTAGATTAGAAGAGTTCAGTGTGTCTCTGGAGTGGGGGATGATGGGAAGGTGTGGTGCCTGTAGGTGTGCTTGTTCTTGTCAGGACAGGAGCGGCATCAGGGGGCCGTGCGGTGGCAAAGAACTCAGTGTCAGTGCTGTGACAGGTTGTGCCTAATCTGCCCTTAGAACGTTCTGTCAGAAAGGGAGGATGGGCAGCAGGCGTGTTTCATTTTTAACGGCACATTATAGACTGCATATACAATTTTTATTATATCAGCAACAATTGTAAGCCAATTGTAGGGAATGTTTCTTTAAGTAGAAAGCATTTAAAACAAGAGAAAGTCTGTGAATGTTTAAAGGTACACTTTTGAAAAACTCCCTGTCCTGCATTCGTCCCAATTATGAAGGTCTATAAAGGGGATTTATAGTATAAGTTGAATATCAGCAGACTTTAATGTTGAAAGGCTCATCTTGACTGAAGCGCACCGCTGATCTTCCCTCTACTCAACTCACTGCCGAAGGCTCCAAAAAGTCTCCACACGTTGGAAACTGAGTCAAACCACATCAATCAGGACACTCATTCCTGCTCCACCTCTTTTTTCTTACACCTTGTCTACTCTTTTCTTCTGTGTGCAATTTTTTCTTCATCTTAGTTGTCTTTTTCCTTTTTGTCACACTAGGAAAGAACTCCTGTAGATGGCAAAAGCAACAAACCCACAACTGATTATACATTATATATTTTTTGGACAAAGGCGTTTATTTGAGACACACTTAAATGGTTCAGAAGATATGTCTTATTGTCTCATCTCTTTCATTAGCTACAAACCCTGCCTTCAATCTTAGGTGCTTATCAGTCATATATAGATCACAGAAGACCACACTGACACACACACACACACAGACACACACACACACCACACACACACACACACACGCAACACACACACAACACACGCAAACAACACACGCAAACAACACACACACAATCCTATCGTAATGCATTATAATTATTATCTGCTGAGTCTCGGCTCTGTAAAATTAGTTTTCCTGAACTCCATTAAAAGCAGTGCTTGTCGTTCCCCTGGGTCAGATTTGCATGTGCCGCTGCAATGCGCCTCAAATGGAAGATGTCCTTCCTCTACTCTCCTCCCCCAGCCTCATCTGGGACAATAAGTGGACATATGATATTTTACAGAGACCCTCGTTTTCTCTGCTTCACTGCTGTCCCACCTCCCTCCTGTTCCTCCTCCCCAGCCACTCCTGGCCCAGTCATCAGACAAGGGAAAGAATATTGCGAATGACACTACCAAATCAGCAGTAAATAGCGGGTAATTTGATTGACATCTGGAAGGCTGTCACGGGCCCGAGTGGACTGGCAAGCAGTTAGTTGAGTACAGAAAAAGGTGGCTTTCCAAGTAAATCACTTTTTGTCCAGTGGGGCCTGTAGCAGATTATAATTGCTTGTCCTTCCCATCAGTACAATTTCTCCATTACTGTGTGCAGCGGGGTCTTATTGAAAACCAGGTTGTCCCTTAAAAATTCACATGCTGTCACAGGTCAGATGAAAAATTACTAAATATGAGACACATTTCAGAATTCATTATGCCGTATGTGCTGTTTTCTATTAATATCCTTTCAAAATAAAATGATTTTCATTTTAAAATGATTCAATTTAAATGAAAAGAAAAGGGTTAGAGAGTAAATCCTCTGATTAAATACTGAGTGGAGAAGGATTTGAGCTGTTGACCGTGGGAATTATAGAGACAGTCATAGTCAAAGTGTTGGCTATTTAAAGACAAAAAAACATGCACTTACTGCACAAAATCGTTTTATTTGCTAGTTTCCTCAAGTAATACTTTGCTCACATTTTAAGGTGTTAATATTATGTCAAGAAGACGTCAATGTTATACAAGCAAAGTTATCAAAAATGAGAATTCATTTTTCATTCATTCAATTCTTGAGGTTATTGCAAATATTGACCATTCTGAATGACATTGTTATACTTCTTTACCAGCTGCCTTTTAATAACATCTAATAATAATCTATCTCAGTCTAGAAACTGTTCATAGTAATTACAGCAAATTTAATAGCAATTATATTGTAATTGTAATTAAATGTAAGATTAATATTTGCTAGATAAATGTACAAATAAAATACACATAGTATCTGCACATTTCATATTATAAAATGTATAATTTTGTTATTGTAAAAACTGTAAGATTTGTAAAAAGTTAAACATTTTTAGCTATTTTCCACCAGTGGTCCTCTCAAGCTTTCATGACATGGCAATATGGCAATTTTCATGCCATGTAAATGTGTTTTACTTCATATTTTTAGTAATTCATTTTAATAATGATCTCCTGATCTTTAGTGGAGGCTAGAGGACAAATAAATTGCACATAGCTTATATCGAAATCTGTATTTTTATATTTTTTTTGGTGTGTGTGTGTGTGTGTTTTATTACTTCAATGGAAAATCACACACCTATATACTGTATGTTCCTACTCTAAAATAATGCAAATATATTTATCTAATATTTACACATATATATTTACCTGTGGTGTGAATCAAACATCCCTCTTGTAGCACAATTCATGTGAAAGTCACAGAGAGCTTTTAGTGTTTAATATTCACACTGTTGTTTCTTCTCTTTTCTCCTGCCATGTGCTCCTGATCCCGTGCTCTTCCCTCTGCTGTCACACTCTTTAAGGTA
This sequence comes from Sinocyclocheilus anophthalmus, assembly GCA_018155175.1. Taxonomy (NCBI): domain Eukaryota; kingdom Metazoa; phylum Chordata; class Actinopteri; order Cypriniformes; family Cyprinidae; genus Sinocyclocheilus; species Sinocyclocheilus anophthalmus. The sequence goes on along the minus strand of JADLZN010008434.1, from coordinate 134,733 downwards.
AGTGTCTATTCCTTCTCCCTACAGGCAGGTAAGTGACAGAGCAGGTTAACACAGAAGTGTTCAGGAAGTGTTCAGTCTTCACTTGTGTGATGTGGGATTGTGCCAGCAGCAGTGCCCTAGGCGAGCAGGTGCAACACTCTGGGCAATTAAACGCTTGTGTAACATAAGTCAATTCAGCTGCACTTGCGAGTGTCAAGTCTAAGCAGTGTATTTGCTGTGTGTGTCTGTGGAAGATAGAAACTCTCTGAGCATGACAGTGTGTGCTTGTGTGTGAAGGAATATGATCGTTGTTTATTGTAATTGACAGTAACTGAGCTGAGTGGCTAAGTTTAATAAGGGTTAAGTGTGAATGGGCCTCTAGTTATGTAATGTTTAAATGAGTCCCAGAGGAGAAGTGTGCACTTTTGTCTCCCTTTTCCTGCCTTGTCTCACTTGCAGTTTCATTGAGACATTTGTAATGACAAATAAAAGCTAGATTTATGTTATCACTAAATGCTGACCTTAGAAATCTGTTAAGACACATTAACAACATTTTGCACATTCTAGGTAAGCCTTAATTCTTATGACATTCCACATACTGTAGAATGCATATAGCATTTTCCATGTAATCAGCATTCCAAATGAACAAAGATATGTACTTTTCCCCTGATGTTCTCTTTTGAAAATACTCGAGATGCTAACTTGTGATTAAGGATGTGAATTATCATGCTGGATTTTTGTAATTTTGGACAGCAATTTAATCTGCTTATTAATTCACATTCATGTCCTTAACAATAACACAAAAGAGCACAATGATTTATATCAAACTTCATGCATTCTGTCAGGAAATGGAGCCTTGTTTAGATTTTGGCCTGGCTTTGAGATAATACTGCATGTATGACACTCTTAAGATCATCTTTACTAACATTGTGTGTTGTTTAGCTGTGTTAGGTAGTACACAGCTAAACTTAAACTTAAGATAGTGTGCCAGTACAGTTACAACGTTGCCAAACATGAGAATGAAATGTCATTGTTTCAAGGCACACTGAAAATTTGTAAACATTTTCAATTTAATACTAATAGCTAGCATTTTTTATATTATGTGCATGTGCATGTGATTTGGACCTTTTTGGGTTTATTGCAAATACTATTTAGCCTACAGCCTTCTTTTCTTTGACTGGAAACTTGCATTATGCAGTGAACTACTCCATACATACTGTTCATTCATAGATCATCTCGGTGAGGTCCAAACAGTGTGTATTTAGTGAAAGTGTGAAGTACTTATTGATAAAGTTATGCACTATAGTCTGTGACATAAATGTCAGCCACTCTGTTTTATTTTCTGATATAGTGTATAATGACTATTAATTTAATTTCTTAATATTTTATTAAATTTATTTTTGATAAATTGTGAAATCAATGGGAAGTATATGTTTAAGTTGTACTTAATGTATTTACGAGTGTTTTTACATGCTACTTAGATAAGGTTGTGTATAGCTTTTGTTTTACTTAGTGCTTCAGGAAACCCAGGTTTTGTCTTAGATTTTGTTTTACTGCTTTATATTAGCTTGTATTTTATCCAGTCAAGTGTTTTTCTATGGCCATTATGAACAGGCATATGACATTGGCATATAAGAGTGCAGTGGTGACCTGTCTTTGAAGGATTTTAGTTTGTGGTTTCTTTTTGTCCTGGACATGAGTATATACAGTGGGGCAAAAAAGTATTTAGTCAGCCACCAATTGTGCAAGTTCTCCCACTTAAAAAGATGAGAGAGGCCTGTAATGTTCATCATTGGTATACCTCAACTATGAGAGACAAATGAGAAAAAAAAATCCAGAAAAAAACATTGTAGGATTTTTAAAGAATTAAACGGTCAATTCCTCGGTAAAATAAGAATTTGGTCACCTACAAACAAGCAAGATTTCTGGCCCTCACAGACCTGTAACTTCTTCTTTAAGAGGCTCCTCTGTCCTCCACTCGTTACCTGTATTAATGGCATCTGTTTGAACTCGTTATCAGTGTAAAAGACACCTGTCCACAACCTCAAACAGTCACACTCCAAACTCCACCATGGCCAAGACCAAAGAGCTGTCAAAGGGTACCAGAAACAAAATTGTAGACCTGCAGTAGGCTGGGAAGACTGAATCTGTAATAGGTAAGCAGCTTGGTGTGAAGATATCAACTGTGGGAGCAATTATTAGAATATGGAAGACATACAAGACCACTGATATCTCCCTCGATCTGGGGCTCCACGCCAGATCTCACCCCGTGGGGTCAAAATGATCACAAGAACTGTGAGCAAAAAATCCCAGAACCACAAGGGGGGACCTAATGAATGACCTGCAGAGAGCTGGGACCAAGTAACAAGGCTACCATCAGTAAAACACTGTGCCGCCAGGGACTCAAATCCTGCAGCGCCAGATGTGTCCCCCTGCTTAAGCCAGTACATGTCCAGGCCCGTCTGAAGTTTGCTAGAGAGCATTGGATGATCCAGAAGAGGATTGGGAGAAGGTCATATGGTCAGATGAAACCAAAATATAACTTTTTGGTAAAAAAAAATCAACTTGTCGTGTTTGGAGGAGAAAGAATGCTGAGTTGCATCCAAAGAACCATACCTACTGTGAAGCATGGGGGAGGAAACATCATGCTTTGGGGCTGTTTTTCTGCAAAGGGACCAGGACGTCTGATCCGTGTAAACGAAAGAATGAAAGGGGACATGTATCGTGAGATTTTGAGTGAAAACCTCCTTCATCAGCAAGGGCATTGAAGATGAAACATGGCTGGGTCTTTCCGCATGACAATGATCCCAAACACACCGACCGGGCACGAAGGAGTGGCTTTCGTAAGAAGCATTTCAAGGTCCTTGAGTGGCCTAGCCAGTCTCCAGATCTCAACCCCATAGAAAATCTTTGGAGGGAGTGAAAATCCGTGTTGCCCAGCGACAGACCCAAAACAATACTACTCTAGAGGAGATCTGCATGGAGGAAAATACCAGCAACAGTGTGTGAAAAAGACTTACAGAAAATGTTTGACCTCTGTCACTGCCAACAAAGGGTATATAACAAAGTATTGAGAGGAATTTTGTTATTGACCAAATACTTATTTTACAGAGGAATTTACCAATTAATTCTTTAAATATCCTACAATGTGATTTTCTGGATGTTTTTTTCTCATTTTGTCTCGCATAGTTGATGTATACCTATGATGAAAATTACAGGCCTCTCTCATCTTTTTAAGTGGGAGAACTTGCACAATTGGTGGCTGACTAAATACTTTTTTTCCCCACTGTATGTCTTCTGTTATTTACATGTGGCATTCTTCCTTATCCATGGAAGGTTGTAAGTCTGCACAACCTGAATGCAGAACATGCATTTCTGTCACCATAAATAACGATAGAAGGTACAGACACACGACATCTGTAAGCACTAAGGTGAGAAGAGAAGGAAATAAGACAAAGTTCTGAGGGCAGCAAACAAGAGAGAAGAAAAGAGAGGGGCAGCTATAGACAATTGTCATTTACCACTGACTGACCCCCCTCACACGCACAACTATTGAAGGGAAGGACTATTATTCATGCAGTCCAACTAATCGTCCCGCCTTTGATTTGTAAAACTCTTGAAAGGATTAGAAGAGCTAAATGCATGCATACACACACACACACACACAATCACACAAACACACACCCCCCCACACACACACACCACACACACACAACAAAACACACCCACCACGGGACTGAGTGGGAAAGCATGAGACGGCACAGCAGTGGCTGCTCTTGTTAGTCCATTAGTTAGCTATGGCATCACAGCCAGCTAAAGAAATGGCCCTAATGGCTCCTCAGCAATAATTACTATCTTTTTGTCCTCATTCGATTCAGAGGGAACATATATTTGCACTCCAACAACCTATAAACATCAGGCATCCTTGGTTGGTCTGAGTTCACACACAGCTAGATGCTGGTCTGTTTGTACTTTTTTCAACTTCTTTTTCTGCCTGTCTGTATCTCTTATTCTGTTTTTCTTTCAATCTCTTGCTCTTCTTCCATTTACTCTGATCCATCTACCTTGGGATAAAGACTGAAATTAAAGGTTACACATTTGTGGCTGTGGCCCATTCGCCCTATAATGCGAGAGTTGTACAGGAGTACATGTTTGTGTGTCGTCTATGTATTAGTGGCCTCCATCAGGGCCATTGAAGCAGTGGAAAACATCGAACATGATTGTGTTTAGGTGTACTTACAATGCTCCTAGTGTGTATTGTGTGTGTGTGTATTCTGATATAAATAAACACATAGACAGACAGCCAGAGAGACAGACAGACAAATAGCTTTGTACAGTATGTGAAAAAATAAATAAAAATAAAATAAATATAAAGAATCTATGAATGAATGAATAAACCCAGAAATTAATAACTAGGAAACATAAAAAAGCAAAAAAATAAATAAATGTAGTAAATAAATGTAGATGTCTTCATTTTGAGAGGAAATGTACACACAGACAAACACAGAAAATCTTCCCTGGCTATGGTTCTGTGACACCCCTCTTGCTCCCCTCACAGGGACAGTAACGTCTCCAGGCAGCTCTGTGAGTGCTCTGCTCAGGTAATTGTTTTAGTGGAGCTGTCAGCCTAATTCAGCAGTATTATAGAGCACAAAGGGTCATTTCGGAACCATGAATCATTAGAGCTAGTCTGGCTCCATCTTTTACCAGTGCTATTACATCTACTTCTTGGAAGACTGGCTTAAAAAAGTCAGAAAAATTGCCACTGTGTAGGAGCTCTAGTGGTTAACTACAACGACAACGCTTTTCTAATGGGGGTTTCCAACATCAAACATTTATACAACATAGCTCAGATTCAGTGCAATGCTTTGTTACAGATGCTTGCACTAAAAAGGGTGTCTCACAGTGTTTTTAGTTGTTTTCTTTGTAATATTGTGCTGAGGCGCAAATACTCACATACTTTTACTCAGGTAAACCCAAGATTAGTACACTAGTAAGCAATAAGATGAACATTCAGCATCAGTCATGAAAACTGCTTGGGTTAATTATGTTGGATTCAAAATTGGAAATATGTATTTTCTATTATGGACCTTGTGCAGTTATGAAAGGAGGCTTAGCCACTGGTACACAGAGTAATGGGTCGATGATATGATGCATTTTTTTGTCTTATTAGTTTTAAGGTATACACATACAATGCATACAATGACTTGAATACACCACTTCTATATCTTACGTCTTGAAATGTCAGATAATCTGAGCTAAAGCAAAGTTAGTATAGTTGAAAGATTCGATTCATGTTTATTGTTATAGCACTTTTCACAATACATATTATTTCAAAGCAGATGTGCAAACAATGTATGTTTCTACATTACAATTAATAGCGATCTGTTATCAGATGTAGCTGTGTCAAAGTAACGCCCATATGGCACGTAAAGCACTTTGACTGGTGTATATGTTTTTTTTCACAAAAATACATGACATGTGAAAATAAAACTTAGCAAATGATAATATAAATACCTAAATAATATAATACATTTTTCGTGTCTGCCAAATAAAATAGTATAAAAAAGGCAAAAGCCAAATCTTTTATCTTGAAAATATCTTAAAATTAAAAAATAATAATAATAATAAAGATGTGTACACTCACATGTATTCAAGGTGTAAGGGAAATGCTATTACTTGAGGATTACTTTGTACTTGTGACATTTTTAGTCATGCTAAAGTTTTTTTTTTGTTGCTTTTTTCCAGAACTAAATACGAATTTGACATAGATACAAGTGGTACAATACTAGTATCTTACTAGTTTTAAACTGTGAAACTAAACTTTATTTTAAAATCTTTATTTTTTTTCTTTTTCATGATTATTTTATATGTCATTGAATATATTTGCAAGAATTCATTTTGATGAGTTACAGAGTATGGCATTAGTATTTACACTAGGTTTCCTGAGAGGAATCTCCCGTGCTGTGTGTGATTATGTTTACTTATTTATGTATGCGTGCAAGTGAAAGTGTGTGTGTATGTGTGTCTGTTTATATATGTGCATTGTAGACTCCCTCACACTCTCACACAAGCCAGAGAGAGACCCCTGGAAATCTGAAACTCCCATCTATCCAAACCACAGTTTGTTTGGTTTAGTCATCTCCTCTTTCTTTCTGTCTCGCTACTTTTCTGTGATTGGTTTATACACACAGTATGCCAGTTCAGCTGAAGACCTTTCCCTTGCCTTTGTTTACTACAGCACATTCAGTGGTGTATATGTATTTTCAGAAAAACACACACAGAGTGAAAATGAGTATCATGAATAGAAAGTCATCTGTAATGGCGTTCTTGTGTCGTAAACGTTTTACATCTTTCTATTCTCCCTTTCCCCATATTCACAGTCAAAGCACCGCACTATGAAACAAACTTTTAATAACTGATCCTGTCTGAGATTTTAACACTTTAAAATGCTGTTAGAAGTGTAACTTTGTCTAAGGTCCTCAGTCAAACGGAATAATTAGTGGGATTCCCCTCGGATTTCAGCATTTGACGAAGAACATATTTTTAAGGATTAAACCAGGAAATATGGTTTGACAGAATAAGACATGCATAATTACTGGCTTTGATTTCTGGTTAGGAAAACAGAGGAACATTGGTATCGACAAAATGGCTTCCCCCAAACCCTGATTCATCTCCGTCTTGGGTGGCAAACCAGCTGGCCTCAATGCACAGCGATGAGAGTCACTAGTAACAAGAACCAGTCTATCTCATCGAGCTAGTAAGGCGATCGTCTCTGTAGATGCAAAGTGAGACGCACCTAGCAGAATTAGATGTGTCGGCAGGTCGTGCGTCGCCGTGTCTCAAACTGATACCATTGGGTTGCCCCTGCTGCCTCTGGACGGTGCCCTCCATGGATACAGCATAAATATCATCAGGGGTCCAGAAGGCTCTGCCGCCTTGGCAGCAGCCGAGGCTTCTGCGTACTGTCCAAGAGGCAGCAGGGGTCAAGGAAGCTTATTGTTCCATAAAGCGGTGTGGTCTGATTTTCAATCCACGCGTCGGGTGGCACACTTGTGTTTTCTTCCATTATTAAAGAAAGAACAGCACAATGGTCAAAGAAGGGAAAGTCAATGCTCCCTTTAGTGTCCCGAGATGAACCTCATTACACTAGGGACACACGGTTACTGTTATTAACAATCCTTTTGACATTTTTGTTAGTAAACTATACAAAGTGCTTTTGGCAGATTGTCAATTTGCCAACAGGACTCCCTGCAATTTGTAAGTATTTTACATTTTGGCAAATTGGTTCTAAGGGTATATGACTCTTGTGCTGTCATTCGAAAACTCAGTTATGCCCCCCCTAATTGATGGGCCTTCATGCTGCTTTTATTTTTATTTTTATTGCACATTTCCTGTTCAATCACATTGTACAAGATCCGACAAAATCACCTTTATACACGAGAACAAGTTACGTACTACTTATCAACATATATAGCAGCAATCGACCACATAGTTTTATGTTTTATTATATATTTTTTTTAAAAAAATAGCAAAGGGACAAATAGCAAGCATTGAGATAACTACAATATTAGAGTTGTGATTTTCTCTTTTTATTTTGTTGTTTAATTGACATAAATACATAGACAGCAAAAGTCCAGGAATTATTGCTTAAGAACCTAATGCACTCTCTAATATACTACACATTGTTAATGGTTTCACCTCCTAGAAAATATAAATAAAATTAAAGCTGCAAGCAGCGGTGAAAGGGCCCTCGCACGCGGGCTCACCACCACCCGGTGGCTTTAAGAAAACAGCAAACGATGGGCAATATGCGTTTAAAGTGGTAAATATAGGAGGAATATGTCAAAGTCATTTATATGTGCCAAACTTCCTGCTGCCAGCTGGTGGCACTATGACTGTAACTGAATATTGACCTTTAGATGTGTTCAGGCTGGGACTTACCAAACATTTTTTGGCAGATCGGACACTGTTTAAACTTGCATGTTTAAGTTAGTCTAAATCTAAGCATTTCCTGTTGCCAACAGGTGGCGCAATGATTATAACTGAATATTGGCCTTTAGATGGCCAACCACCCTGTGAAGTTTGGTGCAGATCGGACATTGCATGTTAAATTTAGTGTAAATCAAGCCATTTCCTGTGGCCAGCAGGTGGCGCTATGATTATAACTGAATATTGGCCTTTAGATGTGTTCAGGGCAGGACTCTTATCAAACATGTATGTTTGGGGCAGATTGGACATTGTATACATGAGTTACAACAACTTCCTGTTTCATGGCCTTTAGCACTTAGTGCGATAAGCGCGTTTTGCTACAGCTAAGAAAAGAAGAAGAAACGGAGCAATTCCAAGAGGTCCTCGCACCGCCGTGTCTCGGGCGCTAATACATATAATGATATATCAGCTTTTGTTTTTGAACAAGAGTAGCTTTCTCGAGTTGACATTACACAGTTGAGTGAAACTGATTGAATGGTTTTTGAAAACTGTTTTGTAGCCCGTTCATCTCACTCTATTTGTCCTCTTGTTGCGTTGCTGATTGAACAGGTAGCCAGCCCACGGGTGCATAACTAAAAACCAGACATATCTTAGCCCTGCTGACAATATGAATGTCATTGCTTGTAGAGTTGTTTCTGACTTATACATCATGTGGTTTGAGGCATCATGAAAAAATAAATTTATACATATTTGTCACCCTTATTACGTGATCAGTTCCATGTATGATAAAATAACTAAACAACATGCTTGTGTTCTGCAGAATTTTACTGTTATTACACTAGTACATACCATAACGTACAATGACATTTAACAATAAGCTGTAACCAAATACAGTCCTCAGTTATAAAGCAAAATTAGATTTAAGCTGTAAATTAGGGTGGCACCGATCTGAACATTTTGCCGTACCGATACCGATTCATTCTTATTTTGAAGCCGATCCGATATATGTTGGCCGATAAATCTATATCCGAATTGTTATATACTTTTTGAGAGCCTTATTACAAAAAAGGTCTCATCATTAAAGCCACATCCCAAACACTTCAACATAAGCAGCCTAGTTTGAACGTTGTACGTTTTAAAAATATTTTTACTCTCCCTTTACCAAATTTAGTCATAAAAAAGTCTTTCAAATAAATAAAATAATGCATAAATATTGCAAACAAGTCACTGGACATCATTACGTGTAAAGAATCAAAATGAATGCGTCATAGATCAATAAAACGGAATAGCCTCTGAACGGACAATAATTTAATTATTTTAATTACTAAACCATATTGTTGATGGAAAATAATAAGAGAAAAATACAAGTGGCTGTTATTATTAATAAATGTATCAATGATTTTGAAAAAGTAAATTAATACCACTGTTTTAAATAGCAACCGTTGAGCTGCGCGTGCTGAAGCTGAAAAGCTGAATGAACACGGTAAACTGAAGAGTTTTGCTGGCAGCTTATTTAACTCAAGTAAATGCATCCTGAGATTAATATTAATAAAACATAAACATAATATTACAACTTATATATGTACAAAATGATGCGTTATTGCGTGCTATAGTCAGAATGTGTGATTCTGTTGTGGATGCGCTCTTCCCATAAAAACGTGCTGAAACACGGCAACTAAACCCAAAGAATGCATGACGTTTTATTATAATAATGTTCTCATTAGAAAGTTATATACACGACATTCCCAATCATATTTATTAATGTTGTGCACTGCTGTTTGAGCTGCGTGCGCTGAGCTAAAGACGATCACCGTTAAACTGAAGCGCTCTTTTAACTTAATCAAACGCATTCTATATGAGATAAATCACATATACATCAAGTAAACACAATATTACAACCTACAATTGCACAAAAGGCTGCAAACGAAAAGCGCGCATCTGAAGTGTCTCTGAAGGACACAAGAACTTGCACAATATTTTATTCCGCTTGTACATATCGGCCCCCAATTTTCTTTAATCTCAGGCCGGGCATCGAAAATATTCCCGAACAAGCAGCGTTTATCGGCCGATACCGATATGGTGGCCGATAGATCGTGCATCCCTACTGTAAGTAACTCTTAGAAGACAACATATCGTATCACTCAATTTAGTTCTGTTGTTTCAGTGTTCAGTTCCAAATCCTGTCCAATCTTTTCTGCGAAAGTTCATTAACTGATCCAAACAAATTCAATAAGCTATAAGCAGCACTAACCGAATGCATGAGTGTCATTATTCGCTCAATCATTCATTAACAATGGCGTCAAAGCTGAAAATTATTGTCCCTACGTATCTCAATTCATGATCAAATTTAAGTGTTTCATCCGATAGTATGCAGTCCAGTTAATCACTATTATGAATATAACTGAATAGCTATTTGTCAGAGAAATAAGCACGCCAGACTCACCAAACTTGCATTCTTATCTTCCCCTCCCATGAGAAGCCGAGCGTATGTCTCAAGCACTTAGGCTGACATAACCGCCAGCCACTCTGTTCTGGTTTGCTTTCACATAGGGGGCAATCGTTATAAAAGCGTTTGATGAATCGCTCGCCGCCTCTTCTCAATAATTTTGCCCGCCTGTCACGTCCCAGAGGACTCACAAATCGTGACTCGGTGTTAAGGATGATAGGGTGGCGTTCACTGAGTGCTGTTGACAGGTGTTGTTATGATGCACACCTGAAGCTAATACCCCTTGTCTACCTCGGGGTCGCACTACAAAGTAGCAGCATGCCTTTCTTCTAAACAGAGACCAATGCTACAAGGTTTCCCCTTCAAACGTAACACAGACAGCCTGGCTCCACCCCTTCTACTTTGCAACCCTCTCTACAATGACCTGGCCCATACCATACCCATCATGATGGAGTCATTTGTTTTTTCACATTCGCAACCTAGGATATTTTACCCCCTTCGAATTCAACAAAGGAGGCCTTCTTGAAGCAGTCACCACAGATCCACAGTATACAGGTCCTTAGAACTTGTCCATTGTTAAGCCCCTGAAAATCCATTGTGACATAATTCTGCTTTATCTAATTATTGTTTAAACCTTTAGAATCAAGTGTAGCATTTACTATAAGATGTGATTTGTTACATGTCGTTATTCAGTTATTCGATGAAAATAACAACACACTGCCAGCCACTTTTACATAGCATTTATTGCATCCTAGGTACCAACATGGGGTTGATTTCTCACCATATAGCTATACATATTTTTACAAGCATGTTACATTTAACATTGTCGTTTGTCTGAATAGGGACTTCTTATGACTTGAAGCTGTCAAGTCTGGAGGTATGTGGTTGACGTTCAACTAATTTTCAAACAGCAATGGATTCTATTTACCACCCTAGTTCAATAAAAAGGTTCTATTTACACGAAGTGCAAATAGCAGTATTTTCTTAGTGTGATATGCTATTTACACTAAGCAAAATAGCTATAGATTCGATTTACACTTGGCAAATTGCAGGATTTTTCCTTATTGCAAATAGTGGGCAATACCTGCACCTCAGTACTGTAGTACAACTTTCTAAAAAACAGTATGCAATATATAATTATTGAGTGTAAATATCTTTTAATTCAAATTATTAAATGGCTGTCACCTTATTGGAACAATATCGCCCCTTCCTACCCTATCCTAAACCTACCCGATCCTTTTACTTTTTCTAAGTTTTTGTATATTTCCATTTCATTCTTTATTGAAAATAATGCCTTGTGTGTCCAGATTGCTGTGAAATGAGACATCGATGAAATAGGGAGGAAACACAAAGTTTGGCCAAAGGTGGATTCGCCCAGGAAATTGGCCACGGGCAGCACTTTTCCGTCGTGGCTGCTAGCGATGTATAAACATCCATCTTTTGTAGTGGCTTCGGAACGAGCCCAATCACACTGGAGTCCCGTGTAAATAAGCCCGCTGGCCCAACTGAAGGCAGGCTATTTGCACTTAGTGTATTACCTGAACACCACCGCTTATAATAAATAAGTTTAATAGTTTTTGTTCATTATAAGTTTATAATGCCTAAGGAATGACCTACCTTTAATGACGTTATCTGAAATCAATACAATTTTATCAATTGAACTATTTAATGCCCAGAACTGGCAACCGTTTTATGTTTATTTGATTTTGTCGGGCCCTATTGCAGGCAGCTGGAAATTGAAAATGCCCAAATGAGGGCACCGAAAAAGTTTACAAAATAACGTACAGTGCCACTTACACTAAACATAACTGGATAGAGGCGATAAATAAAAAACCATATGTGCGCTCTACAATATAATCTTTGTCATCATTTTTAGGCTTGCTTCTAGCAGCCGTGGTGGTGTGGGGGGGGAGACGTCTTTGAGTTCTATGGACTCAGGGGGCGGAGGTGTATTCATGGGGGGGGGGGGGGGGGGGGGGGGTCGATGCTTTTCCGTCGCTCAAATGTTAGAGCATGGTGCTAGCAATGCCAGGGTCATGGATTGGACACCCAGGGAAAGTGAGAACTGATAAAATGTAAATGTGTTAAAACCATAAATACTGATAAAACCATAAATGCTATGTAAGGTGTGTTGGATAAAATCATCGGTCCCACATTATATTAGGTGGCCTTAACCACTATGTATTTACATTTAAATTAATCATTTGATACAATGCACTTATTGTGTTCATACATTTTTTTACATTGTATTTAAAAAAAAGTAATTTCTGTAATTACATTTACAGTTACACTGTTGACCCATCCCTTACACATCAACCCACCCTTAAACCTATCCATACGACCAAAAATTACCCTATCCTTACCCGTATCCCAACTCAATAGCAGCAAAAGTATTTTGCAATACAGTATGAACACAATACGTACATTATATTTATTTTTGATAGTACATAGTAGTTGTTAATATAAAGTGGGACCAAAGCATCTGGCGAAGACATAAATGTAAATTTGATGGGACCAAAGTGCTCTGCATCGAAAATATGAGGTTCCAGGTGAGCTCCTGTAACAAACAAGTTCACTAAGCCAAAAAGGCATACCTTTCGAGGTAGTAATGTAATGCAAATACAAATTTACAAGTTTAGATAATGCACTTTGATAAATATGTTTGAGGTCATAAAATACAACAGCATTGTGCGAGCAATCACACATATGCGTCTTTATTAATTTATCATCTTCCATTGTAGTCATAATTTGTGTGGAAAAAAAAAAACTTGTTTTTTATGTGTTGGTGTTTTATTGCCAATAGAATTTATTTCAGTTGGAAACTGCAGTGAATTGACATGTTTTTTGAGATTCGGAAAAATGTAGGAAGGCATGATTCTTCCAACGAGCATTGGTTATATTGCAGTTCCACATTCACTGACTGAGGGAGTGTTGTTATAATACTAGCAGTCAATGGTAGAGTGTTTGTACTCTCTCTCTTTCCTGTAATAATTTCTTGTCTGCATAGCATCCCTCCATTGTTCTAGCTCTGGTAGACCACACCTCTGCCACAAACACACACCAACAAACTCTAGCGTGTAACCAGGGTCTCTTTATTTCAACTGACTGTGTGTGTACTTCATTACATGTGCGCTTGCTGTTTGTTATGACATGTCACGTATGTCAATCAGTTAGCGCAGTGAGAAACCATGCCAAAGCTCTGCAATAGTTCGCATGAAGTTTCTCAAAGATTCATACTCTTGCATCAGCACCACTGAGCGGTGCTGATTTAACACACTTTACAAGAGCTGTTTTACTACAACCGAGGCTCATAAAAAGGCATATTGTAAACATAATTTTAATAAAAACTGTCTTTGAGGTAGCAGTTAGCTCTGACATTATAGCCCCAGACCACCATCCAATCGGTGGTCGTTTCAGCTGCACATTCTCACAGCTTTGGGCTTTGTGGTTTGCAATATGTCAGATCGAGAAGAACTTCCTGCTTATATGACTTCAGGGCATGTTGAATAGTGTCTAGTGTCTTGTGGAGAGTGGCAATTGGGAAGCTTGTGCTGGAAGGATCAAAAGGGGTTTAAGTGTAGTGAAATTGAGTCAGAGAGCTGTAGTGGAAGGTGGAGTAGTGCTGTGTGTGTGTGTGTGTGTGTGTGTGTGTGTGTGTGTTGGTGGGAGTCTGAGTAGGGATGTGATGAAAGCATCCCACGTGTTGGAGCACAGGGTAGGGCCACAGCGCACAGCTCTCTCCGGAGGTATGGAAGCAATTACTGGCACTGAGGGCCCACAGACACCCACTGAGAGAAGTGGTCCCAGAAAAGAATGCACACAGTTCTCTGGAAGGCTAAATTACTTTCGTATGAGGACTAAGAGGGTAAGGTTAGTGTTTTTGTTCCTCTGTGTGTTTTTTCTTTTTTCTATTTTATTAGGAACAAATACTTATTTAAGTATTATTTAGGCATATTTAATTCAGATCACACATTTCAAATTTCAAGCCACAAAAATACCACTGCTAATTAGACTAATGCTACTCCCCGTGTGCGTGCTGAGGAGGCCGGGGAGAGAGCGATGGCCAGCCACCCTCCAGGCAAAGCAGACTCCGAACTCTTCTCGCATGAGAAGCGAGGCAATTAAAATACTGATGCCTCGATCCCAAACCCCACACCGCTGGGCAAAAGTGTGTAAGCATGAGAGAAGCCCTAACCCCCCTTGGATCAACGGTGCACATTGACGCACGTGAACACTGCTTTGATTATTAAACAGAAAACAGTCGCAACAGTACGACCAACTTGGAAATCAGTTGCTGCGTAGCATTTTTGCTTTATACAACAAAGCCTTTACCACTACAGCTTGCATCAATACATGCTCGCAATGCAAAGACCATTTCCCCAGAATTATGACAACTTAAAATTTTATTTCAGCCTATGTAGAGAATTATTGAACAAATACATTAAACAGAGGAAAAAAAGCTGAAATTATGCTGTTCAGTAGAATTCATTATTATTATTATTATTATTTATTATATTATTGTTGTGTTGTTGTTATTGTTAATATGCATGTACTTCTGCTGGGAAGGAATGGTCCCATATAGGGATTACATCCCTGTAGCTCATCTCATTTTACCATTAGATTTCCCCATTTTTTCCATTTCCCCAGAAGATCTGTAAAGTTGCAAAGACTAAAGTCTCAAATCCAAAGAGATATTCTTTATAAAAGTTAAGAATCAGCCACACCTACCTAAAACAAACGCTCATCTAACACGCCCCTACATGTCTACGTCACGATGTGGAATGATTTGCATAACGCCGCCCAAATGTTCATGCAGAGAAAGAAGGCGTAACTTTTATTCTCGGCTGGTAGTATGGTTTGTTGTGCCGGTGCCGCCGCGCCATGTCGTGAAGGCGCTGTGTATTTCGTTGGAAGCGAAATACTTTGTTTGGCCTTCCAAAAGAGGACGATATGACTTCGTCATGCCTGGAGCTGATGAGCGCTGGTCGCTGAGGAAATACATCAACAATCGCCGGATCGGCTTTCACCATGGACTAAGCGGAGTCCAGCTTGGGTCTTCACATGTGGTTGCCGCAAGCCCGCCGGCCGCTTCTTCAACGAATCTGCCGTCCGCGCCATTCTCAAGCCCGCCGCATCTGCTCACTCTAGCCCTCCGGCCTCCACTCACTCAAGCCCACCGACCTCCGCTCACTCTAGCCCGCCGCCGCTCACTCTAGGCCGCCGTGTGTGACGTTGTGTTTCATTGTGAAAGTGAAACTATTTTTTTTGGCCTTCCAAAAATGGACACGACTCGAAATCAGTGGTTATGTTGTATTTACAACACTGTTCTAGAACATTTCAACCCAAATATTCAGATGTTTGCAGCGCATTTTATGGAGGACTGTTTTTTGATCCTGGTAGAGTAGACTACAATGGCTGTTCTGACTCACAGATTGTAATTACGTTTTTTATATTTAAAGAGTTTTTTATATTTTTTATATTTAAAGCGAGTTTTTTGGGCAGTGTAGAGTAGCAATTGTTGTTTGTCGTTTTTCTGATCACAAATGCAGACATGGTTTTTATGTTTACACGGCGCGATGCAAAGCAACGCAACGCGTAAAAAGACAGTAAAAATCATTATAATCCGTAATTATGTCCCCCACTGTCTGCAACGAATGCCTTGTTTGTAATGGGTTTTATTGTTTTTGTCTCTTCGCTCCGGCCAGACAGGGCATCATCACAGTATGGTAGGGGCGTAACATTTCCATCACATGCTTGAGGTATTCGGCCAATCATAACGCACTGGATAGCTGGCCAATCACAGCACACCTTGCTTTTCAGACCGATGAGCTTTGTAAAAATCGACGCATTTCAGATAGCCGGGGCATAGAGGAAAAAACAATAATGTACAGTATGTGGAAAATAATGTGTTTTTTTAACCTTAAACCGCATAAACACATTTCATTACACCAAATACACAAAATAATGTTCTTTTTAGCAACATCATATGACCCCTTTTTACAGCTATTCACGGTTAGCGTAATTTGTTATGTTACATAGAAATGCTTTTCTTTTATTCAACAACAAGCTGACTAAGTAACTTGTTCAAGGTACAGTAGATGTAGAGGAATATGAGCTGAAATATTTTAAGCATCTTTAATGCGCTCTTTTTAAGTCATTGTAGTAGATAAGGGTCAGTCAAAAAATATTTGTAATACATTTGTAATAATAGCCTAATCTATCTTTTCTACTTGTACTAACATTTACTGTAAAAAAAAAGTGTTTATAATTATATTTAAAACCATTATGTTCTTACACATAATACATTACTACACACTGCTGAAAACCGTTTCTGATTCATTAAGGCAGGTGACGCTGTTGATCATACCTAGCTGGAGTGGAATGTGAACAAATCTAAGGCAGCTGCAGACTTTTACTGCACAGCTCATAGTGACGCAGCAAGCTTCAGGGTGAAACACATCTAGACAAGAATGGAGTAAAACACATCCTATAGAGAATGTGAAGCTACATCACGCTGCATGCTGGGGCGCCGCCGCCATTCTGGGAGGATCACCCTCTGCTACAAATGCTTAAATTAATATACAGGTGCATCTCAATAAACTAGAATGTCGTGGAAAAGTTCATTTATTTCAGTAATTCAACTCAAATTGTGAAACTCGTGTATTAAATAAATTCAATGCACACAGACTGAAGTAGTTTTAAGTCTTTGGTTCTTTTAATTTTGATTATTTTGGCTCACATTTAACAAAATTCCACCAATTCACTATCTCAACAAATAGACCAATACATTTTTTTTTTTTTTTTAGTGAATTGTTGGCCTTCTGGAAGGATGTTCATTTACTGTACATGTACTCAATACTGGGTAGGGGCTCCTTTTGCTTTAATTACTGCCTCAATTCGGCGTGGCATGGAGGTGATCAGTTTGTGGCATTGCTGAGGTGGTATGGAAACCCAGGTTTCTTTGACAGTGGCCTTCAGCTCATCTGCATTTTTTGGTCTCTTGTTTCTCATTTTTCTCTTGACAATACCCCATAGATTCTCTATGGGGTTCAGGTCTGGTGAGTTTGCTGGCTAGTCAAGCACACCAACACCATGCTCATTTAAATTTAAACCCAGCTTTTTGTGCTTTTGGCAGTGTGGGCAGTTGCCAAATCCTGCTGGAAAATGAAATGAAATCAGCATCTTCAAAAAGCTGGTCCGCAGAAGGAAGCATGAAGTGCTCCAAAATTTTTTGGTAAACGGGTGCAGTGACTTTGGTTATCAAAAAACATAGTGGACCAACACCAGCAGATGACATTTTACCCCAAATCATCACAGACTGTGTAAACTTAACACTGGACTTCAAGCAACTTGGGCTATGAGCTTCTCCACCCTTCCTCCAGACTCTAGGACCAAATGAAATACAAAACTTGCTCTCATCTGAAAAGAGGACTTTGGACCACTGGTCAACAGTCCAGTTCTTCTTCTCCTTAAACCAGGTAAGACGCCTCTGACGTTGTCTGTATTTCAGGAGTGGCTTAGCAAGAGGAATACGACAACTGTAGCCAATTCCTGACAACGTCTGTGTGTGTGGCTCTGATGCCTTGACCCCAGCCTCAGTCCATTCCTTGTGAGTTCACTCAAATTCTAGAATCGTTTTGCTTGACAATCCTCATAAGGCTGTGGTTCTCTCGGTTGGTTGTGCATCTTTTTCTCCACACTTTTTCCTTCCTCTCAACTTTCTGTTAACATGCTTGGAAACAGCACTCTGTGAACAGCCAGCTTCTTTGGCATGAGTGTTTATGGCTTACCCTCCTTGTGAATGGTGTCAATGATTGTCTTCTGGACAAACTGTCAGATCAGCAGTCCTCGCCATGATTGTGTAGCCTAGTAACCAAACTGAGAGACCATTTTGAAGACTCAGGAAACCTTTGCAGTGTTTTGATTGATTAGCTGATTGGCTGTTCACCATATTGTAATTTGTTGAAATAGTGAATTGGTGGGTTTTTGTTAATGTGAGCCAAAATCATCACAATTAAAATAGCCAAAGACTTAAACTAATTCAGTCTGGGTGCATTGAATTTATTTAATACACGAGTTTCACACTTTGAGTTGAATTACTGAAATAAATAAAAAAACTTTTTCACGACATTCTAATTTATTAAGATGCACCTGTATACCACTTATCTTCTTTTGTTGTTTTTGCCTTGAATGAAATATTCACATTCTTCAATTGGATCGCATGATAAATTAGATTTTTTCTCTTACTTTTTGTAGAAGTTTCGTACATGTTGATCTGATTAGCATTACTTTTACATGCACATTTTTTGGTTCAATCGGACTGAATTCATTCCGATTGATGAATCAGAATGTAGTGTTTACATGAACGCTAAATAAAGTGATCGGGTTGATGTGTGCGTTTATGTCACAAGCTTCAAATCAGAATAGATTTTTTTTTACATGTGCACATTGCACAAATATAGAGTTTCTCACTGTTTTGCACATAATAACCACTCTCCTACATTGTTTCTTTATTTGTTTTTAACAGCAGAATAAATATGTATTTCCCGTTTTTGTTTTTTATCCATTATGGATAAATCTCCAAACCGCTGTGCTGTGCGCAGTCATATTTATAGTCACAGCAGTAAAAATGCCCCTCCCGCGCCCAAATGGGTTGCCTGTGGATGAGAATTCAAAACAATGACTGGTGGGAGGTTGTCCTGCTCCACTTCACAGTTGCGGAGTGAAAGGAGTTTTATAATGACAGGACATTAATTTATACAACTCTTTATCAACGGAAAAAGAACAGCTCGTTCCGCGCGTCATACGTCATTACGCTATTTCTGCGTCATTGCACATGCGCAGTCCTTTCAGTTTTGGGGTTCAATCTGATCGAGTGTTTACATGCACTCTCAGTCATATTAGAAAAGGAATAAACCACCCCCTTCAATCCGATCGAAATTTCATTCCGATCGAGCTCAATCAGATTGAGATGTTTACATGAAGGATTTTCAGTCCAATTGAGCCGTCAATCCGATTACAAACGGATTATTTGGTTGCATGTAAACGTAGCCACACGCTGCTTCAGCCATCATATGGTAGATTATCCAAATAAAGTGTTTGTTCAACAAGCTGACAGATGTCGATCCATTTCTTTGTTGGAAACGTTTTAATGACGAAGTATAATTGCTGTCATTGTAAATATACATTTTTCCATGGCCACGGAGGAGAATCACATTCAGCAGACAGACACAAGCACACTGCATTTTTATATTTATTTCAACAAATGACAACTAAAATAAAATCCCTGGAAGCTTGTGAACAGTTTTGTAGCATTTTAAAATGCTGGTTTAATGTGGTAAGACAGTGATGCTAAAAGACATGCAGATGAGCCCAGAATATTAACAACTAATTACACAAAGCGTTTTTCTCCCTTTAGACAACTGTAATGAAGAAAACGCTTATGCATTAAGACAGACAGTATTTAAAGTTAATATTTTAGGTTCATCAGTTTTTTGCACATAGTATGCTTTATTAGTAAGGTGTGTACAGAATGTGGCCTTTTAATATCACTGTCTCAGTGCATTCTTTATATAAGAGGAAAACGCTTAAAGTGTAAATAAATGCGCTGCGTTCACATTTGGTCTTATGTGCGTATCTGCACATAGTATGCTTTACAGTTTTGTCTTTATCACTATCTTATACCTTAAGCAATGTTAAGCATTATTTGCGTTAAGCGTTTTAATGTCCCTGTTCAAGTTCTGCTAATTCACAAGCCGAGTGAGAGTCATACTTGCAAAGGTGATGTTAATTATTAAACCAAACAAAATCAAAACATGTAGCAATGTGATTCTTTTATTGAGTGACAGGCAGTGGGTTTAATCGGCGACATTATTAATAGATTTACTATCCGGCGTCTTTTTGTCATCTCCACGACCAGCTTCCCTTGGAGAAAAAGCAAAAAACATACTTCACTGTCCAGTTTTCTCTCAGAACGATGATCGGAGTAACTTTTGCAATTCTCGATGCAACATTAATGACGTACAATGGTGACATTTTCCACAATCACGACAGAAAATCAAAATACTGCCCTAAACTCAATAGCGGAGCGGCAGCGCGATCCTCCCAGTATGGCGCATAAACAAAGCAATTTCCCAGAACTCAATGTGACGTGACGTCAGCTTCACATTCTCTATAGGTGTGTGCATGTATATGAGCTGTGTGTGACTTTAGACCACAGTGTCTATATGTTGCCATACACCATGACTCCAATGATAATTTTCTGCCCTTTGCCTGAATAACTGTGATAACTCCTTGCTAATATAAATATAATTAAGCAACAGGCATTAAGTCTAAGAGTTTGAATTTTTTTCCAACCTGCAGCCTGTTAATATTCTGTTACAGGCTGTGTTCATGGATATTTCATTTAATTTATATTTGAAAATGTAAAAGGACTACACTGTCTGATTGCTTCAAGAAACAATAATTCAGCCTGCTGCTTTTTCTATGTCTACTTCATACACAAGAACTTAGAAGTGCTTGTTTTACGTTTTGCCTCTAATTCTAAGTTTTGTAGAACCGTTGATAATCCACAATCATGTAACTGATATCTTTCCAATATTTCAAAGCAGTGAGGTTCAAATATGCAGTGATTTATTTATTGATTGATTTTAAATAAGTAAATGTGTTTATTTTATTTAAGCTCTCGAATTTAATTGAAAACCTTGTTTGTCATAAGTTGCATTTCGTTTTATACATTTAAAATATATTTTTGACAAGATATTCTCTTGTATTTCAAGGATGTGGAATAAGTACAACTTTTGTTAATTCTGCAATAAAATTACTCTAACATGAGACTCGACTCGAGAGCTGAATGAATATAGGGAAGACTGAGGGAAATTAATCCATGTATCATTCGATCATTAGTTTTTTGATTTAATATTGAAAGTAGAAAAATGAGAAAACGGCTCCTTTTTCGTTTTTTTTTTTTTTTTTCCAAAAACCGAAAACCGAAAATTCATCTTAAATTTTAGTTTTTCGTTCATGGGTGGAACAATTAATAAACAGTTTGAATATTGGGTTTCTACACGTGGGCGGGAATTAAACGCCCCTTTCTGCTGATTGGTCAGCAGAAGATCAAACCGTGCCTTCATCAGTTCTTCCGCAGTATCACGCAGCAGAATAATAGTCCTCCACTGCTGCAGTTGTATGGATTCTTAACGCATTTATCGCAACTACATTTAATCTTTTTTTGTCAAACAAACTGGCTTATGAATAGCTCAACACAACTCATACCGGGGCAGAGTCTAGACAGGGCTTTCTTCTGTGTAGATATAAATTATATTCTTTGCATCAGCTTGGCATGGCAGGGTATGATGTGACAGCTGTCATAGCCTACCCTGCTCACCCAGTAAGTCTGTTTGTTTGTTAAATTAAGAAATAAAAAATTTTTTTCAAAATAAATATTTTAAACACTAAAAAAGAAAGGAAAGAATAATAAATTGGCTTGGGTATATACAAGCCTATGTTCACGCAAGAACTGCCATTTTGACTGACAACCGGAGAACAACAGATATTAAATAGCCTACTGTTAGAGTTTTATAATGTAGTCTTGTGTTTTATTAAAATTTATTATAATTGATATCAAAAGGATATGCACTTGTGTGCAGCTGAGCTGCTGCGCACTCGCACTGCAACAAGATTTTCATAAAATATAATAACTTGCCATTTCGTTTTTTTTCTCACCAAACCCTCAGTATACATTCAGAATGCTTGGAATATACGGCACGAGATGCATATGATTATTTTACGACAGATATGCATCCGCTTCAAAAAAAAAAAAAAAAAAAAAACTTAAGTCTATATTTCTCCATTAAATTGGCAAGTGCGAGCAGGACATTTTTGTGTTAAGTAATACGCCTTTATAACAACATTAAGGTGAGTAGTCACTCTAGTTCAAACAGTTCCAATAAATTGCGATGGGTTAAATAAACTGAATAAGCAGACAGACGCGACTACAGTCAAGCGCAGACCAGTATTGAAGTGCACAGGAAATAAGCAGCAGTCATATTTAAAGCAGTTTACATTCACTTCAAATTTATATTTATAATTGTGTAACGTTACGTTCAAAATAACTACAAAATGTCATGCCTTTGAACAAATAAAGAGAACAACAGAATGCGCTGCTTTAGCGCGTCTCGGTCTCCTTGAGCATCTTTCTGGCGCATGCCACAAACATGAACCACAGTGAATACTTGGCTTCATTTAGATTATTTGACGTTAAATGCATCATATTAGTCACTTTGGAATAAATCACAGTAGGCCGATGTATCATGATAAAAAAAAGCGACTTTACAGTCTGGAAATACTTTAGGCTATAGCAAATTATTTTGCAGAACCCCTATCACTTTAAGAACCGCTGGCCTACACAGAAGAAAGCCCTATCTAGACTCTGCCCCGGCACGAGTTGTGTCGAGCTATTCATTAGTCTGTTTGATGAGAAAAATATAAAATTGATTAATCCATACAACTGCAGCAGCGGAGGACTTTTATTCTGCTGCGTGATACTGCGGAAGAACTGATGAAGGCACGGTTGGATCTTCGGCTGACCAATCAGCAGAAAGGGGCGTTTAATTCCCGCCCACGTGTAGAAATCGAATATTCAAGCTGTTTATTCATTTTTCCACCCATGAACGAAAAACGAAAATTTAAGCTGAATTCTCTTTTTTCGTTTTTTGAAAAAAAACAAAAAAAAGGAACCGTTTTCTCATTTTTCTACTTTCAATATTAAATAAAAAAACCAATGATAGAATGATACACGGATTGAAATTGTCACACTATACAGTTCTCTTCTATTCCAAAATAGCTGGAGAGATGATAACACTAACTCACATATGCACAACATAAATTATTTCTACCTGACAAAACAGGGTCTGTTATCTTTTCACTTTCATAAATTATTAATATTATTAATAATAATAATAATAAAATTTATATGGTTGCCTGGGTGTAAATTAACTAAAAAATTTAAATAAAAAAATGGAATTGAGCTGAGAATGGATGTAGTCATGAAAGATCTTGTTGTCTGTTGCCTGGATGATACCAGAAATTAGTAAACCATTTGTACGGAAATCAAGATATTGACTGGAATTTATGAATGCCTTCAACAAGGACTGAAGTGTGTAGATGGCTTATTTAGGAGCCGAACTGGATGCCAAAAGACTTTTAGGTCTGTTAACATATCATGCATATATATACATTCTTCTGTTGACACAATGCAGAAGGAATACCATACTGAAATACTCCAATAGTTTCCTCCTGCAATACTTGTTCAACAGTGCTGTAACGGCTACTGGGTGAAAACAGACAGCATGACCTGTAGCTTGATTTTACTGTAGAACGAATAACTGATGAGATGGTTCTTTTTAGAAACTTGTTTCTGCATTTTGCAGATGCTTCTAACCAAAGTGACAAACAATGCATTTCAAGGTACTTTAAAATTATTATTAGTAGTAGTAGTATTATCATCACACATTAGCCTAGGAATTAAACCCATAACCTTGTCATTGTAAGCACCATCAAGCACATCACTGA
This sequence comes from Sinocyclocheilus anophthalmus, assembly GCA_018155175.1. NCBI lineage: Eukaryota > Metazoa > Chordata > Actinopteri > Cypriniformes > Cyprinidae > Sinocyclocheilus > Sinocyclocheilus anophthalmus. The sequence goes on along the minus strand of JADLZN010008434.1, from coordinate 110,804 downwards.
CACATTAAAAGTCATTACTCAAATCACAATTTTTTTTTTTTTTTATCATTAATGGAATGAAATAGGTTAGTGAATTTTGAATAGTAAGGAGGTAAGGCAGAGTAAAAGGCATTTCTTTGTCATTATAATTGCAATTGGGTTCTACAAACATGCTCCTGCCAAAATGTTACAGATTCCATGAGTTCACAGACCTAGACTAAGGATACAGATGTATGAAAGGTGGCATATTTTGAGAAGAGGCTCAGTTGAGATTTGTTTGCTCATAGACCTGCAGGCATTCTCCCTCACCATCTGAAGTGATTTAATGTGGTGCGCCCATCTCCACTATCTTTAGTAGAATGCTGTAGTGTTAGGAGTCTCTCTGCTCCCACTACCCTGACTTTAGGTGCACATCACTCAGCTGCCAGCAGATAAGACAGCCATCCGCTCCTGGAGCCTCCTACTGCTGCCTCATTTCCACAGTAACCCACTCCAATGTGCTACTCGCTCATCTAAAGATTTCTCTGCCTCCTTCTTTCTTCGGTGTACTCGACTCTTTTCTTCCCTCCATTCCCGTCTCTTTTACTATGCTGTCCAGACACAATGCTGCACATTTCCTTTAGAGTGTTTGACAGTGCAGTCTGGAGGCAAAAAGGCTTTGGCTGCATAGCCACACATTCTGGTTGGCAGAAAATGTGTTGGCTGAAGCACAAATAGCAGCACTTGGGGTTAATGATGACTTGTGCAGTCTTCCTGTCCGAATGAGGTGGAAACCTGCAGAGAGAGAAGTTAATAGCTGGAAGAAGGCACTGTCCTCTCTCGTCCTCTTTTACATGTCCAAACTGAGAGACAGAGAGAGAGAGAGAGAGAGAGAGAGAGAGAGAGAGAGAGAGAGGGGCGAGGAGGAGAGAGAGAGGGGCGAGAGAGACGACGATGAGCGAGGGAAAGAAGGAGGTTGGAGCGTTGGAGAGGGGGAGAGAGAGAGAGAGAGAGAGAGAGAGGAAACAAAACACAAGTGAGACAGGGAAAGGATGTGAAAAAGGGTTTTGAAACTTTTTTGAAAAATGCATCTTGATACTATCCTCAAAGTTAATGGCAGTCTGGACTAAAAACAGTGGTGGCAACATTTTGGCTCTGGCAACACACAGTAATTATTCATAGTGAGAGTGATGGCTTCCAGGGGTTGAAGATTGATTATGTTTGATATGCTATTTTGTGTAATCTGTCTCTGGCTGGGACCCATCCAAATTGGCCAGAACTGGAAAAAGGAGAAGTGTCTTCCCAAAGGGGGGGGGGAGAGAGGAGAGAGGACGAGATATTAAGACCCCGACACGAGAAGAGAGAGGAGAGAGAGGACCGACGAGACAGGACCCTTCCGGCATTATGTCTATCTTTAATCAATTGCAGTCAATAAGATTTTAGCCCACAAAGAATAGATAGCCTTACACACAATAATTACACTTTTAATAAATCGAAACATGCAGCAAAGATATGAATAAGATGCGTCTTAATAAGACACGAATAGACATATGCATTCACACAATACTTAGAGTCGTGTGGGGATGGATGAGTTCCTGAACTACAAAGGTTGTGGTGACGTCATGGTATACCACTGTAATACCACAGGTTTGCAATACCTTGGCTGATGATCTGAGGTGAAGGCAGTTCTAGAAGGAACTTAGCAATTTAAATTTGAATGCATGGAAATAGAATTTAAAAAATCAAATTCAAATCAATTCATATAACTGTCATTTTAAACAAGAAAAACAAAGACTTTCAAGATGAATTTTGAAAGTCGGTTTTTATGTGCTATAGAAAACTTTCTTATATAACATTTTACAACTGTTTCTTATGTAATATTTTCCTTGACTATTTAGACTATTGCTTGTCTATTTCCTTGTATTTAGTTCCCTATTGAACTAGTTCCCTATCCCTGTTAGTCACTACGAGTTATGTTGTGACGACATATGGGGTCTTACTTGGGAGCCCGAATCCTCTCTGTTTAAGAGGAGACGCCAATGGAATTTGGCTAGTGGATTTTGCATACCTGAGGCACTCCCCGTGCATACGGGTTGTAGCGAATCAGCTCAAAGGGGAAATATGAATAAATAATCATAACTAGTTATAATTAATTATAAATATTTAGATCCGCTGTAAGTATTTACTTGACCTCTCAGGGTCAACTGTCTGTCAATTCTAAGAACGTTAATTTCCCAGTTAAGGGAAATAACTTTCTTACTGTACAATTCTACACAGAGCCTGTAGCATAAATCTGCATGATTAAGGGACTCCAGTTATGAGCAAACAATGAACAACGTCAAGTGTGATACAAGTAAGACTTATTAACTACATAAACACTTAAACTAGTCCAAAATACTACATAAACACTTAAACTAGTCTTACATACACATACACACGCACACACACACACGTATACCGTTGGTATAGGAAAAGGGTTCAAGCTTAAGCAGTAAAAAGGAGAGAAATAAAGAATGAAGTTATGGAACCATTTGATATTCAGCAGATTTACAGCCTGAAGGAAACATCAGATTCTTAGTTCAAACACACCTTTGTAAAAAGGTGCCGATGATACCTCATGATTCAATTAATAAGACTAAGTTTGATACCTGCACGTCTCGTCTGTCTGAAAGAGATTCCTGATGCAATCTGAAGGCTCAAGTTGATGTTTGCTGAATTTGGTTGATGGAAAAGAACCAGTTTGAAACAGATGATCTTGGTGAATGGAAAGTCAAGGCAGAAGCCTGGCACAAAACTTAGGGTGTCCTGGAGCGTTGTAGCTCACATTCTCATCTTCTCAGAATTCAAGCAAACCGCAGACTGAAGGTGGGTCGCGGGTTGTGTGGCCTTTAAGGTCGGAGAAGATCTCCGCTTTTCAAGATGGGCTTGTCCAATGAGAAAGGCTGAAATCACAAGTGGGAGGTTGCAATTACTGGAGGGTTTTACGACGCTTTGTGTGAGGGCATGGTAATTTGCATATGGATCTTGAATCGAAATTACTAAAGATTCTAAGGACACTAATATATTGCCTATGTACCAACATGTAATATGCACTCTTGTTTAGATCATCAGAAGACAAATTCATAGATATTAAACATTGTAGGATTACATATAGGTAAGATGACAGGAATGAGTGGTTCAATCATAAGCCTGCATAAAACAGTATAAAATATCAAAGACAACATACACCATAACCTGAAGGATACACTGTTCATTCAAAAAAAGGTTTTCCTATTAATTAATTAGAGAATAGTCCATTTTTGGGCACTGGTGTGTCTTTAATAAGGGTAAATGAGGTGTGAGTTTCTTTGCTTGCATTCCTTTGAGCAAAAAAAACAGTGATATCAGCCTTGGTTGCCATGGAACCAGAGGCCTGTTTTGCCCTTTTGAGGTGTCAGTTGCATTTCGGGGGAAGGGTCTAGGTCTCATATGGATGATACTGAGGGGTGTGCAGAGTATTTGTTAAATATGCGAACAAAATAGTATTGTGTGTTTCTTGGTCCGACGCGAAAATTCCCCCCTTTCGAACGTGTTGTCCGTCGAATAGACAACAACGAGCGATGTCAAAGGTGCGGAACAATCGAACACACACCTGCCACTTACGGTTGGGAGACAGTGGTGGCTCTTTGGCTTTTGGTGCCTCCAGGAGTGGTTGTGGTGCGTGGTGGATGCTGTCAGGTGGTGCGCTGTTGTGATGTAGGCTGTAGCAAGGTGTGGTTCCTCGAGCTTATGCAGCAGGTGTCGTGGCTGTGTCACCTGTCATCCTGAAGTTAGTTAGTCCGGGTAGGATGTTTTTTTTTTGTTGATGTTGTTAGCCAGTAGGCTTTCTGTGGTACCCGTGATGTGGGACAGTTGGGTTAGACTCTCACTGGTGAGAGTGTAGGTGGTTCCAGGGATTGCCGAGAACTGTTATGGAGATTCTATAGTGTATAGAGAATTTCCGACTGACCTAAGCTGGGTCTCATTGAGAGGCTGCACCTCCGGAGGGTCGCATTCGAAGGCTGCATATGTCATCGAGGCTGTCTCATTTCAGAAAAGAAGTAGGACACTCCGAATGCGACCTTTGAATGCGACCTTCTTTCACAGGAATTCTGAGGATGCATGAGGTGTATCCTTCGCTGATACAGATAACCCACAATTCTTTGCGTCGCCGCGAACAACCGTTGTTAATTTGAAAAATTCCGGCGTCGGCAGATGTAACGTACACACAAGCGCAGATGTGGTGTTTACAACTTACCTTAATTCGCCTCGGTAAAAATGGATAAACTTTGTTTTTAATATCCTCCTCCTTTTTTCTCTAATAGATGCCTGCTGTAGGTACACTGCAGCTCCTCAAACATTGAACAAAATACAACAAGTAAAAGCATTTTTTTTTTTTTAAATTACTTTCCAAATTTACAAATAATTTTCCTTCACTTAAGTAGTATGAGAGCGCAACCATGCTCTAAATGTGTTGGCATAGCAACGTTATACTTCCGGTTTCCTTTTCCGCCTGTCCTACGAAGGCCGTTTCATTATATAGGTGAGGACACTTGTAATATGCATCTACAGAGGAATGCGACTCCAGCGATCGACCTCCCGGGGATGTGGGCCCGTTTGCTCAATCCAAACGTGGTCTTGGCTACTTCTGGGGTTGTCGACAGGTCAAGGGATGCTCCTCCCTTGGTGGGGCCTGATGCTGTGTTGCAGCAGGTAAGGAGTCAGAGGTTTGTCCTTCTCATTACTCCTTAGTTGAGTTTTGTTCAAGTAGCTCTTTTGCTAGTGTCAGCAGCTCCTTTAACTCAGAAGTAGGTGTGTCCAGCTGTCCGTGTGCAGCATCCGTTTGGCACCTGTGTGAAGGGTGTGGAGGAGGATGTTGTGGTGGATTGCTGTTGGACATACCATGGTGTTTGCAAGATGAGGATTCCCTTTTCCATGGCTTCTCCCAGTGGTTGGTCTATAACCTGGGTCTGTTGCCACGGTGACGGTTCTGTCCTCTGCTGGCTAGTGGCTTACTGTAGAAGGGCCTTGCATTGTGGCAATGCTGGGTGCCTTCTGGTGCCAGCTTTGGATTCTGAGTTGTGAAGTTCAGAATCACTGGGGTCTGACAAAACCCTTTAGTGGGGCTTGTGCTTGTTAAGGCCTTCTGGAGGTTTTCCCTATCTGTTCGCTTTGTGGTCTGCAAGCATATTTCAGTTCCTTTGTGACATTGAATTCACATTGGCTTCATTTGACTTTACCCGATTGGTGTTGGAGTTGTCTCGCTGCTGAGCAAGGACTTGGATTCAGCTCGGGCTGCTTGCAGGTGGCATTCACATGCGTTGTTTCGGTTCGCCTGAATTAACATGTTGCCTTCTTGAGATGCAGAGTTTCAGGGTTTTCAGGGAGCTGGACTTGGACTAGGGTCAAGCAGAAGGCTTGGCTCCCTTCACCCACCCCCCCTCGAGCTGTGCACAGGCGTGGAGGGGCACTGCATGCTGGTGATGTGATGTTAAGAAGGCTTGCTTTTACGGGAAGTCCATGCGCCGCGGCAGGACTGTTTCGTTCTCTCTTGAGCAATGGGAAGCTCTCTTTACTGTGCAGAATTACCTGAGTCAGGGTTGGGAATTCAGCTCGGGCTGCATGCAGATGCCTTAGATCTGGTGTCTCTCTCATTTAGTTCCCCATAAGTTGTTTTAAGAGTGACTTTGAGTGAAACAGTTCTCTTTTCAAGTCCTATCTGATGGCTTTTTCCAGCGGCACTTGGTATCCAGCAGCTGTTAGAGCCTCCTGAAAACTGGTGATTTCCTTCTGTTGCACCATTCTGTGAGGTTCTTTGCATCCGTTCTGTGCTTCCTCTCGTTGAGCAGGTGTCAGTTCTCAGCAGAATTCTGTGACTTGCAGTTTCAACTCATATACCTCCTGTCTGAGGCCCTAGAGGGTGTGGGCCGAGGAGAGGATGATGCTGGTCAGGTCCTGTTGGTTCAGGCTGGGTGTCAGGTGTTCACTTGTGTTGCAGTCTCACTGTTCCTTTCTTTGCCATTGCAAGTCGTTGGCTGCTTTGAGCTGAATGAAGTCCATTACAGTGCTCTACTGAGTGTCCAGGGGGTCCTGGTGAGCTGGCAGGGCTGGATGTCTGTGGAATGTCTGCGACATACTGGCACACTTATGGGAACACCAGAGAGAGAAAGGGGCAAGACAAATGCAAGTACGTACAGAGGTGTTAAGCTATCTCTAAGGGGAACGGCTGTGTAGGCCGTGTAAGTTATGATAGCTGGTGAGAGGCAGATCGTTAAGGTACAGGGGGGAAAAAAAGTATTTAGTCAGCCCCCAATTGTGCAAGTTCTCCCACTTAAAAAAGATGAGAGAGGCCTGTAATTTTCATCATAGGTATACCTCAACTATTAGAGACAAAATTAGAAAAAAAAATCCATAAAATCACATTCTAGGATTTTTAAAGAACTTATTTGCAAATTAAGGGTGGAAAATAAGTATTTGGTCAATAAAAAAAATTCATCTCAATACTTTGTTATATACCCTTTGTTGGCAAATGACAGAGGTCAAACGTTTTCTGTAAATCTTCACAAGGTTTTCACACACTGTTGCTGGTAATTTGGCCCATTCCTCCATGCAGATCTCTAGAGCAGTAATGTTTTGGGGCTATCGCTGGGCAACACGGATTTTCAACTCCCTCCAAAGATTTCTATGGGGTTGAGATCTGGAGACTGGATAGGCCACTCCAGCACCTTGAAATGCTTCTTACGAAGCCACCTTCGTTGCCCGGGCGGTGTGTTTGGGATCATTGTCATCCTGAAAGACCCAGCCACGTTTCATCTTCAATGCCTTGCTGATGGAAGGAGNTTCCGCTGCTGGCCCAAGGGCCAGTGGTACCCACATTTTCAAAGAAAGAGCAGTTTCCTTTTCCTCCGGGCCGTCGGGCTCGTGGGTTGACAGTGAGCGACATGCTGCCTCCTCACTCTCGCCCACAAAGCCCCCCCATCGCCAGCGGCCAAGCTATGGGTTCGGGATGCAGCCCCCCCACGCATCTCTTGCGCTCCTCCCCAAAACGTCCGGCCATGCCGTATTCGCTGTTATGAGCCAACGCTTGCCTTCTGCGCTATCTAGCACGACTACACCGCTAGCACTACTGCGGGCATGGTCGAATGTTCCTTGGTGCACTTGCACCGAGCTTTGTGGACATGTTTTGCACGCCCACCCCGTCCCATTGCTCATTCAGACACCTACACATTTCAGTTTCGCCAGGCGACCTCCCGTTCAGCGGTGTCCTCAGATTCGTGGGCAGATCCGAAATGGCCCCCTGTCCCGCGCGCAGATATTGCTGTCCTGCTGCGAGGAGGCAGTCGAGGAGCCGGCCCCTCCAGCCTGGATTGTAGCGGGGTTTACAGCTCCTTACTTTCGTGCCCAGAAAGAGGCGGGCCTTTGATCAATTCGGTCTGCTAGTTGTGAATCGACTTCACAAGCTCCCGTTCAAGATTCTAACACAGAAGCGCATCATCATATGCATCCAGCCCCAGGATCCGTTTGCAGCGTCGGCCTGAACGGGCCGTTCATTCAGTTTGCTTCTAGGGTCGGCATGGCATCGGGTCCTCGTCCTTTGGTTGTCCCGGTCCACCCTGTCTTAGGAGGTCGCGGAGGCGCCCCTGCCCGTGACGGGAAGTGGGCATAGGATCCTCACTATAATCGTGAATGCTTCATGCAGGCCCATTTCGCGAGAACAGTTTGGCGTCACAGGACCTGGTGCTCGGTCACCTCAGCCGATTGGGGCTTCGGTTCAACTGGGAAAAGAGCAAGCTCTCCCCCGTGCAGAGAATCTCTTTTCTCGTTGTGGAATTTGACTTGGTGAGTATGAGGGCGCTTCTCAGCAATGAGCGTGCCCAGCCAGAGGCAGGACGGTGGTACCACTGAAACACTTTCAGAGGCTCCTGGGGCATATGGCATCCGCAGCCGCTGTCACGCCACTCGGGTTGCTTCATATGAGACCACTTCAGCACTGGTTACACTCCCGAGTCCAGAGATGGGCATGGCGCCGTGGTACACTTCGCGTGGCCATCACGCCGACGTGTCGCCGCACTTTCAGCCCCTGGATGGGCCTTGCCTATCTAAGGGCCGGAGTGCACTTAGAACAAGTGTCGTTGTCACGACAGACGCCTCCAGGACGGACTGGGGCACCACATGCAACGGGCAGGCAGCCTCAGTATCTTGGACGGGCCTCGACTGCTGTTTTTGGTTTTGGCACAACTCCTGGAGTTGCTGGTAACCGTCATCTATCCCCTTGCAGCAGTTCTGGCCATTCCTTAAAAAGCCCCAGTGTCCCACGGACAACACGGCGACTGTTTTCTACATCACTGACAGGAGGTCTACGATCACGTCTCTGTCACATCGCCCGCCACTCCCTCCTCGTGAGTCAACATGGCCAAATGCGCCTCCCACACATCCTGTGGAGCTCATGCAGCACGACGCCCTCTCACAACAGCTCACGTTCCCGCGGAAATGTGACGCCACTCCCCGACAGTCCACTGCTTGGAGTCGATTCGGGGAAGCCCAGGTAGGCCTGTTTCCATCCCACGAGTCCTCCCACTGCCAGCTGTATTACTCCCTGACCGAGACCCCCCTTGGCACGGATGCACTGCACACAACTGGCCTCGGGCTCGACACAAGTATGCGTTTCCCCCAGTGAACCCTCTCACACAGACGCTGTGCAAGGTCAGAGAGGACAAGGAACAGGTCTTTGCTGGTTGCGCCATACTGGCCCACCCGGACCTGGTTTTCGGGAACTCCAATGCTCCTCGCGACAGCCCCTCCCTGGCGCATCCCTCTGAGGAAGGACCTCCTTTCTCAGGGGCACGGCATGCTATGGCACCCGCGCCCTGGACCTGTGGAAACCACCGCGTGTGGCTCCTGGACGGGACGTGGCTGACCTAAGTGGTCTGCCACTCAGGCTAGAGCTCCCTCTATGAGGCAAGCCTATGCACTGAAGTGGAGTTCCCGAGAAGACCCCTGAAGATGCACGATTGGAGTAGTGCTTTCTTTCCTGCAAGAAAGGTTGGAGCGTAGACTGTCACCCTCCACCTTGAAAGTGTATATCGCTGCTATTTCAGTGGACGGCCGTCTCCTGGAAAAGCACGATCTCTCGTCAGGTTCCTGAGGTGCCATAAGGTTGAATCCTCCTAGTCACGCCTGGTGCCTCGCCTGGATCTCTCTCTACCCCCAATCCTGTGGCCTTCAGAGAGATTCCGCTAAGACAGTGCTCCTCACTTCCATCAAGAGGGTCGGGGACCTCCAAGCAGTTTTCGTACGCTACGATGCCTGGGTTTCGGCCGCCTATCTCTCTCCCGTTGTCCTGGACCCCGCCTGTAGTACGTGCCCATGTCCCACCACGCCGTTCCCATGCAGGTGGTGACTTTGCAAGCACTGCCCCCCTAGGAGGCAGACCCAGCCGAGGCTTGCTGTCTCCTGAAGGCGCTGTAAACGGAGATCAGCCAACATGTGAAATATGAATAATTAATCATAACTATTTATAATTAATTATGAATATTTTAGATCTGTAGATATTTAGCTGACCTCTCAGTGTCAACTGTCTTGTCAATTCTAAGAGCGTTAATTTCCTGGTTTAGGGAAATAACTTTCTTACTGTACATTCTACAAAGAGCTTGTAGCATAAATCTGCATGATTAGTGACTCTGGTTATGAGCAAACAATGAACAATGTCAAGTGTGATACAAGTAAGGTTTTTATTAACTACATAAACACTTAAACTGGCCCAACATACTACATAAACACATAAACTGGTCTAACTCACACACACACACACAAAACTTACTGTCTAAACCATACACATACACACACAACACACACACACACACATCTTTGGTATAGGAAAAGGTTAAAGTTTAGCTCAGTACAGAAAGAGACATAAGAAATGAACTTATTAAACCATTTGCATATTCAGCAGATCTCACCTTGAGGGACGCGGCCTGCTTATCAAACACACCTTGTAAAGATAACTGATACTTATGTATCACTTATATCCTAGTTTGATACTGCGAGTCTCGGCCTGTCGAAGATATTCCGGGCAATCTTAAGGGCCCAAGATCTTTCTGAAATTAGTTGATGAAAAGAACCAGTTTGAGTCGGAGAATCTTGATTGAAATGGAAAGGATAAGGCCGAAGAAAGGCCTGGCACAATTCTTTGGTATCCTGAAGCGTTTTCTCAGATCTTCATCTGCATCTGACCGAACCATCGACTGGGAGGGTCCCTGGAGCAGGGACTTTAAGGTCGGAGAAGATCCCGCCTCTCAAGATGGGCTTATCCATTGAACGTCCTGACGGCTCAGTGGGGGTTCGAGATACGCTTGTTTTTATGGACCCTTTGTTGGGAAAGCCTGTATTTGTGGTACAAGCGTGTTAACAATTATAAAAGACTCTTAGAACACGAATTGTGGCGTAGGTGTAAACCTACAATATGCACTCTCAGTTAGATCATACGAAGACGAATTCATAGATACTAGACGTGGTAGAGTTACTTATATGAATGAGTGTTTTATCGTAAGCATGAATAAAATAGTCTATAATACAACAGATAATATACAAGACAGTAATGGTATACACAATGACCTGAAAGATATGTGTGTTCATTCAAAGAAAGGTTTTCCTATGAATAAATTAGAAAAGTCCATTGTCTACGTGCGTTGTCCTGGGACATGCGGAGTTTCCCGCTTTAGAGACTTTTTGGCCAATAACCCAGTGATATCACTTGGTTTTGCCATCCCAAAGGGGCCCCTGTTGTCGGGCTTGCCTGGCTGTGTTACGCTTCCGGGTGAGGGTTCATGGGTCCTCGTATGCTTGTTTAACTGAGGGTTTACAGAGTAGTTGTTAATATAAGAAACGAAATTACTGTATATTGGTGTTTGATTGGCCAGACGCTCCGCGCTTGCCTATACATTGGTGACCCTAGCTTTAAACTCAGCGAGCAGCCTTTTCTGCTACGAGGTCAGCAAGGGAGGCTGTTCTCAGAGGTTGGCCCCCCTGGTATGGATGCCTCACCACCTTGGCTTACCAGTCACATGAGAGCTAGCCGTGCCTAGGTGGAGGGCATCCCTTCGCCGAGTGCCTTCCTCTTCATGCGTTGGCGCACCCCTCTCTGGCCAGAAAGCTGTAGATCTGGCTGGTCCTGTGCGACATCAAACACTTCGTGTATTCTATAGCCTCTGCGGTCGAGGTTCTTCCCGTTCCGTGGTATAGGTACTTGGCAGAAGGACCAGCCGGTTTCACGCTTGCTGGCCATTCCCCTCACCGGTATTCAACTCCGTTTTTCCTCCCAGTCGATTCCCCTCGTTCTAATCCGCCAAGCTGTAATAACAATCAGAAAGGGCGTGAAGCCCTTGCATGAAGGTTGAAGATCCCTTCCTTAAACGGGATTTTCGCCGCTAGGAAACGGCGCTTGGCTTCTCCAGCTCGGATTTATTGCACCTTTGTCCTGCGGCGCAGTCACGAATTTGCAGTTGGGTCTTGGAATGTATTCGAACATTGCGTAGTAACTGCTTGTCCCCAACTTGCAATGCTAGGGTTGTTAAGGTTCAATGTTGGTGTGCCTTCCATTTTAGAACCCCATTATGCATCACGACATAACTCGTATTACTTGACACCTGGGAACTCTCGGTTACTATGTACCCTCGTTCCCTGACGGGCAGGACGGAGACGTTATGTCCCCATGCCACAACCTCAAACCAACTCGCGTTTGCCAGGGCTGAGTTCTCGGCTCCTCAGCGTAAAATCTGATGATTGGATGCACCTGTCGCCTATTTATACCCATATGCACAGGGAGTGGCTCAGGTAGGAAAATCCAGTAGCCAAATTTCATTGGTGTTTTCTCTTAATCAGAGAGAATTTGGGCTCCCAAGTAAGACCCCATATGTCGTCCCGACATAATGTCTCCATTCCCTCCATCAGGGAACGAGGGTTAAGCATGTAACCGAGACGTTCCTCTGGACAAGCAGGTCAGCTGCACATGATTGTTTTTTCCCAAACATTTTCCAAAGTGGTAGCATATCTGTGGGAAATAGTAATGAAACCTAAGACAAAACCATGATGGACACCATTAAGTCTAAAGTATGATTATGATTATTTGTGGGGCAATTTTTGCAATGACCAGATTTAGCCATTTGAATTTGGATGTAAAGAAGTAGAATTCAAATAAATTACTATTCAAATCAATTTAAATAAGTTTTAATAAGAAAAAGTTAAAAAGTTAAAAAAATTAAAATTAATTTTGAAAACTAGAGGTGCATGTAAAAATCTATTTATATATGAATCACGATTCTGTCCTCTAACGATTCTAATTGATTCACAAGTTTCAAAATAAATGTTTTTAAAGCAGCAGTTCTTAATACTGTTCCTCCTTACCTCTTCTGCATCGCGCTCTCTCGTGCTCTCCTCTCTCTCATTCAGAGCACGCTCAGTAATCACTGATGTCCACATACTATAGCTGGTGACGCTTAAACATGTACGCGCTGCGTTGCCGACTGTAGAAAGCTTTATCATAAAACGTATTTAAAATCTAACATAAGCAGTAGCATTTACAAAAGCGTATCTAAAAGTATGAGACAACATCAAGCAAAAAACATAGGCCTACCATTTAAAAGCCGTGCTTGCACAGGTTCTGTACGATACTTTTCAATAATATCCTCTGCTTCTCAATTGGGTTCAAACTGATAAGCGATATAAATGACACCATTGTTTACAATACAACCGGAGCACGTGCCGCTATGTTGAGGGGTGGGACGTTTAGACACGCGCTAGAGGCAGTTTAGCCAATCACAACACACTAAGCCAGCTGACCAATCTCAGCCCATCACGTATTTCTGAGGGAGGGCTTCATAAAAGAAATGCTCCGCGTTGTTTCTAAAACAGTACAGAGGCGGTGTGGAATAAAGGTACTTATTGAGAAAATCATGCGTTTTAACAACGAGCATTAAACAATGGGTAACCTGGCACCCCAAAACACAATCAGCCTAGAAAAAAACAGTCACTCCCCTCCCCTTAAAAACAACAAGCCAAAAAAAAAAAAAAAAAAACAACAAAGGAAGATTCTCTTGTTTCAACATCATGTTTAGTCATCTTCTTAATGCAAAATGAAACTGCTTAAAATTAAACTGAATAAAATATTTTGTCAGACAGATTTGTTTAAACTTTAAAGGGAGAAAACAAAAAGCACAATGGCTGTAGGTCAAAACATTTATCTAGAAACAACAATTAAAATGCAGCAAAGTGGAACACAAAATATATAGCCCTTAAAGGGTTACCCCATCCTTTACACCCTCATGCCATCCTGTATGTATATGACTTTATTCAGATGAACACAAACTAAGAATTTTAGGAAAAAAAACAAAAAAAAACTGCATATAATTGTACAGGATGTCCAAAGGAAATGCTTAAAAAACTACACAACTACACAGTAAATGATACACAACTGTAACTAATAGCCTACTAATATTTTAAACTTGACCATTGTGTTCACTTTTTGTCGTTTTTTAAAGTGGCCCTGTACACTTGGATTATATGGACAGCAAGTTATATGGATGCAAGTCATAAACATCTGGGACAGTGTGAGTAAATCATTAGAGAATTTTCATTTTAGGGTGGACTGTCCCTTTAAAGAGCCAGATGTGATGCAGAGGCCAGAAAATGCAGGAAGAAGAGACACTTTTTATGTTGTCTCTTCAACACCCCTGTCTGTATCAATAATTAATCTTTTAATTGTTTATTTGTGGCATTTAGTGTTTTTTCTCTGCAAATATTGATATATAATTATATGTGACTAATTAAATGAATTATTGAGCAAATCATGTAATTATTTAGATTAAAGAAATAGTTAATTGACAGTCCTAACTGTTACTCAATATATCATTATAAATACAACTTATCGACTCCCTGGAAAGAACATCACCAAACATGATTCATAATTAATTTAACATACAATGCTCATTTAAACATGTTTTGGAGATTTGTAACATTTCTTTAAAAAAAAACAGTCATCCCTACCAAAACATGAATTGTATTTAAATTCTCATCACTTATTGTATTTGCACTCAGCTATTTTGTGCATTCAGGCAATTGACAGCTAACAGATATATCAAAATGGTCAAAAATAATAAATAAACTTTTAGTAAGAGCAAAAAAAATTTAAAAAGGCCACTTTGTTTCTTCAGTATGCTTCCTCAGATTTGATGGCAGAAATTTAGCTAATTAAAGTTGGAACTGAAGCTGAAATGGGTGTGCTTGATGTGTGGAAACAACCCTAATTGGTTCTTGCATGTCAAAAGCACTTTTGAAATTCTGTATACTTGTTTAGTTAAAAAATAATTTAAAATAAATTGGAATGGAGTAAAAAGTATTTTTATTCTTCAGAAATTTAATCAAGTAAAAGTACAAGTAATCCGTTTCAATTTTACTTGAATAACATACAAATACCCCCAAAAAATACTTAAGTAATAATTCAAGTACTTAAATCAAGTAAAATTACTGAAGTATTTTACACCCCTGATATACAGTATACACACTTTAAAAATGTCCCCTGTTTGGGGACTTTTGTTTAATTTGATTTAATTACAGTTCATTAAATTATTCTTCCTGTCATTCTATTTTTAAATTCCAATTCAGATTATGCGTGTTCAATTCATGGATTAATTGATTCTGAGTTTTACCCAATGCACACATTTACAAACAAAAGATCCTCACACACTGAAAAAAAGGTATAGGATTTACTTTGAGACAACTTTCACTCAAATTTCTAGTTAATTTCCCAAATAATTACAAAGAAACAGCAAGCATCACATTGCATCAAAAGTAAAATTTTGAAGTACAAAGACTGAAATAGAAATTTCTTGAAAACATACTCCAATCTTTTTTATCCAATCACACACACACACACACACAGGTTTGTTTTTGTGAAAAGTGGGGACATCCCATAGGCGTAATGGTTTTTATACTGTACAGACCGTATATTCTATTGCCCTACACCAACCCTACCCCTAAACCTACCCCTTACAGGAAACTTTGTGCTATTTCAGATTTTCAATACACTCCATTCTGTGTGATTTATAAGCATTTTGAAAAGTGGGGACATGGGGTAATGTCCTGAAAAGTCACCTTCTCCTTGTAATACCTATGTCATACCTTTGTCATTATACAAATTTATGTCCTCATTTGTCACAAAAATGCGCGCACACACACACACACACGCATATATTTAGCAGTGTACATACTTGCGTAAACAAAGAGGCATATTTAATAAATGCAATTCAATAAAAAAGGCAATTAAAGTAAATGTAATGGATATATGACGATCTGAAAGGAAATATGACGATCAGTGGAGGAAAAACAGAAAACAAGAAAATAAAGAGCAAGAGTGCACAAGGTTTTCTCAAGAGGCAGAAACACTGGCAGAAAGTGGTTGTAAAATAGCTCATCACTCTTTCTGGAGCGTCCTCTGTATTAACACCAAAAAGCCGTGGTGTGACCAGCCCTGGACTCAGCCTAATCAAAATCTAGAGGTTCTGTAAATGAGAGCGAGTCTGGTCACTGCACGCCTGAGAAAGAGAGCGAGAAAGAGAGGAGTGAAAGACATGAAGTGGACAGTACCCTAGAGATACACTTCTCTCTCGTCTTGTCATGATGCAGCATGGTGGCTCTCTCTCAGTTGTCAGCTCTGTGGCCAGCCCTATTTACACATTTATACACACCTGCTTATTTATTTATTTACTGCCATGACAGACAGCCACTCAACCGACTACTCTACACACATACACACTCATCACAGCGTTTATTTTTTAAAAGTGGAGGTACTCATATCCAGAGACAATACCGTAGCAAGCCAAGCCATTTAAGAGTCTTACGGCACTGCGGATGGATGAAAAAAACCAAGGGGTGAGGGGCATTTGCATTCAGAGGCAAAAGTTTTAATGGGGTGGGCGGCAGGCGAGAAGAGTATGAAGAGTGTTTATATTATCAGTCCTGTCTCTGGCGTGGGAAAGGGGACTGTGTGTCTATGTGAGAAAGCTATACTTACCAGCCCGTCCCTAGATGCGAATAATAACTAAGAGGGAATACGGAGACAACGGCTAAGGTGTGGTGGGGCGGGGAATGGAAAAATGCATTGCAGGTAAGAAACTGCAACTGCTAGAGACATAAAGATGGGTGGCTTTCCTCAAAAGAGGTCCAGTGGTTACCGTTGGCATCAATTATTTTGTATTTTAAGGATTAAAAGGTTCACCTCATTGTCATTAAGCACTTACATGGCTGGGGGGGGGGTATGTAGTATAATGGAAATATTAAATATTGAATAATCTAATTTCTTTCTTTCTTTCTTTCTTTCAAATTTTCTTTCAAACTTTCTTTATCAGGGTAAAAAGTAGCACCTCTGCCTTTTCAGATGTGATTCATTGCAGACTTATAAGCTCATCAGTACTGTGCTGCATGCAGGCCCTTGTTTCCTGATTGTTAACATTCATGTTCTACGACAGCTTGTGCCATCAATAAATGTCCCCTGGCTAATAGGACACACATGTTTTTGCTTCCTCTCGGAGCTCGGGCATTGGAATCAGATGGCAGACAGCTTTCTGGATCGTCCCTCATGAGGTCATTACATTGCAACATTATCAAAAGCATGTAAGGAGAATGATGTTGGATGTGCTATAGACAGTATGGTATGCGTTACACAGCATGTTCATTTTTTTTTTTTTTTTTTTAATTAATGGTATTCCCCCTTCAATTTAGCGTGACGGTGCACACCATTCTTTCTTCAGTGTGGGGAAACACCCTGTGTGTTGACATGAATGGACTGGTTCATGCTTGCAAAGAGGAGTAATTGGAGGACAGGTGTATGGAGGAGTGGGTGGGTTAAAACCTAATCAGGAGCTCCAGAGACTAGGCGCGACAGTGATTATATATGGCAGGCGTGGCACATAATAGGAAAGCTTCACAATTTGTGTCACCATCTCTCTCTGTCTCTGGTTGCTTCCTTTTCAAAGTTTTCAACACTATACTGTGCATTTACAGGTAATGAATGGAAATTCTGGAGTGTTTGTGAGTCAGTGTGGATGTTTATTTACCAAAGTATATTAAGTAACCAGTAAATATCTAATATCAAAAAAGAATTAGCAATTAATGGAAAGGCAAAATTGATAAAGGGTAATGAGAGCTCAAGTAGTGCAAGAGTGGAGGTTCTTGGATGTCATGGTATTTCATGGGTAAGGGTTTTGTATTGTATTAATATTATTATATATATATACAAATTGTGTGGTCAATGTATTGTTCATTCATCATTCATTCATTCATTTCATTCATGCATTCATTCATTCTGCTCTTTGGATTAGTTAGGTCTGCTAAATATGACATCTGTGCCTCCACAGTGGCAGTTTATATGTTTTACAACATATTTTATCAATAAAAGATAAACGTTTTTTTGTGTGTGTGTGTTTGTGATTAGGTAAAGCTGCACAGGAAATTTATGATAAGTATACTTGAGTCAAAGAGTGCCATGATCTGTAAATGGGCACATTTGGTGTTTAAATGGAATATCTGAAGATTTGAGTGCTATCTCCATTCTGTCAGTATCGAGGACATTCACAAGAGATTCACAAGAGATTTCCTCAACATCATTGTCAAGTGCAACAAATGAAACAAATAAGATATACGTTGAGTTCAGAATAGCATACTATTCATACAATGTCTGCCATATCTTTATATTACAGAAATAGTAAAAATAGTATGCTAGTATACTATTTCCATATTTAGCTTTTATTTTGAAACTCAAAAGGCCACACATTAATTAAGACAGTCATTTGTTTCAAGGCTGCCATTTCTGCATAACATTTTTTTTTTCTGAATCCTGGTCTAAGCTCAGTTCTCTATGCTGTGACACTGAGGATCAGCAGTCATTTCTTGAACATATTCATAAATTCTGTTGTCTAAAAAGCTATAGACAGGTTTACAAACTGGATGATGGTCTGCAAGTTGTTGAGTCTAGAGAGTCTATGCCAAGAAGTCGCGGGGCAAGAAACGGAGATAAAAAAGCGACAGAAAGAGTGGACACACACACACAAAACCCTACCTTTTCAACTCTGATGGAGTTCAAGCATTGCTTTTCACCTCAGTCGCAGAGGTAATGTGGGATGAAGAGGGCAACAGTAATTCTGATAATTGTGTGATGGGGTGAGTGTATTACTATACACTCACTGGAGCACTGACACGGAATCGGCAGTCTCCAATAAACCATGAGTAGAAGTGAGGCAGGTTGAAGGATTTGTTGTATTGCGTTTTTATCTGTTAGTAAATGTTACATCCACATGCCCTATGAGTGAACCAAGAAAAGTTAGGGGACTAAATCTCGCTTTTAAGTAGGACAACAAGAATTCAATTCAATTCAATTCGATTCAAGTTTATTTGTATAGCGCTTTTCACGATACAAAAACGTTGACCAAAGAACTTATAGCAGTATGAAGTAGTTTCTACCAAATTAGTGGAGCTTTATCAGTCGGTGACTGTCAGT
This sequence comes from Sinocyclocheilus anophthalmus, assembly GCA_018155175.1. NCBI lineage: Eukaryota > Metazoa > Chordata > Actinopteri > Cypriniformes > Cyprinidae > Sinocyclocheilus > Sinocyclocheilus anophthalmus. The sequence goes on along the minus strand of JADLZN010008434.1, from coordinate 92,281 downwards.
GAATTGACACTATGGCAGAAATGTACGGCAAAAAATCCAAGTAAGAAAAATCAAACACGTGAACACTATTAACAGCAATTATTATATGATGCAATCAAACTTATTGCAACATTTGATAGTTCTGTATGTTGTTTCAGGGTTGGCATCATCTGAGGTCCTCTGAGGGGTTCTGGGACATCTCTTTATCAGGTGTAGGGATCCCAGAATGAAGCTTGTGTTAAATCCTAGTGGGCAGAAAACCAAACCAAAAGAAGAAACAAAATAGAGACAGAATTGCGTAGTGCGGAGTTCAGTTCAACCAAGCAAAAGTGCATGTGTTTACCAAAGCTATAAAAGAATAATAATGTGATTGATCAGATATAACTGCAGTTACAAGATTATGAGAGACAGTATTTGAATGCTTCGGCCAAAGAGATTGGGTCTTTAATCTAGATTTAAACGAGAGAGTATGTCTGAACCCCAAACGTTATCAGGAAGGGTATTCCAGAGTTTGGGAGCCAAATGCAAAAAAGCTGTACCTCCTTTAGTGGACTTTGCTATCCTAGGTACTACCAAAATTCCAGAGTTTTGCGACCTTAGGGTGCATGATGGATTGTAGCGTGGTAGAAGACTAGTTATGTATGCAGGAGCTAACCCATTAAGGGCGTTGTAGGTAAGTAATAATATTTTGTAAATGATACGGAACTTAATAGGTAGCCAGGAGGTACTAAAATGTGGGAGTAATATGGCATCATATTGTCTGACCATGGTAAAGGAACTGTATAGCTGATTGAATTTTGGACTACCTGTAGGCTTGTTTTATGTGATGCAGGACAACACCTTAGCAGTGTCATTGCACAATCATCAGAAGTCATAGGGTCAGAATGCGTCTGAACGGGCTTTTCTGCATCAGAAACAGGTAATATGTTTCGTAACTTGGTAATGTTTCTAATATGGAAGAATGCTGGTTTTTGTAACATGGGAAATATGATTTTGAAGTTGCTATCTAATATAACACCCAGGTTTTTGACTGTAGAGGAAGTAACAGTACATCTGTCTAGTTACAAATTGTAATCCAAGAGATTCTGTGTACTGTCTTTTGGTAAAATAAGTAATATCTCCATCTTATCCGAATTTAATAGAAGAAAATTATTGTTCATCCAATCTTTTACATTTTTAACAAACTCTGTTAGCTTAGATAATTTAGAAAATTCATCTGGTCTTGTTGAGATTTATAGTTGAGTATCATCAGCATAACAATGGAAACTAATCCAATATTTTCTAATAATATTACCAAGGGGCAACAGGTATATTGAAAATAGCAGAGGACCTAAAACAGATCCTTGTGGCACTCCATACTTACTGGTGATAATTGAGATGACTCCACATTTAAATAAACAAAGTGGTAGCGATCAGACAGGTAGGATCTAAACCATCTTAAAGCCTGCCCTTGTATACCCGTATAGTTTTGTAATCGATCCATGATTATGTCATGATCTATAGTGTCGAACTCAGCACTAAGATCAAGAAAACTAGCAATGAGATGCAGCCTTGATCTGACCCAAGAAGCAAGTCATTTGTAATTTTAAAAACGCTAGTTCGTGCTATGGTGGGGCCTTGAAACATTCATAGGATATTTTTTTTATGCAGCGAAGGAGCACAATTGAAGCAGACACAATCTTTCTAAATTTTAGCATAAAAGGAAGATTTACTGGGTCTGGTAATTTTGCCGTTCCACTGGATCTTAGTTGTAGTTTAATAAGAGGATTAATAACCGCAGCTTGACTGGTTTTGGGATGTGGACCCTTAAAGAAATGACTGAGTTAATAATATTGAAAGCGAAGCGGTCTTCTGCCGAAAGGGGGTAACAACGCTTTTAGTATATTAGTAAACCGGATCTAACAGGCATTGTTGTGGTTCGAGCAGGGTGATAAGTTTATTTAGCTCTTCCTGACCTATAGTTGTAAAGCACTGCAGTTTTATCTTTTGGTGCGATGAATGAAGTTGTAGTATTATACGCTGTAGAATCTACATGTTATTGTATTTCTGATGTTATCTAATTTATCAGTGAAGAAATTCATAAAGTCCTTACTATTAAACTGTGAGGGAATATTTAGATTCGGGTAGGTAGCGTATGATTCATTGATAATATAGCCACTGTGCCTAAAAAACCTTGGATTTGTTGTGGTTTATTTTTTTGAGTTTATGGCTATGCGCGTACCTGGCAGGTTTTAGGAGCCCCTGTCTATAGCTGAAACATACTGTTTTTACACGCAAATTCTAAAAACTCAAGTTAGTTTTCTGACTCCTTGCATCAAGACTTGGAGTTTCTTTCTTGAGAGATGAATGCGGGAATGTTGTACATGGCGCAGTAATTTTTCTCTAAACCTTTTTCAGTTGATTGTGGGGGCAATTAGCTTCAAGGTATAAATATAGAGAAGATACGTGCCCATGTTGCTAGATTTCGTCTAGTTCATGTGTATTACCTGGGTTACACAGAGGGGCGTTGAGAATAAATCAGGCAGAGAGTTCTTTGGGGAATCGGCTTTGGTTGCTGGGAACAATAGTTCTGGCCAGGATGATAACGCAGAACCAGTATAGTTAAGATACAGTAATACGCAGCATGCACGAGATTTGATAAAATGGGAAGTTAACGTGGTCCACAGTAACAATCATCACTCATTTGAGGTAGCGATATAAATTCAGTAAGGATCAAGTTCCATGAGAATAATTAAATCTAGCGTTTGATTATTTTTTTGTTTTTTAAAAAACGATGAGTGGGCCCAGTGACTTTTGCTTGACTCCAAACGAGTTTATTAGGTCAGTAAACGCAAGAACTAATGCATCATTTTTATTATCAACGTGAATTGGTGGTTAAATTATCCGACAATTCATTAGCCGATTGTCAACAGTGATCTCACCGCCCAGGTCTGACGGGGCTCTCATGCTTATTAACAGTAGCTGGGGAGTAGATAGGACTCAAACAAGAAAAGTCGTTGGTTTTCATCTTCTTAGTCCACTTTGCTCTGGTCGGTCACAATGGAGAACTTAACTGAAAAGGATCGTGCACATTATCAATGGAGATTTGGATCACTGTGTGTGGTCGTTGAGTTCAGGGCAACCGTCACTTGCTCTTAGATTCTTATAGAAACGGGAAAGGGTTTAGGCATGGTGTCATATGATGGGTCTGTTGCAATTTCTTCAAAGCAGAACAGGAACCGTGACAGTTTCTATCTGGATGCCTATCTGACGAGCATCTCAAAGTCACATGAGAGCAACTAATATCCCACTCGTTCATTCACTGGTGGTGCTACAGTATGTGTGTAGATTGGCGGGAGGGGGGGGCCGATTGTTTAGTTTAACAAGGTAACCCACACACGAATTAACCCACTCATGAGTTGTGAAGTTGTAATCTGAGTTAGCACTTTTCCACTTAGTGTGAGATGAAAAATTAGTCGTGAGCGGAATCAATGGGTGCAGAGAGATGTCATGCACAGCGAGTTGTTTCAAAACAGAGAGAAACCATCAGTTTACGAGAAGAGGGCATGCTCAGAGAAGCAGGGATGTTTGTGTCAAGCATAAAGAAACAACCTATGCGCGTGAACTCAGAATTAGTCTTAGCATCATTGTGGGAGGGGAGAGATTAGACTCACTCAGCTCGAAGCATACTGCTTCAAATGATTATGATCTACCTTACGTAGCGATGTTATTTAGTTATTTTTATATCATGTGGTAGTTTATAAGGGGTTTTATTATGCTTTCTTTTTTCGTTGCCAAAACAGTCAAGAAACGGACAACCAACACAATACAGATAAGAACTGTATGGTTCAGGAAAAAATTCGGAATAATGTCTGTTTGACGCCCTAAGTGTACTAGTTTCAAGAGAGTTTAATAGATATATAAATTGAATTTTAGACAAATTATATAATATATAGCTATATTTTTTTTTTTTTTTTTTTTTTTTTTTTTTTTATTGAACATGCACACGGACGGCCTAAACAAACAGAGAATTTTCAGAAAGATAAAATAACAAAATATATTTAATTAAAATTAAATCTTACATTTTAAAAAATTATTAAAAAAAACAGTAAATAAAATATAGTACAATAAAAATCATTACATTTACATTTATGCATTTGACAATGCTTTTTTTTCTAAAGCGACTTGCATTCCCAGGGAATCATATCCTTGATGTTGCTAGTACCATCCTCTACAGGAACAAAAATCATCATGTCACCTCATGAATAATTAATTAAGGTTCACTTTGCCATTCACTTGTCAGATAACAATCCCCCCCCCTTCTCGTCTGTTTACCAGCTTTCCCTCAGCGGAGGCAAAGTTTATTATCAATGTCAAGTCATTTGCGAACAGACATTACATCCACTTTCCACCACTTCTTAGTTTCTTAAAAACCATATAAAGGTACCTTGAGGAAAAAAAGACAGCTTTTATGACATCTGCAAAAATGTTATAGACCCAACACTAAAACAGACATGGGTCACTAAGAAAAAGTCAATGCCCTCTGTACTGCCGCAGTGCCACAGCCCCAGGACTCCCGGCATGCTCTCTTCTCTTTTACTCTAATGAGTTGCAACACAGATAATGTGGCTGATGATCTTTCATTGATTTGGCTATCACTTGCTTGTCTGGTAATTGATCCGTAGCTGAGCCTCTAGTTAATTATATCAGCTTCGACATGGCCCTAGTCTGGGGGGAATTTGAAGTCTTGCAGAATAATAGTTTTAATAAAGGAGTCCATTACTGTGGCTCTCTGCTTTCCTTGACTGCTGCTGCCACTGACAGGATCTGAGCTTACCCTCACCCCCAAGAGAGAGAATGAGAACTGGACAAACTGAAAGAAAAGAATGGAGATGGCAAACAAAAAAGGAAAGGGATATTGGCAGAGTCCTCTCAAACGTCTCACAAATAACAACTATTAATGGGGAGGTCAGAAGCTGAGCTGCTGGCTTGACTTGAAACACTCGGTAGCACTTGAAAAATCAAGAGGCCAGTACATTCAAGAGAGAACTGAAGAGGGGGAGAGAAATTGAGATGGAGATGTGACCATAGAGACTAAATAAAGAAACAGTTTCATTGGCATTAAGAGTTACTGATGATATAACTGGTAGAATCTAAGATTTTTTTTACATTTTTTATCATACATTTTTTTTTAAGTCACGGTTACTACACATTATTGCTTGTGTTATTTTTAGAAACAAAAATTCATGGCATTTTAGAACTGAATAAGAAATAGTCTTTGAGGACAGATGAAATTGAGGGGACAAATGTGTGACAATGGGCTCTTAAGCATCTCCCACATTAGTGTCCATTTGCTTGTAAAGACATGCGGTCTTCACTTCTTTGGTTACTGTGGAGAGTACTCTACACATGAAAGAGAGAGAGAGAGAGCGAAGAGGTGAGAAAATGAAACAAAACGGCATATTAAGTTCTCATTGCGGCGGCCACCATTTCTTGTGCCTTTTTTCATTCAATCTAAAAAAAAGAAGAAGACTCTAGATTTGATCAGACAAAATGCTGAGCAGATTACTCAGGTAAAGGTTAGCCAGAGCTGTCATTAGTGCTGTACAGAGGCTTTTAACAGACAGTAACAGCTGTCTCTTTCAAATTGCCACAAAATTTCAAGTGGCTTTCTACATACGAGAAGCCATTTAATGTAGCGAAAGGGAGAAAAGTTAATTCCATTTCTTTCTATCTCATAGAAGGGAGATCACGGTGACATCTTCCTCAGACACACTCGCATTGTCAAAGACTATAATTTTAACAGCTGACGTGAGGGGAAGTGCTGGAGGAAAAATGAACGAGTGGAAAAAAACAAGACTACCCTAAACAAAAAAAGCGTCATTACACAAAAGTCTCAGTAAAATGGTTTGGCATGACAAGGACGGGAGAGATGCTGCCACTTATTGTAAGTGCATATGTTAGGACTTTCTTTCTCTTCCCCACCTTTGTGAGACTGTCTGCTGCAGGGACCAATTTGGCAAAAATGGTGCCTCTTCCTCATTTTTTTCTTAATTAAAATCTGAAAGCATCCACTCGAGGTTTCCCCGCGTGTGTGTGTTTGTGAGTGGGAGAGAGTATGTATGATTATGTGCTCTGCCGCACTACTCCACAAGACAGTGTGTGTATGTGTAACACAGGAAGCGGGGGGGGGGGGGGGGGGCGTGGATGATTACGTAGGACCATTAGCTTGAGCTGTTTAATACTAGAGGAGAAAAAACAGACAAAGGAATCAGAGTTTGTAATAAAATCAAATGGTTATGTGCCCACCTTAAAATACTTGAATTAATGACACATTCAGATTTAATTCCACACGGTGTGAAAGTTGACATGAAGACATGCGTAAGCAATGAAATAGAAATACTTTTATTTCATTATTTTTTATATAATAATTCACTTTTTTGCAGGAAATTTTTAAACACTGTTTGCGTATTCACTACCTGTAAAGAATAAGAACAAAATAAAGAAAAATAAAACAGCGCAATTGAAACGCTCAGAAACATCTTTTGGTTTAGCATTGAGGTTATTATAGAAGTTGGAGCTTGTCCAATTGTATTGACAAATGCATTATTTGCTTGGAATAGTTGTGTGGATGGGCCAGTTCTGCATGTGTGTGTGTGTGTGTGTGTGTGAGTGCATGTATTAGAGAGTGGCTCAATCCCACTGAGGTCTGGAGTGGAGAAGCATCAGGCATGGAGAGCTGGTAATAAGACAGGGACAACCCTTTCCCCTCCTGCTCTCTCTCCCTCTCTCTCCCTCTCAGTGGGAAAGCAGATCAGTGGAGGAGAGAGAGAGCCGTGTCATTGAGTGCCAGCAAGAAGAGAGGAGCAGTTAACTCAGACGCGCTGCGGCCCGACACACACATGCTCTACCTCACAACAACACACATGTACTCACGGCTGCACGCACATGCACACTGACACAGTGCTAGCTGGAGTTAGTCTGAAGACAGAGGACAGGCATCTCTGAGGGCGAGAAGGGGCCCGAAGAAAGAAAGCAGCACAGAGAAAGTGAGGGAAGGAGAAAGAGAAAGAGAGAGAGAGGAGGGGCTGCTTTGGAACTGACACACTCCAACACCTGATCTCCACACAGCTGGGAGGAAAACCACGCTGGACACGCTGGTGAGAGAGGGCACCTTTTGGGGAGAAGGGAGGGATGATTTGTCTTGTGCTTTTAGAAAATTTGTTTACAAGTCATTTTTGTTGCTTTCTTTTAAATCAAACTTTTTTAAAGAACTGTTACAGTGATAGGATAGTTTGTTTAGATTAGAAGGTATGGAGCATAGTCACATGAGGAGCGAATGTGTAGTTTACATGCAAAATGTAAAAAAATTCAAAGCAGTATTTTTTTTTTTTTACTGTGTGTGTCAAGGTGTGCAATGGGGTCAAAGGGCAGGTTACGGGTGACAAAGTTTGTCTGACGATTGATTTCTGTTTGGAATGTATGTTTGTGTATATGTCCATGTATGTTTGGAGGACAGCCCATACACAGCCTGACTGACATTTTGGAAAAAAGTGTGTTTGGGGGTGGGGGGTAAGGACAAAAAAAGCTACTCCTCTCCTTCACCATCTCCTCTTTCATTTTCTGCCTTCCCCCTTTTTTCTCTCCCTTCTTCACTTCACTTCAATTCACACCCCCATCCCTCTCTTCCTCCCTCCTTACCTCCGACACTCCGCTCATCCTGCCCTCTACCACCACATGCCCCAAAGGAAATATGCATTGTGCAGCCCTGCTCCTGAATTAACTCAACACACTCCTCCTGCTACTGGCAGGCAAGACCCTCCACTTTCCCCCCTCTCTCAAGAGAAGATAGCAAAGAGAGAGAGAAAAAGAAAGAAAGAATAGGACAGAAGAGAAAAAAGAACAGAACAGTCACCCTTTGCCTCTTTGAACCTCCACCTTAACGTACTTTTCTCTCCGGCTCCCCTGTCCACCCCCCTTCCCCCTCTTCTCTGCCGGCAGTCTGAGGAGACAGAGTTGGATGTGAGAGGCGGTGTGGTGTGGAGAGAACGAGATCGAGAGAGGGCACGCGAGTCCACGGCCAGAGCCAGCAGCAGGAGCAGCAGCAGCGGTGCAGGGGGAGGAGGAGGAGAAGGAGGAAGCTCCATGCAGTTCAGCACCAGACCGGCTAGCGCCGAGCCGGGCTTCATGGGGACATGGACACAGCAGAGCACTGACAGCAACCTCCTCTTCAGAATGTCCCAGCAGGTCAGTGGCATGCTGTCTCTCTGTGTAGCTGTTATACGTGTGTTAAAATAGTGTATGCTTGTGCGTAAGCATGATTTTCTTTTTTCTTTTTTTTAGCGTATGTATGAATGTGTGAAAAAAATGGTTGGTGTAACATTTGCTACATGTGTAAGCTATGTTTTGCCTTGCTTCTTTCAGTAGTTTAGAGGCTGATGCCCGTTGTGACAAATTTCAGCCTTCTTTGTAAAGTTTTTGAGTGTTGAAGAAAAATGAGCTTTTATAAATTGCATTAGTGAATATGCATCGGGTCAGTATGGGAGGTTTTCATTTTGTTTTGGTGACCCTTGGTAGATCAGGCTGTGGCACACATCTAATTGACTTCATCTGCTTGTTGCTGGAGTCCTTAACACCATCATCCTCTAAAACAGATTCCGTAGCTGTGTTAAATCTACAGCTCTATAATGTGTGTAGTTATTGTAAAGTTCCTGTGTTGAATGCTTTTATCAGGACAGAATGTTTATGGGAGGGGGATCGGGGTCTGTGGAGGGAGAGATGGTGAGCAGAACATTAATCATCATGGCTGGTTTCTCTGTGTCATGCACACGCTGATACGAGCGCAGGCCCTTGGACTTCCTTTGGCCGACAATGGGGGTCCATCCACATTTCTTTCCAGATTCCTCACGAACTTTTTTTTTTTTTTGCACTCGATCAGCTCTCTTTATTTGAGACACCAATATGCGTTTTTATTTAAACAGAACACCATAAAACGGATATGAAAAAACATTTTGATTTTATTTGATATTAAAAAAGATTAAATCGTAATAATATTTTTTTCGTTACGTTTATAATTCACTAAATAATTATGTGTTCATTTTTATTGAAACGTTTTACTCTGCGCGGTCGTAGTTGACTTAGAAACGCAGAATCTGAGCGAGAATAAAGATTTGAATGGCACTGATCAGTCGCGCGCTGAGCTCTGCGGCGCATCGGAGCTCCAGCGCAGGTGGATTCAGTCCTGCGCTTAAATCCTTCACGAAAACACTTTAAAGAACGAGCTTTAAAGGGTTCTTACACTTATGACAAGTTAACGGACATTCTGTATAGACCCTAAGCGTTTAGTAACAAATTCTCTAAATAATTTCTTCTGCATTCTTGTATTGTGACGCAGCTTTGAACATTTGTTAAAAACAGGGTGATTAAGTGTTTATACCGTTTATCCTTGACATAAAATATGAGTGTCATACGTTAAATGCAGTTTATTTGAATTCGACTGTAAATCACTCAATAAATCATTGAATATAATAATTTTATTAAAAGAGTCTCGTATGTATTGAACATTGATGACAGCGTAGTGTGGCTGCTATCAATTATTTTGTCAGAACAATATTGTCTCAGCTCTTCAAATGCTGTTGTGCTGCTTAAATATCATACAGTAAATGATGTGCATGCAAACCTTTTTGAGTGAATGTCAAAGAAAACTTCTAGAGAAATGTCAAAAAACAATACTCTTGTTCATAAAAAAAAAAAAAAAAAATATTGCTCTGTTTTTAAATGTTCCTTCTTTAAAAAGCAGTGACACTGCAGCTGTTCCCCCTAAATATGTGTTTTTGCTAATGCGTATTTTTGAGTGTATTTTGTATTCTAATGTATTTTTTAAAAGAGCGGCTGCAAACCTTTTTGAGCGTGTAATTTAAACCAAATGTATGCGTCTTAAGTTAATTTCAGCTTTATCTGTAGGCTACTGTTATCAAGAAGATCAAGACACCTTCATCTTCAATTAATTTTCGATTCCGATTTCTTCTTCTTCTTCTTCTTTTAATTAAAAGTACCTGCTCATTTCCACAAATGATACTGACAATACTGACCACGTGTAATGGTCGATATTAATATCAAAACCACATGAGCAAATATTCTGGATGCCTGTGCTGGGGGTTTATTTTATGCAGCAGCCTAGTTTTGTTAATGTGGGTTTGGTTATTAATGGGTTCTAATTGCTCAATCTCGACTAATCGGTTGCAGTATGAATGAACAGGTTTTTCATTTGATGTGATTCATTTGACACGCGGTGCTGAAACAAGGCTGTGATCAGTTCACATTGTAAACGCTTTTCTGGTGCTGAATCTGATCAGATCTCCCGTGAAACCTCTGAGATGCTGGTGCAGTCGAAGTCCACCACGCTCTATAAGAGTCCTTCTTTCAGCATCCTCTTATGTTTGCGCAACTTGTTATTTTCCCCTGTTGCCCATTCCATGAATGGCAATTTCTAATAAATATAAATGTAAAATAATTTTATATTGTAGATGTGTAGATTTTGTATAACAACTTTCGAGAAATTTTCGATGAAAGAATGAATAGGCTAATACAACGGCAACGGCAAATACGTTGTTGTTATTAATGTTATATTTATATTTATAGGCCTCTTTATATTATTATTATTAATTATAAAATTATAATTTTTAAAACGCCTAAAAACTGAAAATTAAAGATTTTCTGCAAAAACGATTGCTGAAAAACGCCAGTCTTATTTAGCCAGCAAAGGAACTTCTAATCGCCACATCAAACATAAAACACTGTAATTGGCATAGTTCTTACTCTTAAAGATGAATTTCTTGACTGATGAATGAAAGGCGCAAAAAAAACTAAAAATCTCGGGTTTGCGGGTGCGACATGGGTGTTGACATAGACTTATAGTGAAAGAATTGTTAACATTAAAAGCTAAAAACAGCCATAACATAGCTGCCCGCTTGTGTTCGATTTGTCCGCTATACAGTGCTTTAATTAATTTTAAGTTTAATCATATTAAAAATTTGTATACTGTTCTCTTATATTTTGCGATCTGGAAAACTAAACGCAGGAAGGAAAAAAAAACATGGTTACACCTACAATTAGGCCGTTAATAAGCGGGTTTTATGGGGCTCAATTTTTGGGAGTATATATATATATCTATCTAATAGTATATATATATATATATATATATATATATATCTAATTGTAGATAATATAGACAATGTAACAATAATAGAGTTATTATGCATTCCGAAGATGAAACAAAAATATATGAACTAATAAGGTCCCTTTCAGACTTTGGCAAAAGAACGACATTTATTACATTTTTCATTTTTCTTTTTCTTCTTTTAAATGACTTTTTTAGACTTACATTCTGCGGACTTCTGATTATGTACGTTAGTGGTGTATCCGTGCATATCTTTTTCTTTTATTTCTTCTTCTTCTTCTTCTTCTACTACTTCTACTTCTTATCTCTGTCACTCCCTCTCCTTTTTTTTTGATCAGGTGTATGTTTGAGTATGTGTACAGGAGTGTGTGTAGCCTACATGTGATTATAGTGAAGTGTCTGTTTTCTCTTTTTTTCCCCCTCTGTGTGCTGCATGTGTGTGTGGGTGCGAGATGAAACGACTCTTGGCTAGCCTTGGTTGAGAGAAAGAGAAGGGTGGAGTGGAGGAGAGTGAAAGAGGATATGTGGTTAGGGAGACACCCACCACCTTTTCTCGGCAGATAGAGCAGAGCCCAGGGCAGTGCCAATACCATCGGTGCAGCTAGTGCTGACTAAGATTGAGCAGCCACAGGAAGCGTGACTGTTTCAACCTTTGGTGGCAGGAAGGTGCCTGTCACAGGGTCATTGTCAAAACTGAGGCAAATTAGATCTGCAGCTAAAATGAGCAAACAAGTTTAGTCACTTAGTCATATGTTAGAAAATAAATAAATACAGTGTTTTTTTTAAGTAAAACAGCAACTACAGGGAAAGTTAAATTTCAATTTTTGTTTGTGGACAGCTCTGCGAATTATTACGCTACTGTACAGAAGAGGGGCTGCTGGTTCAGAGGTCTTTGTGCTGAACGGATCTGGCTCCTGCTGTTAACTACTGACCCTGTTAAGTAATGGACTCAGTTGAGGGGAGTAATCTCACCTGGCTCAGGGATGCTTTCTTTCCTAATTCCTCTCGCTTTCCCTGACAGACAGCCTCTTAATGTTTTCAAGGAGAAACTGGAATGTGGAGGAAGCAGAGAGGGCGGGGAGAGGATCAGAGAGAAAGTGGTAAACTTTTTTTCACTGTTTTTGTGGTAAAGCGATAGTGCTTGCTGGCGTGTTTTATTGTGAAAGTCAAGAGTTACAAAAAGGTGCATGTAGAGGTGATGAGAAGATGAGAGAGAAAAGGGCGAGATATGTTTGGCGCCTGGATATGAGAGTTCTGTACTTTTTGAGTGTGTGAACATGTGTTTATTATGTCCGTACATAAGCGATACATGCCAACTATTGTGCTGCCTACACCTCTGCCTACATCTCTACTGTCGAGGCTATTTGCCGGCGTTATTATTGTTTCTGCCCTAAAAAAAACAAAAAAAAAAAAACCTATTCAGTATTTCTCATTCCATTTAAGTGATTACATAATTAGTGTATTAATCAATATGCTACAGTTATGGCTTTTAATAAACATGTTGTTTATAGTGGCTTCTGTGTTAAATTAGTTTTAATATTCATGATTTAATTCCCTCAATTTCACTGTTTACAAAGCAATGCTAGAATATTAAGCTAAAATGCTCTTGAGAAATATCACTATACTCTGTTATTGTGTTTTGAACATTCTTCACAAAAAAAATACAATTATTTCTTAAAATTAATGTCTGATATTTTATCATCTCAAACCCCCATTTTTAGTGGTCTTTTAATTTGTCCTCAAATTGCGTTCTTTTTCTTGCTTTCTTTTTTAAAAATTGTGTTAATCTTCAATATTTCAAAGCGAAGAGAGGGAGTGAGTGAAAGTGTGGGACATAAGCAGGTTGTTTTTGGGGAAGGGGAAGTGGTCCCTGGTGGGTAGAGAAATTCACTCTTCTGTGATACTGGCTTGCAGCCAGTTTGGAGGCAGATTCATCAGCACTTCACAACGGGGACAACCTCCCCTCTACCTCAACCCCCAGTCCCACACTGAAAAGCACACAAATCGATCCAGTTAAGATTTTCATTCAGCTTCACTAAAGATTTGGTTGCTATCTTTCCTTTATTCTCTGGAGCGGTGAGTGGATATGAGTAGGTGTTTGAGATCTGTGTGTTCCTTGGGCTATGATCAATAGCTGACACTGGGCACATCACTCACATGCTCGTGCAGTGCCTCTTCTCTGCTCTCTGTATGTCCTCAGGGGTGACACGGCCACTCACATGTTCATTCTGGAATATATTTCTGGAGTGTCAGAAAACGGAGCAATACTGTCTCCAGCATAGCATAGAAGAGAAGTGGTGATGTTGCGCTCTCCGTGGCAACACATGGACGTGGTCATTGCCATAGACATAGACACGCTAAAAATGTCAGCCCATCTGCTCTGCTCTTATCAGGATGAGTGTTGAAATGAGTGTTGGTAGCTGTGTTTTCCCATGAGTAAATGCAGATTACATTGTTAAACACTTGACACAAATAGAAGCCATTTGAAACTATTGAAAAATTTTGAATAATTATTTTTTAATAGTGACAACATTTTGCACTGATTCCCTCCATTAAAGCCAAATTCATATTTGTGATGTAATGAATGTAAAACAATTCTTTATCCGCTCAAAGGAGGGATTGCAATGAAACAGATGTCTATATTTGCTTAATTTATAAAGTAGTTTCAGCTGGTTTTTAATGCACCAGTAGGGTACAACGGGGCTAAAGGCCCACCTTCAGAAAAAATGTGCCATTCACTGCGCATAAAATGTATAATTGCAGAAAAAATAGATATGTTGTATTGAACATTAATGGAGCAACAGATTTTGTGTCAAAATAAATCATTCAAGTTGTTTATTTTGTTTAAAAATCTTATAAATGCGTGAGGTGGCAAGAGGGATCTTTTACCCCACGCACGGGGTAAAAGACTCACCAGCATGGGGTAAAAGGCACACGGTATTGATACAAATACTTCAGCTAAAATAGTTTTTTTTAAATAATGTCTAAGATAATACTTGTTCAAAACAATCACTTTAGCAAAGTTTGTACTATTTTCTGCTTATTTTGAAAAATAAAATAATTAATTTTTGTTCAATAAATATACTGTCATTAAAATATGTTAATATAAAAAAGATATATTAAAATACAGAAACAAAATCGTTTTAATAAGTAAAGATTCTAAGAGTATTGAAGGAGATCCAATAATAATTAAATATATATTTACAGTAGTAACAACAAACAATATTTTATTATATGAGATGATTAATATCATGTTTTTAAATATGATGGTTTCATTCTAAACATGGTGATTATCTCTAATATGGACACCCAACATAATATATGATATTTACCATCTGAATCTAACCATGTCATGTCAACAAATGGAAAAGTCAGCCATCTATTAATTATCATGTTAATTACTGTGCGCCTTTAGCCCCACCAGCAGGGGCGCTTTTTACCCCAAATATCATACTTTTACATATTCTTTCGTTATTTAAAAACTGTTACTTTAATTATCTTAAACAAAACTGAAAATCATAAAGAAGACCTTTGTCTCCAAATATATGCATTCATTTTAGCGATTCGCATTTGCTACTTAAATCTACAATATTTTAAATAAAACATAAAATATTAGATCAAGTGAGCACAGAATCAACTTTGCACTGCTGCGCGAGATCGCGTCAAGGATCAGACAAAAATACACGTGCATCTTGAAAAGCGGATGTTTTGGAAAGTGCTACGCCATGTTTTTCTTGCCATCTAGTGGTTTCGATGAAAATAATATCAAAGGCGCTTTTTACCCCGGGGCGCCTTTAGCCCCGTTGTACCCTTCTCTGTAGTGTTAACATGCAGTTGTTACCTTAAAGAGCTGTTTCTACCTGATTTAATCCATGAAAACTTGTTTTGTTGGTATATATTAATGTATTTAGGTTGATTCAGTGATATTAAACAATATTTTTTGAAAAAAAAACAAACAAAAAAACAGTTAATTTCGGCGCTACCATTTTTTTCCACTATATTTTTGGTCCTTGTCAAGATAGTCAAAGCTTAAAAAAGTTTTTTTTTTTTAACAGAAGGGAAGTCCTGGTTAAAAGGGAAACTGCTGTTTCAATAGTCTTAGAGTCAGGATGTCACCACCCCCGGCGTAACGGTAATGAGGGGACATTACCATCATTCTGCGTCTTGTTAGTTCCCCGAGCGCCTGACACAATCAGAATGCAGCAGCTGCCCTTCAGACCTTAGAGATCTGAGAGAGTGAGTGAGAGAGAGAGAGAGAGAGAGGCCTCTTAGACCTCATCTAGAGACAGAGAGATCTGATAGGCGAGACCTGAGGGACTGTGTTCCTGCAGATGAGACACCCTGTGTACTACCTTCATGTAAATATAAACTGATCCACACAAAAGATTTGCATAAACATTTTATTTATTCATGTTTTTAAATACTCTACAAAAAGGCAAAAAAAATTGCATATCTTATACAAAACTTCTACTTGTGAATATATTTAAATGTATATTTAATGTATATTTAAATATATTCAAAAGAACTTAAAAATAACTGTGGTGGTATTTACAGCGCTGCTTAAAGTACAATTTTAGTCTTAAGTGTGGCAAAATTCTAAGAATGATGCAATTTGGATTTTCTTGCTACACTTAAGAATAAATGTTCATAAGTGTTAAAGGTCTCAGTTCCTAAATTATTTAAGATTGAGCAGAAGTATCATAACATAGTTAGGAGTAGAAAGATGGCTGTGTTGTGAAAGAATGTAAATAAAGAATGTGTTGGAATTATATGATGACAGTGACATTTTTTTCTTTTTTTCTTTTTTATTTCATTTATTCATCTATAGGCAGTTTTTTTTTCATTTGTAGACTGTACAGCAATTTTTTTATTTACTGACTACATTGAAATTTAAAAAAAGATGAAATTATATAAATGATATAAATGAGATAAACCAGATACAGAGGTTTAACTTGATCTGCACATCCTGTATTTATCAATATTGAATACAAAAGCATCTTATAAACAGAGACGATTTTCAGGTTTCCCGCTAACCATACTACTGCCGCCGCTGCTGTCTGTGCCTGAGAGCTTTAGTCCCGGAATGCCGGTAAGAGGTTCCATTATGATTTACAGTTGCTCTAACAAGAGTCAGTTAGAGTCACTGGAGTCAGTTATCAAGTCCTCTGAGACCTTCACTGGTACGGAGTTATGCCACGTCCAATCCAGAAAACACCTGCCCTTCCGTAAAGGTCATTCAAATCAGACAGCCAGACCCCAATGCCTGCTGCATTCAGTCTCACATTTCAACTTTACACCACCTGAGATCCTGGAAAATTATGCTCTTCAAGCTCTCGCATGATTTTATTATAACTTTTAACATATTTAACAGGTGTGAGAGTCTTACATCTGGTGATGTAAAGCCAATCAAATGTCAGCACCCCCGGTGATTGATCATGTCACAAATGTTAATTTCTTGTCTGCAGAAAATTGTTAACAGTGCGTTCAAAGACGTGGAAAACATTTTGGCAAATTTATGCAGATATCCAGGTAAAACCATATGGTTCACTTTTTTTATTTTCTTTCTTTTCTTTCTGCAACTAGAATAACCTCAGATATTGTTCAGGCAAATTTTAGGAAACATAATTTATCTTGTATGTGTAAGATTAAAAAGGTTATAGGAAATCAAAAATTGAGGTTTTAGCAATTATTTTTAAATTATGAACAACAATACAAATGTTACCTTCTCTTCAGCTTCTTTAACTAAAAATCACAAAAATTAAAAATCGTATGCACTGCAGTTATTTTCCAAAGACACATACCACGCATAAACAAATAATGTTACACAACTAAATTAAACTATTTGTTTGAGGACAATGAACAATAAGTAGGACTACAATATTTGGGAAAGCCGTGCATCTTGATGATAATGTAATGGGAAAATGGGCATGAAATGCGAGCATGACATCTCTTTTTGGGGGGGGGGGGGGGGGGGGGGGGGGCGGGGGTTGGATGGTGCCAGCCACTGGCACATTCAGAGGGCCGCTACTTAAACAGCTAAGAGGGCAATTTCTCCCATCAACAAAACACAGACAAGAAAATCACACTCCCCTCTTGCAGGAAAGAGTCTCTCATTTTCCATTTTGCTGTGTGGTTTGACTGTGTCATCATAATTTCATCTAATGTTGTGGCTGATTTACCGTTATTATTATTATTATTATTATTATATAGTTACTTCCACCATTATTACTGTTGTAGTTACATATGTCCGCAGATAATGACAGTAATTTCAGTTGCTCACAGTGGTTTTCCTCATTAGTGACACTACACTGGTGTTGTTGAACACAGGAAAGTAAAGCACTCCGTCCAAGTCATATAAAAATGGCAATACTGATGCAAAGAAAAAATGCTTTATTTGGCTGTTGGACTGATATTCTTGTGTGTATTCTATGATATTAGTTCCTAAAGACTAATGTCAGGTGTAAAGTCACTTATTAAAAAATAAATATGATTAGAATTTAGATTGAAATAAGTTATACAGGAGTGACAACGATCACATGTTTTTGAAAGAAACAAAACTTACAAACATTTGCAGTTAATCCATTTATGCAAGGAATTCTTTTCATTCAATAATTATTTGTAATTTTACTTTAAAGAAAAGTTTGATTGGTCTTGATCAGCGTGAACATATTTGAACTTTGACTTTCAAGATATATAATAATTTTATTTACAGTGCAAAACTGTCTGAGATCTATGATTTATAGAAAAGAGACAAAAAAAAGCTATTCCCTCACTCCCCCTCCATCACCATCACAAAGTTGCGTATCAAAATAAATTTACTGAGCATGTAAACATTTCTTTGATCTTTTCCTGCATGCATGAACAATTCTAAAAAGTTAGATTAACTCTGAAATACCTCTGTTTCATGTGTGCTTTTCTGTTTTTAACCCGATGAATTATGACCAGCATTTGTAGAAAATGTCGATATGCGAGTGTGTGTGTATAAGTGTGTGTGAATGTGTATGCAGGCTTGTGCTGTCATCAACCACAATGGCAATCAACCAGAGGCACATCAAAATCTTTTGTGTGTGTTGTAGCTCTAGGCTTGAGGGAAAATGCTTTTCTTACTTTGCTTTAAACTGATACAGCCCAGATTGTGGAAACACACAGCATGGACATTCATGAGGCATATCTCAGGATCATTCCTCTCCGCACACATACTGTATGTTGCACTATGTGTGTATGACGTGGTAACGCTGCAACATTGTTACGCGCTAGAAGGGGCTATCCTACTGCATTACCAGGTGCTATTTCTTCCACCCTACCCACCCTATAACTATGTGTTCTTGTTCGATAACTTTAGATGCCACAGCACCAAGGTTGCCGTGACGACAGAGACGCTTAAATTATATTACGACTTAAAAGATTTTAGATGTTACCATTTTTAGGTTAATTTTTTTATTTAAGATTGTTGTTTGACTAGAGGCATGACACAATTATTGTGTAGTCTCATGAGTTTGAACATAGCTATAGCACCCCCCCGAATGCATGAATTTGTCCATGTTCTTAACTCATGTCTGCCAAATTAGTTTATTCTGTTTATTTTTTTGCTTTCCGTTGTTTGTGCGGAGCGCTATGCGATGTGCTACGCGTTACATGACGCATTTTGATATCGAACCTCCACCTGATTTTCTCACCTCAGCAAACTGGGCTTTAGCATGATTTAAAAAATGCGGCAGCAAAAACAAATCTCGCCTAGAGCATGTAAAAGTGTGCATGTTAAATAATCAAATTAGATATAATGCATAAAACGTCACCGTGCCATGGTTCACAGATGCACAGCAGATGGGATTTAGGGTGGGTTTATTGTCATATATTGAGCGGTACTGCTCTTCCTTCTCTCCAATCCATGGTGTCAATTAAAGCTCAAGCTAACTCATTTGCTCTTGTGATAGACTCCAAATGAAGTGGCCAGTGTATCTAGGCAACCAAGGAGGTCAGAGTTCCCTGTCCTTATCAGGAGCTGCTGACTGTAGCAGAGTGGAGACACTCTCTGATGATACCCCCGTTTCCAGCACAAAAGAGGATTGGGGCTGTTTGTACATTTTTAGCATTCACCTTATTGGCGCCTAACCATTTTATTTTATTTTATTTTATCTAGAACACACCACGATTGAGTACATTAACAGAATGTTTTGTTGTACCATATGTTATTTTTCTTTTAAGAGTGGTATCCAAAAGAATATTTAAATATTTGAGATATATTAAGAGATATATTAAGTCTAAAATGCGAATCCCTGTTTGCTTCAGGGAGTGGGCTGCGCTTCGCATCGCATCGACCCGTGCGGATAAATCCGTCTCACATTGCGTGAGATGTACATGGCCAGTTAACAGTAGGCAAGCCTTCTGTTATTTCAGCATTATTGATTTGCACCCATTCAACAACTATTACACGATTCAAGGAGTGGGGATTATAATCATGTGAAGTGAAACTCTATTTCTAGGAGCATATGTGTGGGAGAAGTACATTATCTGGTCTTAAAGTCAATTGATAATACCCATGGCATAGAGGGGATTACAGATAGAGGATGCATTTAAAAGTTTAAAATGCTGTCTGATCAGCTAAAGGAAGTGTAATTCCTTTCAGGTTGAAAGCGTTAATAGCATCACCGGTAACGGTATCCTCTGTGAAGTGAGGGCTTAAAAGACGCTATGCACGTCTGTCTGTGTCCGTGCGGGTGTGTGCATGTGTGTGTTGTTTAGAGAAGAGTGTGCACATAAAATAAAGTGCCCAGAGGATGCTTCTGGCATTTTGTGGACACCAGATACTTGTCATAACTCACAAAAAATCAAAAAGCAAGGAGGGGGAACCATGTGTGTGTGTGTGTGTGTGTTTGTCCAGCTTTCCCCCCCCGGGGTTGCGCTTGCAGCCTTCTTCGTGTCTCAGATCAACTAAGATCGAAGGGCGTACACCAATATGTGAATCTCCACTCCTTAGACGGTGAAAGAGAGAAGAAGAAAAGGGACCATCAGGCCAATGAAATGAAACAGCACGACGAGTCTGACAGTGCGCCATGTGGATGCGAAACAGTTCAATATATGCCTATCAACTCACACCTAACGCGTCTTTCCAGTGACCGAAACGACACTGCCTGAGGTGAGTTTGGGAAGAGAAAATTGCTTTCTAAAAGGAAAGCTGATCTTTGGTGATATCAGCCTGACCAATTAAGGCACTGACGTATTGAAATGTCAACGTGTTAAATTTAGATTTTGTCTCTCCTGTGACCACCCCCCCCCCCCCCCCCCCACCCCACTCCCCCCCCCCCCTTTACTCGCAGTTGAGCTGGCAGGGGGTCTTCGCATGGAGCAAATATAGTGAGGTAAAAGTGATTGCTGAAGGACCCTCGGGTGTTATGTGTAATAAGAAGTTGGCAAATGTTGTTATCCTTCCTCGTATTTCCCCTCCCCACCTCACTGGACAGACCACTGACGGGACAGAAAGGGCAGGATGAACTGGTTACTGCAGCCTAAGATGGGCGGTTTAATTTGGGAAAAAAGACGAGTTTTTAATCACATCACGGCAGTAGGGAGCGGCTGAGGATGGACTCTCTCTCTCTCTTTCTCTCGGTCTGGGGATGGATACAACTTTGCCGACTTGTCCATAGTCAAGACAATACTTGAGGAGTAAAGGAATTCTGGGACACAAGAGAGGATGTTTTAATTTAGGTATTTATTTAATTGATTTATCCAAAAATGTGTACATTACCAATTATGGGCATACGAACATACTCGTACATAATAATTTATTATATCGCTAATGGACTTAATTGAAATCGGGACATAGCAGAATAAAAACAGATGCAAAACTATACATTGTTGCAGAAGAGAATAGATCTTACATGTACAAATTTACATGGGAATCTACAGGAATCTAGCTATGTTTGTGCACATGAAAGTACTGTATATAATAGTTCACAGTGGAATTACGTAGTTTCAGTCCAATTGCAGGAGGAATGTAGAATGTACTGCTGAGTGTCACAGTAACCAGCTGTCTTGCAGTAAATCAACTAGTAACTGCCAAGTTAATGTAGAAAACACAACAAGCATATTATGGACTGTATACATAAACAGTACCCAACAATGTGTTGTAAAAACTAAACAAAAAAACACCAAGTAACCTTGATAGCACGTTAGTAGCTACAAAAGAGAGCCTATTTGTAACTTGAATGGGTTTAGCTTAGGGCTTCCGGTGTCGTTCACTTCCAGTTATTTTACCTGTGCAAAAACAGCCCATTATACTGCTTTATACAAACTTTTAATCATTATCATACTTTTTTAACTTCAGTATCATAATCATAATTCACCCCCCAGAACGTGATTTCACCGTACTGCCATACACTAGGGTTTTCTGAAACCCAGCCACTGGGATAGAGAAGGAAAACAAAGTAGCCTACACTGGCAGCTGGGTTTCCAGCCAATGACTGCATTTAAGTCGGGACCTCACTGTACTTAAGTACATTTGAGGTTTGAATTGAAAATACGGAAGCAAATGTATGTTTGAATAAAAAAAAAAAAATAAAAAAAAAATAAAGACATCTAGGCAAAAGGAAGAAGGAGAAATAGAAGCTGTTATAAATGATGAGGCAGTTAAATGGGACGTTGATACAATGAATTATGTTAGTATTTAAATCTGTGCTGCAACATGCAGTTATTTCTGATGCATTTTAAATTATTTTTTTATTTTTGAAGGAATGTGACAACCAGGGTGACAGGCTAAACGACAGAACGGAGGACTGTCCGCTACTGATAGTCTAGTGGTTAGCGCACTGACATATAGTGCCAGTGTGGCCTAGAGCGACCCCGACCCAAGTTCGATCCTGGACACGTAAGGTTCCTTGCTGCGATCACATTCCCAATTTGCTGTGTAATAAGTGCAAAAAAAATTAAAAAGGTTGCACTTGCAAATTAGTGAGTTTTGCTTTACAGTTACATGGTTGCTACTGTAAATGAAAACAGCGAAAATATGGTTATTTCTTCTACAGTAAGTTACTTGCCACTAGCTGCCAGTAAATTACTGTAGTTCTTTTCTACAGTAAGTTACTTGTCACTTGCTGCCGGTTAATTACTGTGCTTTTTATACAGTAAGTTACTTGTCACTTGCTGCCAGTTAATTACTGTGAATTTCACAGTCAGTTTCTTACAGTGTATGCAATTAATATTAACATTTCTAGAGGAGACACATGTGAGAATGCATCTCTTATTAAAGCTATTGTTCCATTACCTCGACTTACTCCTATTGGCCAGTGTACGTGTAGAGATGGTGAATGCATTCATTTTTAAACCCCCTTTTATATTCTTACATGACAGACACTTGGTCTTAATGGCTTTATTATCATCATTGTGAAGCAGAGGCCTGCTTTCTTTAAAGGTGTAGTCTTTGGTCTTTCTCTGTCGGTGTAGAATAAATGTTAATGCATTTTTGAGATTCAGCACACAGCTAATTCACACAGCCCAGCTTTTGTTACTAGAAGGAACCAGCATGAGCTACGTTCTCTGATCCACATCACACAGACAAGAGGGAACATGTTCTTGTTTTGAAATTGAATACATAAGAGTATTGATAAAGGTCTTGTGTGTGTTATTACTGCCTACAGCTGCTGACAGGAGTGGAGGAACATACACGCTCTCAAGGGGGTGGTCTCCCATTCACATTAACAGAAAAAAAAACTAGATTATGCTTTTAAATTGTAAACCAACATAGAACACACACTTGAGAGTGTGAAACCAGATGGGCCACACAAATGATAAAAGCAATCAAACAACTAAATAAATAACAATGACAACAATAAAAAAGGAATACAAAGAACAGCTATGTATGCTTAGTTCTTAAAAATATAGATGCCTCAATAGGAGTCTTTTATTTCATCTGAAGTCTGAATGAGGGAATGAGGGACAAAACCGCATGATAGACAGATGATCACAACCTTGTGTCCACTTCACTGTGACCCCACCATGCTTCTTTTGTCCCTGATTTCAGTCAAAAGATCTGTAGTTTAGAAAGGAGAAAAGAAAAAGGCTAACTTCTCCTTTCTCTTTCTCTTGTCTCTCTGTCAGGATTTCCTAAAGTGGTCTGACATAAATGGACATTCTGGGGCCAAGGCTAAATCATTATATCATTACTCACTCTCATGTCGTAGAAACCAAAAGGAGAAATGTTGAAAAATGTTATGCGGGTCTTCTCCATACAGTCTGTAGTGACCACGGCTGTAAAGTTCCAGAAAGGAACACAAGAAAAATATTAGAACTTGTAGTCTATACAGCTCATGCATTGTATTTAATAAGCCATACAAAAGGTTTATATGAAGAACAGGCCAAAATGTTTCAATCAATATTTGCTGAAAATAATTTGCATACATGTTCAGATTTAAAAAACAAAAACAAAAATGTTACATTGACGTGGATCACCAGATTTTCATTTTCACTGATGCCAAATGCTCTTGCAACTAAGTTAACCTAACAGTAGCTTTAATACACAGAATTGAAATGTTCATTTTAAAGATTTGCGAGCTGCAGCACGGAGGAAACATATTCATTTCATATTCACTGTAGTAATTGTAAAGAAATGAGAGGAAAGCACTTCTCTCAAACCTCTTGCCACAGTTTTCCAGTATTTCAGAAAGTGATCAAATGCAGGTGTTAAGACATTTTTGAGATTGCAGCCAAATTCATTTTTCACCTGCAGTGCATAACCTCAGAAACAACTACTTCTTTGATCAGTATAACCAATGACTGTCCATGTACATATATTACAGTATTTTTGGTTCATCATGTCTTGTTACATGCTTATTGTATGTCTTTCCTTTTATTCATTACTCAGCACATTATTTTAATACTATTTTATTGTTATGCGCTATTTTAATATTATAATTTCTGTATTGTAATTCTTTTTATTGTCATTACTTTTATATAATGCTTTGGCAATATTGTAGCAAACACAGTCATACCAATAAGTAATGTAAATTAACACTAACTCTTCCTGGATCAAAGACTTACATATATGATACTTTTATATTGTTTTTTTCTTTCTTTATGTCATGGTAAAAATAAATGTGGTACATTCTTTAAAATTTCTCCTTGTGTATTTCACAGAAAATTTCAGCACACAGGTTTGGAAAGACATGAGGGTGAGTAAATAATGACAGAATTGTCACCCACTAAAACACTGTAACTCTTATATGGTAGAAATTTCTCTAGAAAAGATTTGTGTATGTACATCCAAACGTGCACACTGAGAGGCATTCTGAATGTGATGTGTTGGGAAAGTACTTGTCAAGTGGCATTGATTTGTTAAAGTGCTGAATTAGCACAGTACGCCAGCTGCCACCACCCGCACACTGTTGTGCTGCCGTGGGCTCATTTTCTCCTTAACAACTCTTTCCCATTTTCCCTTAGCCCCTCTTTTGCTCTCTCTCTCTCTCTCTCTCTCTGTCGGGCCACACACGCTCTCTTTTTAACTCTCGTTAATTCTGTCTTACACACATATTGCAGACACACCTCAGCTGTGACCCATAGCAAACCCAGCTTCTCCCTGTCTTGAGGACACACAACCACACCCACATAAACACTTATGCAATCTCTTGGGGAGGGGAAAAAATCACTTCTGTGTTGTAGTACATCACCATGTTGAGTCCATCAAATTTAGATCAAGTTATTCCTTTTAAACCCCCCTACAGTAGTGGGATGAACCCCGGCCAGTATCTGTTATGCCAGGATCTAGTGGAATCTGTGTCTCCCAGCTGTGTCTGACATATATATTGACTGGGAGCTGTAGTCGGTCAGAAAAGGATTTTGGCTGCACTGAGAGTCCACATTTTTATTAGGTAGCCAAAGTGTTCCATAAGCAGTTCCCAAGGTTCCCTTGGAGAGAGTGGCTGAGTCATATCCAGACTGTGTCAGGCCACACACAGTGGCAATATATTTACCATGAGCTCGGTTCAGCTCAGTTCACAACTGCATTCAAATATTATTAGTGTGTATATAGGACACAACATAGATATTTGCTGATGAGTTACTGGCATGGCATAGAAACAGTCTGAACATTTGGGGTGAGGGGTAGGGTTTACTTCCTGTCAGCGCCTCAGCTCAGAAACAGTGCCAAGCCTGGCTTGAATATGACTTCAGCATAACCATTTTCCTAAAAGGTGGTATATTCAGAGTCAATTGCAAGGTATTTGAGTGGAGTAGGCTGCACTTAACTGGTTTTATTCAAGTCAAAAATGTTATTTAATATAGCTAAATTAATCTAAAATTGGGTTAAATCTGGCAGAAATAGCTTGTTAAGGTCACATTTGCAAGTTAACACTTTTTACGGTGTACAGCAGATGTCTGCGCTTTAATAAAGTGTAATTTGACATATCAATGTATTTCTGATTCTGTCAATGGCTTCACTGCTCTGAACCATATTCACACCTTTTCCAAGAGGTGCAGATGTTCTGGTGACCCACTACTTACTGTAGATGTAGTGACTGTGTGTGTTGGAGTGAGTGGGAGACTGTTTGTTTTTGGATGTTAACTTTGCCTAAATACCCTCTATCTGCTGGCCAGTTTGTGACCTCTGCACACATACACTTACAGTATATACAGTACATGCGTAGACAGTAACCAGTGCTAGCTGACACAGGTGTACTGTCTGCTTCCTTGCTTCCTTCCTTGTGTTTCCTCTCTTGCTTTTTATTTTTGTTTTTTTCATGTTTTTTTCTCTTTCTTCAATGGGTAGAATGACACCCCCCTCCCCCCAACCTGCATTTCCCTAGTGTATTGTGTGATTAGATGCTGAAAGGTTGATGCCTGCTTGCTCTGTCCACAGCTCCCATAAAACACTCAATAAAGCACCAATCTAGAGCTTGATAGCACTAATAGAGAAACTCCATTCAGGGAAGAAGTACTCTCCAGAAACAGGCAGACAAATGTGTAACTTCCTAAAATAAAAACCCTTTTTTTCTTTTGTACTATTTGTGGATTTTTTTAGTAGTGTTTATGATCTTAAAAGTAATCTTTAGAGACACCACAGCCAGTACAATGGGGGGGAAATGTGTTTTTACATGAAAATGTTTGTGTTTGAGTGTGTTTGCAGTGTCTGTGCATGTATGTGCTAAATCCATGCATCACAGGACCATGAGGTGTTGAGGTCAGCCAAAGAATCCCTAGATCAGTATGTGAGCGTATACATGAGCATCTCTGTATGTTTTGTATGTGTGTGAATGTGTGTGACAGTAGGTGGAGACAGTCACCGGAGGAAGTCAGAAATGGCCTCTTTGCAAACGCAGCATGTATGGGGCTTTGTGTGTCTCTTTCTCTGTTTCACCGCCTTTTTTTCTGTGCTTTTCCCGTCAAAGGCAGCCAAGTAGAGCCAGGAAAGCAGTTCCTTTGCAGGGCCTAATGGCAGTATGATGTAGTCTGTTGTGATTAGTGCATTCCTTTCAGGTTAAACCAGGGAAATTGCATTGTGTTCAGATTCCAAGTCGCATGAATGTTTTATTGCCACAAGAGTGTCAAAGGTCCTTGTCTGGGCCTCAGGAGAGTGGCCGAGGAAGCCTTTGACTGAGCGCTTCAAATGGGAGAGAGAGAGACATGAAAACACTTGGTTGTACAAATGGTGGTTGAACAAATAGTAGAAGGTGAGGCTAATAGACTGTGGCACACACTAAGAGGGATTTCAGTCTCTTTAAACTGTGTCTTTTAAGAAAAATACATACCCTGCGACAATACTAGCTGAAGAAAATTTGACAAGACACATGCAGAGAGGAGAGAAACAGTGGAACAGAGGATTTTGGTCTGCCTTCTCTGTCCCTCCCTCTCTGAGAGTCTATATGTGTGTGTGTGTGTGTGTGTGTGTGTGTGTGTGTGTGTGTGTGTGTGTGTGTGTGTGTGTGTGTGTGTGTGAGAGTGTTTTGTTTACTAGCGTGATAGTGCTCACGTGTGTTTTTGGCAGGAGTGGGTGTTTGCTTTTGGCAAGTTCCTGAGAAGGGCTGGAGCATTTTGAAAGTGGGATGTGTGGTGGGGGTATGGACCTGTTATCTGCACACCACTGACAGGAGGGCCATCGCTCCCAATGGTACCTCGTGTTACCGCTTGTACTCCCTCATTCCTGCTGTTGTAACCAAACCTGAGAGGACCAAGGGAGGCAGAGGGTGAGGACGAAGAGAAAACGAGGCCCAGATTAGGGAGTTCAAAATTGGAGGTATTAGTGCTTTAAGAGATTTCCCTTTCCAACGTGTCACCAGTTTGAAGAACTTCCAGTCTTACTTTTTCTCATGGTACAGAGTGATTATGAAACCAATATACTGTAAATTTTTTATTAAGTTTATTTATTAAGTACAATTTTATTTTTTCAGTTCAGTTTTTAAAGTTGGTCAATGGCATAAGAATCACCATGAAAAAAAGAAAGAAAGAAAAAACAGCCACCAAGTTGCAAATGTCCTCTTTTAAGAAATAAAAAACTTTAAATGAATCATTCTAAATATATAGATAAATAGCCATGCAAACTTTATTTTCTTTCTTTAGAACAGTTGTGTCACCCTGCCATTTTTGACTTTGTCTTAAAATAAAATAATCAAAATTAATTTGAATGCAGAAGTGAAAAACATGCTCATCATAAAATAGGTGAATTCAAATTTTGCATATGTGAACTGCATTTTTTATGTATTTATTAGATTAAATTAATTTATGGGATAAAAAATATAACACCACAACTTTGACCCATATGCTAACTTTCATCAGTTAATGAAAAGGACTTTGTTTAGATATGTCAACTTTACTTAAAAAGAGTGATGGAGGTTTTATTGATGTCTGTACGAAGAGGAGAAAGGTCTTAGACTTCCACTCATGTTTGTTCCCTGGTGCATGTGATGCAGGGAGTATGAGTGGACAGCAGAGGAAGTAGACTCTAAAGACAGCATATCACCGTACATCTTTTTTTACTGAAGCCATAAATATGGCAGAGGGCAAAAAATGTCATGAGCTAAGCACTTGATTTCCTATAAACTCAGTAAAAGACTTTGTTCACAAACCCTGTCATAGTCATGAAAAAGTACATTATGTGATGGCAACGTGATCCATTGAGGATTCGTATATTTGTGTAAAATGTGTTTCTACAAAACTTTTTATTAGCTTATATTCAGTTCATATCAATAGCATTGTTTTCAATTGCATTATTTAATGAAGCTTACTCATTTATTTAATACAAAATAACATTTAGTTATGTGTGATTTCTGCTGCCATCTTGTTTCGAAAATACATAATGTTAAACAAGACTACACTTTAAACCCTTAAAACGACTAACATTTCTGCAATCATTTAACCATTACAAGTAATATTTACTTTGTTTGCCGTGGGACACAAAAGGCGCTATCTCCGACATGCTGTGACTGACAATAGAACCATAAAATACACCAAAAATGCAACATAGCCTAATTACAAAAGGATCAATTTTATTTGTGTGCTGTAATCCAAATCTTCAGAAACCATACGACTGCGAGGAACAGAACCTAACGCAAGCCTTTATTTGGTGATCTTCATCTCTATCCTGAGCAGCGACCGCAAGCAGCAGTACCTGCGCCGAGCTGATGGGCTCGTTACAAATTCAAATATTACCGCTTCAAGAAGCTTTACGACAGGGTTACGGCCGGAACATCAAACGTTCATTGGCTCTCACCTGCGTAATATTTCAGCGATTAACAATTTAACCCTTGTGTGGTGTTCGGGTCTGTGGGACCCATTTTCACTTTTTGTCAAAAGAAAAATTATAGGCTACTATTAATTATTTTTTCAAACTCGGATTCATTGGCCTTGGCTCATTTTCTGTGAGGAACATATATCAGAACAAATTTTCAATGACCACACACTGTACACCCCCCTACGCACTTATATTACATACAGGATGTTCGGGTCCACTGAACCCAGGGCGATAAGAGTGGATACATTTTTGAGAGATACGTGGCGGTAATGCACTTATAAGTCTGCTATCCGCTGTAAAGCAAGAAGAAGAAGACGACTCGCCACGCTCCGGCTGTTGAGAACGCTCAGGCAATTCAAGACATTGTTGGTGAATCAGAGTAAAAAAACTATATAAATTACTGTCAGTTGTTCTTGCACAGACCGATAGTTTCGTGTCTTTACACATCAATGTATCGTCACGAGCCGCAGGGTTTAATTTGTTTTTGTTTTTGTACGTTTTTTTTTACTCTCAAAGCCATGATTCCCATTCACTTCTATTATATGACTGACAGATTGCAACGGTTTGAGTTAAAAATCTTTTTTTGTGTTCTACTGAAGAAACAAAGCACCTACATCTTGGATGCCTGGGGGGTAAGCAGATAAACATCACATTTTTTCATTTTTGGGTGAACTATCCCTTTAAGGGCCTTTTCACAACTGACGGCAAAAGAAATGAATATCAGGCCGTGGTGATGCGCTGGAATAAAACAATAGATTTCTATAGATGCTTCCACATAGACAGTGAACTTTCGTGCACCGAAAATGCGAATGTTTTTTTTTTCGAACCAGTCCGATGAATCTTTTCAGTTTCGCAAAGTGAAAACACGGGCCGTCCAATAAGATTCGAGCTAGGATCACGTGACCGGAGCAGCTACTGTTGCACAAAAAGTGTGAGAGTGGTGGCGCTGTTTCGAAAACCAACAAACACAGAAGAAGAGTATCCCGAGAGAGAAGAGAGTGGATGCTGAGTTCTTGTTATCGTTGGTTTTTGAGAACAGATTTATTCTCACATGTTCTTTATACAGAATAACATTTCTATTAATTGTCCACTGAATCATGTGATCTGGAGGGCACTGTCTGTTTTCTTCCACGTGCGCGAGTGTTATGAGTAAGAGCAAGTTCACTCTTTTTCTACACACGAAATATGAAAGCAAATAGACATATGACGATATGTTTACTGTATGTGTTTTGTATGCAGCTCATGGTATTTTAATAGCAATAAAGGATGTTTCTGACAAATATTAGCAGTGTAGCGTTATTAAACATACAAAGAGTGCATGTGTCTGCTTATTAATCAAAATAAATAGATCACAATTGGAAGTTATTACAAGCACTTGGTGATGGTTTAAAGTGGGTAAGCAAATACATTAATAATTACATACATTTTCAAGTGTAGATTAATGCTAATTGTACTTCTAATTATATTTTAGGATGCAGCTTATTCTTGTAAGCATTATAGATAGTTTGTTTCTGGTGTAGAACTTTGTTTATCTTAATTTAATGCTGTATATTGAGCAGTGGATGATGTTAAATCCATTTACGAGATACATATCTGAGGAAAAATGCATTGTTGGTCAGCGCCACCTAGCGTGCAGGCATGAATTAGCAGAAGGCAAACAATTGTTTCGCGTTCGGTGTGAAAGCAACGTTCGTTGGCGATTCGCCTTGCGATCGCGCTCAGTGTGGAAAGGCCTGAAGTGTGACTTTTGTGTTTCTACCCCTGCCATTCTTGCACTTTAATTCATAAATGTGATCTAACAAAAGAAAAAGGGCAAGTATCAACCATATATGCTGTTTATATTGCTTGTAATTGGGATGAAGTAAACATCTGTTGAGTATTTAAAAAAATTTTTTAATTGTGTTGAATTAAAAGGCCAAAAATGCAGCGGATCCACCAGACCCAAGAACAGTGGCTGAGTAACAAAAATATGAACACCACAGAAGAGTTATATTCTGCTCTGCTCTCACAACTCTACCTGTATTGATTTCCAGATAGACTGCGGGGCGGCAATGCTTGTCATTTCGGACTCTTTTTTTGTTTTTGCAAAAAAAAAAAAAAAAAATATTTATCTATATAATATTATATATATATTATTGTGATTGACCATCTTCTGTCCATGTTTTTCTTTACTGTAGTCTACATATTTTAAGAATATTTAGGTTAGGTTTAGATGAATGGGATTAGCAGCTATAAAAAAATACATTTTTAATGCTATATTTTTACTAAAAATGGTCATTTTCCTATTTCATTCTAGAATGTTTTATCTTTTTATATTTGCCATAAAATGATCGGGTAGGTTTAGGTTTAGGTTTAGGGGCAGGCTAAGTGGGTTAAAAATCTAAATTGCTTATTATTACAATTATAAAAATGCACTGATGCAAATATCTTAATGATATAAAAGATTTGTACATATTTTACATTTATTAGCTAAACATATGTAGCAGCTTTTATGTTTTAAATGTTGTAATATGTCCAAATTGTACGTTTCAGCATCAATAACAATGTACAAAAATTTACGTTTTGTGCTTGTAAAAGTTATGTACTAATACACATGATGAGGTGATGACATTTAAAAGTATAACAATGTTTGAAATTATTTTGTTCAGTTTAGTTTGAGTGACCAAGCTGATGTGTTTTGATGTGGCCTGTGTATGTGAATTATTTATTTATGCTGTTTCATCTCTTTTGCTCTGACCATGGGGTTGGTTTGCTTTGATGAAATAAATCTTGTTTGTGTGTGTTAGCTAATAAGTTGAGTTAGATTATCCCACCTACACTATCACTCTATGTACACACACCAAAGCTTTCCTGTGTCTAAATGCCCATATGGTTAATCCGGTCCTGCCTACACACTGACCCGTATCAACATCATTCTCTCTGTTTGCAGTATGCATTTCCTCAGGCTGCTGCACGTAGCAGTACATGGCTAATTAAATTAATTCACATGCCTTTAATGACTTATTGCCATCTATTTTTAATGGGTGGTACATTTCAAAGAGCATTAAGTATATCACATCTCAGCAGTCGCATAGAGAGCGTTTGGGCTCATGCAATCTCATTGCGGGTTTCACGGCCGAGCTGAGTGTTAACACATGTCCACAGCAATATCATTAATATAATTATGTTACACTATTGTACTCTCTGACTGACTCTGCGTTGGTAATTGTGCTTATTGAGCTATTTATATTAAAAGGGATTTTGTGTCTAGCCTAGAAAATTATGGAAAACAAGATAAAGAAAGTGGCAAAAATTGATCGCCTGTATTTTTTTTTTCCTGTGATGATTGCAGTGAAGCGTTTGGCTAATGGGTTAATGGGAAGAGACCCACCAGTTTATGATGAAACGTCATTTCTCTTTGGGCCTGCTTGGTTTAGCATTATCCCGCCTCCTTGTTGGGTCCACCAAAACTAGGCATTTGAAACATTTTTCCCTCATAATTAATATATATTTCAGGGTCTGTCTAACCATTCGAATAAAATGAAATATAAATATTTAAGATGGTGGATCACCGAAGATGTTTAAACTTTTTCTTCTAAACATGGACAGCACAATTGCTGATTAGAAAGAAAATATTTTCGCTCTTTCTGGTAATTGTCTTTTGTGCCCCTGCAGATCGAAGGCTTTAAATATGTTAATGACAAGATTCCCCAACTTTTGTTTATGCACACAGATCTACAGTGGGTCTTAGAGCAACAAAGCAAAGTCGAATCTAGAGATGCACCGATTGCAATTTTCTTGGCCGATTCCGATTTCCGATTTTTTGGAAGTGTGACCTGCCGATACCAATTTTCACAGATTCCGATTTTCTTTCTAATAACTATAATTGACAGCATATACAAACAAAATCTATGCAAATTTCAATGCAAAAATTATTTACACAATAAAATCAATTATTAAACATTACAATTCCCCCAATCTGGACTAAGTTACAGATTTTCTCTCACCTAAACAACTCAAATAACAACAACAAATAAAATGCTCTGTGACTGGAAAGAGGAAGAAATAGTTAACTTAAAATGAGTTGCTGTAACAAAACAGATGTCATTTCCCACTATGTTTATAAATGGTCTTTTTTCCCCCTAACCTTATTAAATGTCATCTTTCACGTCAAATTCTTACATTGTTTCAATTAACTCAGTTTGAACAATAATATGAAACTGTAGAATTGTTACCATTCAAATTAAATTTGTATTAACAAACTCTTATCTATCCACTGCTGAGTTAACAGAAGCTGCATCTGAAGTGGCATTAGATGCATTTACACAGACAGTTTGATAAGGCTGAGGTGCCATAAATGCATTTACAAATTGCAAATGCATAAATAATTTTACAAGATCAATGTTTTAAATATTTTTTGAAAATACCACTAAATTTTGAAAAAAATGCAATGTATACTTTTAAAATTGACTAACTGAGCGGCCACTAGTTGGCGGCAAATGCTGTTTAATGAGTGAGTCTTCATTCATTCAGTCAAACCGTTAATTCAAACGCATGATATCCTCAGAAAACGAGGCAAGTGACTTCCATATGAAGCCACTGATCATGACGTCACTCCATTCGTTCAAATACTGGATCCATCAGTAACGAAACCAGCTGCAACCAATAAATCATAAACAAAATTCAACCAAATACTAAATATACACTGTCTTTGCATTCCTCCATTTTGCTTAAGTGATCTGCCTCTTCTCATTGTCAGAACTTATTTGCTTCCGGCTAAAGTCCATTTCTATAAACTATTAAAGACTGTGTTTCCTGTATGAAAGGAGTGGGTGCATCTGTTCAACTCTGTCATTGCTTTAATTACCCTGAGCAGAGTTGTTTATTGTGTGATGACAGCACCAGCCGCTCAAACTACACTGGCACATGCCGCAGGCAAAAGGCCTGGACACTACACACATGTATGCACCAATATACATAGCCGCCACCCCGTAGAGCAGAACAGGGGGCTTCTCTTCGGCTTCCCGTTGTAGAATATCTTTCATTGCTATCTTTATTGAGCTTCCTACTTCATATGTTGTCTCTCCATCTGTCTTCTCTCCTCCTCATCTAATCTTCGCCACTCTTACTGGCTGCTATGCCCCCTGCACATATAGTATGTGCCCCGGTGCTGTTATGATGTGAAGACCCTATTTGATTGCTTACCCTGCTGACAAAGAGGTGTATATACCACTTATTACTGTTAATGAGTGGCAGAATGCCTTCGTGATCCTCAGTCTAACTTGGGACAATAGCCTGCAGCAGCTCGTTAGTGATGGGACAGTAATCAGCATCTGCATGGAAAGAGAAGGTTTGCAGATGGGAACATGATCTCGAGGTGAGGTTGGTTTGTGTTTTGCTCTGTAGGTTAATATGTCCGCTCAAAAGTCACACCAAAGAAGAAGAAAAAAAGTATTCTAACTGTCAGAATAATGTGTCCTTTATAAAAGTTTTTTTTTATCTTTATGGCTTCTCAACGAGCTTGTCACTGTGACAAGGCATATCTCTTGTACCTCACAATTTCCATCTGGTGTACCCCAGACAGGTGCAATCGCCTAATAGAATGTATAGGAAAAGTTCATTATTTCAGTAATTCAACTCAAATTCTGAATCTCGTGTATTAAATTATTTCAATGCACACAGACTGAAGTAGTTTTTTTGGTTCTTTTAATTGTGATGATTTGGCTCACATTTAACAAAAACCCAATTTACTATCTCAACAATTTAGAATACTTCATAAGACCAATAAAAAAAACTTTTAGTGAATTGTTGGCCTTCTAGAAAGCATGTTCATTTATTGTACATGTACTCAATACATGGTAGGGGCACCTTTTGCTTTAATTACTGCCTCAATGCGGCATGGCATGGAGGCAATCGCTCCTTGTCACTGGGCTCATGTTGTTGGAAGCAGCAGGTTTTCTTTGTAATACTATTTATACTATTGAATTCACCTGATAGTTTAGTTAGTAGATCATTTCATCGGGATTAACAAATGAACTATTAATCACACTATTTTTTTCTGAAATTAACTGACACTTACAATCGCTTATTAATCAATTATGTCGATTAAAGTTTTTAAATATCATTTTATATTGCAATAATTTCACATTCAGTCTTCAAATTAATGTACAAACAAGAAACCATTATTAATATTTGTTTAATTCCATCTTTTTATGACTGAAGGTAATATCTCACTGCTACTATGATGTCACTATGATTTTTTTTTTCCCTAATCATTGACTATAGCCTTTCAACATTACAGTATAATTGAGAGAGCAATTAATTTAACATTTATTAGACTTAAAAAAAAAACGAATTTAAGTGAAATTAAAAAATCGTCTAAACCCATTAAATGTCATATTTATCTGTACTCTTCAGCAAGTAGAAAATATAATTTAATAATATAATTTATCAAACACTAAATTAAATAGCTTAAAACTACAACAGTTATTGATTTCCTCTTTTTAATTTTGTTCTTTGATTAACAGACATCACAGCAGCTGGTTATTAGGATATTGTGGCTGCTACTTTAAGAGCTGCCGCTGCTGGACCTGATTCTGCTTTAAATGTGACTTATACATAATAAATACTTACATGCACAGTTTTAAGGCCGCTTTAATCGCCTTTTTTTGTAACTTCGTGACTTAACTGACGACATAACCATGACATTGCATGCTCGTAGTTTCTTTCGTGCTTTAAAATGAAATTATACTACAGCGCGCACTGCCATATTTGTCCGTGCAACTGAAGAGCACATGCTACGAGCACTGTATAACGGCAGACAGGAGTGGAAAATCCGTTTTTACTGACATATTGCCATTGTTCTGCTTTTCTACCCTCTATTTATTGACTTTCATCCTAAATTTAAAAAAAAATTGTGTTCTTCGCTTGTATTTTTCCTTCCCTTTTCTAGCTGTACTTTATTTGAACAGTGCCTGAAGCTTGGTACTACAAGCACTTCCTGTGTCTGTTTGCCCCTTTAAGTATAAGTCGCTTTGTATAAAAGTGTCTGCAAAATGTAAATGTTCACTGTTCTTCAACTGAAGCTCCTCGTTACCGGTATCGTTTCGCCTGCGTTAACACGCTAATTTTGGACAGCCAAATCTAATATTATATTATATTATATATTATTATATATATATATATGTACATTATCTAGGTGCAGAGACCTGCATTTGTAATGTTTTCTCTTTGTCATCTCTAAGCTTTACATTATCTTAATAATTGATAGGCCTAGCCTATATTTTCTTTTTAAAATTTAAAGTTTGGAGTATCGCACCTAAGAGTTTATTGTTGTTCTGGCCCTGCTCAAGGGTTAGAGTTGGGTAGTCCGTTATCCACAGTCGGAAAGTATTTGTGATGGTATGTACCATACAGTGTCATTATGTACAGAAGCTAAGTTTTTTTTTTTGTTTTGTTTTTTTTTACAATTTTTATTTATTTGTATTTTATTTTTTTAATTTTCTGATCGTGCACTTACTTTTTTTTTTGGAAGCTTATGGACAAAAACATAACCGATCTGAGAGTTTTATAGAGGTGCTCATTTTCTCTCACTCTCCCCTGTCTTTTGTCTGTGACTTTTTTTTAAATTTTTATTATTAATCTGTGAATGAGAGCTAGACAAATTTGACTCAAAGGTCGGGTTGTTTTTTGAGGCTGGTCGTTGATCGAACCCGAATGGAGAAATAGTCCGGGTTGGCAGGGCGTTACCAGTCCCTTACCACACTGCAACGACAGCACTTCCCTGCCAAATGACTTACTCAACCATTAATGGAATGCAGAATGTCATTGTTCATATTTCATAGTTAATCATATCCAGCCTTGCAGCTTGTTTTTTTCTTCTGTAAAAGCTCCTTGTTGGTCTGCGGTGTTGTGGTGGGTGAAGCATTGGTGATTGGTAATCCAGAGGATCAGTTTGAGCTGTGTCCGTTTCTAGTTGTCCATTAAAGGGCAACCGACACATGGGAGGTTGTGCTCATGGGGGTATTGCTAGCTTTTTTTATACGAGGGGGAGTGCCATCATGCCACCACTTAGGGAACATAGGGCGGGGATCATGTCCCTGTCACTCTCACCACAAACATGTTGATCAATATCATCCGCTTGCAATAACAGAACGGTTTAATATATTGCTTGTTTTTCTGTTTTGTAAATGAATAAATCCATGACTTATTGAATGCTGTAAGGCTCCTGATATATTTTAGCCTCGGCAGGGTTAGAGAGGGAAGAGAGAGGCAGTGGGAACAGTCAATACTTTCATATGTTAGGTGGTGAAATGAATGACCCAATCATCTCCATAAGAAAGCTTGTTTTAAGGAGTTCCCTATCCACTGATCAATGCATTTCTCATAATCTTTATCCCTGTCTTTTAAAACGAAGACCTAAACAACCTCTTCTTGTTAACATTAAAATGTACCCCTGCATTTCTCAAATGCATATACAAACCCAATTCCAAAAAAGTTGGGACACTGTACAAATTGTGAGTAAAAAAGGAATGGAATAATTTACAAATCTCATAAACTTATATTTTATTCACAATAGAATATAGATAACATATCAAATGTTGAAAGTGAGACATTTTGAAATGTCATGCCAAATATTGGCTCATTTTGTATTTCATGAGAGCTACACATTCCAAATAAAGTTGGGACAGGTAGCAATAAGAGTCCGGAAAAGTTATAAGGAACAGCTGGAGGACCAATTTTTGCAACTTATTAGGTCAATTGGCATTATGATTGGGTATAAAAAGAGCCTCTCGGAGTGGCAGTGTCTCTCAGAAGTCATGAGGATCACCAATTCCCCCAATGCTGTTGCGAAAAATAGTGGAGCAATATCAGATAGGAGTTTCTCAGAGAAAAATTGCAATTAGTTTGAAGTTATCATCATCTACAGTTCATAATATCATCCGAAGATTCAGAGAATCTGGAACAATTTCTATGCGTAAGGGTCAAGGCCGGAAAACCATACTGGATGCCCGTGATCTTCGGGCCCTTAGACGGCACTGCATCACATACAGGAATGCTACTGTAATGGAAATCACAACATGGGCTCAGGAATACATCCAGAAAACACTGTCGGTGAACACAATCCACCGTGCCATTCGCCGTTGCCGGCTAAACTCTATAGGTCAAAAAAGAAGCCATATCTAAACTTGATCCAGAAGCGCAGGCGTTTTCTCTGGTCCAAGGCTCATTTAAAATGGACTGTGCAAAGTGGAAAACTGTTCTGTGGTCAGACGAATCAAATTTGAAGTTCTTTTTGGAAAACTGGGACGCCATGTCATCCGGACTAAAGAGTACAAGGACATCCCAAGTTGTTATCAGCGCTCAGTTCTGAAGCCTGCATCTCTGATGGTATGGGTTTTGCATGAGTGCGTGTGGCATGGGCATCTTACACATCTGGAAAGGCACCATCATGCTGAAAGGTATATTCAAGTTTTATAACAACATATGCTCCCATCCAGACGTAGTCTCTTTCAGTGAAGACCTTGCATTTTCCAACATGACAAAGCCAGACCACATACTCCATCAATTAAAACATCATGGCTGCGTAGAAGGATCCGGGTACTGAAATGGCCAGCCTGCAGTCCAGATCTTTCACCCATAGAAAACATTTGGCACATCATAAAGAGGAAGATGCGACAAAGAAGACCTAAGACAGTTGAGCAACTAGACGCCTGTATTAGACAAAAATGGGACAACATTCCTATTCCTGAACTTGAGTAACTTGTCTCCTCAGTCCCCAGACGTTTACAGACTGTTATAAAAAGAAGAGGGGATGCCACACAGTGGTAAACATGGCCTTGTCCCAAGTTTTTTGAGATGTGTTGATGCCATGAAATTTAAAATCAACTTATTTTCCCCTTAAAATTATAAATTTTCTCAGTTTAAACTTTTGATATGTATCTATGTTTGTATTCTGTAAAAATAAATTTTACAAAAAAAAAAATAAATTTTGAAATTTGGAACTTCCACATCATTGCATTCTGTTTTTATTCACAATTTGTACAGTGTCCCAACTCTTTTGGAATCGGGTTTGTACATAGAATCATACACTTTATAAATGGCATGAAGACCAGTTTGTACTCTATTGTATAAAAAGGCTTTTTCTTATTCTGTTAGATGTGATCCAGACCAGCCAAGTGCACACAATGCAATGGAAAGACTGAAAGTTGGATTCAATTTAAGTGATTCCTTCTGCATCCATGCAAATTAAAACTTCATTATTAACCTGGTGCTGCACTTCTCTGAAGTGTTTCATTAGGAAAATGAAAGGAAGTCGGAAAAAAAATCTATAGCATCTGAAAATTAAATTAGCCATTTTGGGTGCGTCAGACAAACACAGGTTTGCACATTCAATGGTTTTATATTATGATTGGACAGATGTTTTAAAGTTTACAAGTCCTGGCATCATACTAGCGATTATTGCATTTTTGACTTAACAAGCTCAGGTCAAATATATGTTACAGGTAGAGGAAAATTAACCATAAACTTCACTTAATTTATACCTTGTGTAGTACACTTAAAGTGATACTTGCAATGGTTATCACTTTGAGAAGAGGCTTTCAATGGTCATAGCATATTGTACCTGTGCATGTAAGTTATATTTATTTAAATACTTAATACATTTCCTTGTGCTTTACTTATAATGTCAGCAAGATTCTTTGTGCAAAAATTCAGAATATAACAAAATATTTGTCATGTACCAGCCCTGACCATTTAAATGTTTTTTTAGTATAATGTTATAAAATAATCCATTATATTCCTCATCAAATTTAACATGTGACATTTGCACACTATGAGCAGATGCCACCATAACAGACCAATTGTTAAGTCAAATTCTATATTCAAGTGTTATTCATTTAAAACCTGACAACGCAAATTACCTCTTTGTCACAAGAGCAAGTGACTCTTCAGCTGAAGTGAGAGATTAGAGTGTATGCATGTGTGTGTGTGTGTGTGTGTGTGTGTGTGTGTGCGTGTGAGAGAGAGAGGAAGAGAAAGAGTGAAAGAAAGAGAGAGATACACTGCAGTCCCTGAACATCTGGCAGCATGTCATAGGAATGTTCGGTGGCTGTCATTGATTGTGATAAAATAATTTCAAAGTATCGTTATTAAATAAGCCTGTTAAGAGACTATCACCCATTACATTTGCTGGGTGACAAGGAGGTTTGGTTTCAAGACTGTGTATTTTTTGACAGCTGTAAAACAATGAAAATAAAACAGTAAGTGTGAGCATGACACTTTTGCGTTCTCACATCTTAAACAGGCTGTTATTCAAATGTGAGGAATTAGATGTTCTGCATTGTGGATAATACATTGGTGTGTAATACCGTCCAACATATCTGGTGTTCAGTTTTAATTGCGAAATTATCTAGGTATTCAGCTCTAGAGAACTGTCAGAAAACAGGGTCAAGAAAGCAGCACAGTAAATCAAATTGGCAAATTGTTAAAATTTAGCTCAGCAATATTTTTCTCTTTCCTCTTAATCCTGTGAGATGATTTCTTTTTGATGCAGTGCAGGACATGTGAGGCATTATGAAATGTCATGTTAAACATTAATTCTGTCTGTTTCCTCCACTGCTGTCTTTTTAAGCATATGACTGCTTGTATGATCCATGTGAAACAGCATTGCAATTAAAGAGAATTACAGGTAACAACAATATAAAGTCTATTTAAAAATCAAGTGTCAAAAAAGTGTAAAATTAAATTCAATACATGTGATCCTTAGTAATATCTGATTAAAAAGCTCTTATTCTCATTTTCTGTTTATTTATTAAGGAGACATTCCTTTCTTGGTAAAACAGACATAATTAAATTGACATCTGACAAAAACAAGCAAAGACTTTTGCACTATTGTAAAATTAAATGTAAAAGTTAAGCAGGTTTCTGTCACTAACTAAACTCATATTTCTCACTTTATATTAACAACACTTCTAGTGACCCATACTGTGTGGCCTGTACGGTGCAGGAAATAAGGAGGTGTTTCTCTGAAAAGGGCAAAAATGCAAGCAAGGCCACCTCAGAGTGCTGAGTGTATGTTTAGGTATGTGTCTGTGTGTTTGTGTGTGTGTGTGTGTGTGTGTTTTAGTGAGAAAATGTGTGTGTGTTGGAGAGGGGAGGGGGTAAAAGTCCTTTTGAGCTGAAGATTATTGGTATGCCACAATTTACAAGAGATAGGCCGGCCTTAGAGCATAGTTTTGGTGAAAGCCCAACCACTGGGTAGCTATCTGCCCATGAATACTAACTGAGCATAAAACCTGACATCTTGCAAGACACAGCTAATCCGATGGAAACAGAATGAGGGTACGCTTACCCCCGTAAAGGATACTTGATGAATGTATATGTGTGCGTATGAGAAAAAGAGAATGGAATGTGAACTGCTAGAAAGAGAATATGAATTTGAATGTATTTTTGTGAGTGTGTAAGCTTGTGTGTGTGTGTGTGTGTGTGTGTAAACACTGGTCTTTACAAGTGCCACAAAGCCACATGCAAATGCTTACCAAAAACAGCAAAATCTTTGGCAGTGAGACATTAGTAAAGGGTGGGCATGGCATTGAGGAGGACACCCACAATTACAGCCCTAAAACCAGCACATCTTATACAACATATAAATGCAAAACAAAAGCCTTATTAATTTTTGCATTAGACTAATTATTACTTTTACTCTAACATTACTTTTAAACTAATGGAGTAAAACAATGTTATGTTGTCCAAAAAAAATTTGGAGTAAAAAACATTATGTTGTCAGTTCTCAAACATACACAAGTGTGCTATAGTGTATTTATTCCAGCGTTTTCTTGAGGTTCTGGTGTCTTGTTTCCACTCCTCTGAAATGGGCAAGTTTTTTGCTCTTCTCAGTGAGACCACTTATTTCCAGTTGGTGGTTTTCCATTATTACCTGCCCAAAGAAAATACTGACACTGACAAGAAAATTAAAAAAACTGATTTATCTGATGAATGAAATGAATGGATATTGCTCTCTCATAATTCATAATACATCATTAATATTTCATAATTCAAGTACATGAATAGCAGAACTTCAATGAATAAATGCCTAACCTGGCCCGACACACACACACACACACAAAGGGCGGTCAAAATGGCTGAAAAACTAAATTCAAATTTTGTACTTAAATATTATCAAAATTAAAATTATTTTAGAATTTAAAATGCATAATTTCAGTTGGGGGGGTGGGGGGATAGAATATTCGAAATTCTATTT
The DNA here is from genome assembly GCA_018155175.1 of Sinocyclocheilus anophthalmus. NCBI lineage: Eukaryota > Metazoa > Chordata > Actinopteri > Cypriniformes > Cyprinidae > Sinocyclocheilus > Sinocyclocheilus anophthalmus. The sequence continues at coordinate 50,191 of JADLZN010008434.1, read as the reverse complement.
TTTTTGACAGCCCTAACACACACACACACACACACACACTGTCTGGTTTGCTATCTTTGTGGGGACTCTCCATATGCGAATGGTTTTTTTTCTACTGTACAGACCGTGTTTTCTATTGCCCTACACCAACCCTACACACCTAAACCTACCCCTTACAGGAAACTTTTTGCATTTTTAGATTTTCAAAAATCTTAATTCTGTGTGATTTATTAGCTTTTGTACCTGTGGGGACCACAATTTGGGTCCCCACCGTGACACTAGTCCCCATGATTCTGTGTGTATTCAGGTTTAAGTCCCCACCGGAATAGAAAAACAGATAACCATCACACACACACACACACACTTACATACAGTCCTACATAGACTTTACCAAAGACAACCAAATTTTAAAAATTCACGATGACACGTCTCTGACTTAAAGGGGACAACACACGTTTCTGCCAATCTCATGTGTGTAAGCTTAAGTACATGTAGAGTGTATTTGTATCCTTCATTCTTAGAAAAATCCTTTATTTTTATCAGATTATTAAGACAGATACAGCTTTAAGCTCTTCCCGAAAGAGTTGACTCCTGGAGGCATGTTTTGGGTAGAGCTAAAGAGTCATGAGCACTTGCAACACATTGCTTAGCAATTGTCTGCAAACTGTGACATCAACAAAAACTTTATTGACTTTTTAAAAATGTGTTTATAAAACATTCATCACCAAAATGACGGGAACAAACAAACACTTCACACTTCGTTTCTGCCCCAGAGAAAAGACCAGCATCCCACTGTTCCGCGGGTACTTTGAAAGCTTGAACAATGTTTATCCTTCACCTCCACGCCAAATAACACTTCTTTGGTGCATTGACATGATGTCGTGGTCTAAAAAACCTAAACCCTGAAGGATTATTTGCACAGAAAACTCCGTTATACATCCAACCTCGTTTTTCACAACTTTTTCTTTGTTCATGTTAAGCTAAGATAGGGTGCACCAAAATTAAAATTCTGGCCGAAACGAAAATTCTGGATGTCACTTTCGAAAACGCGAAACAAACATTTGTGTAATCCTATTTACTATTTTTATTACAGCTGCATCCGTACCTTTTTTTGGGTTAAAAATGTGATCCAAATCATATTTGGCACGTAATAACCACCATGTTTCACAAATACCGCCTTACTTTAGGCCCGATTCACACAACGGTTTTATCTTATAATACTGTTTTTCTAATTTGAGTGGTAGGTAGTTTTCACTGGAAATTCGCGCATGGCACGGCACATTACATTACGTAATTTCTGTAAACATAAAGAAGTTGTCCCGACTAGTAGGCTATATCGCGTGTGAGGATCCTGCAGGTGGCCGATCGTTTTATAGCCTTTTTTCACAGCAGCCAGAATAATTAAATGTGTCATTTTGATGGCGGATTGTATTCCATAAAGGATTATGTGTTTATGAATCACATGTGAATGAAATTAAATAATTTTACAGTTTTAAATGTGCTTCTGATTATAGATAGCCTGGGATTACAAAGATTTGCATTTGAAAGAAAACCAGATCGAAGGGAGTATATTTTGCTTTTTGGGTTAAAAGAATTTCTAATATGAAATTCGAAGAGTATGACAATTAGATTAGACTGTGCCGAAATTGAAATCTACACGCTATAATACACACTATACTCATAGCCACCAATGCTGATGTTGTTAACATTAATCATTTGATAAAGTATAACTATAATAATAATGGTAATTTGAACGGTTTTGCTGTGCTAGATAACCGTTGTCACGAATTCGGTCGCCCGTGGCCTTCCGTTTATTCACCACCAGAGGTCACACTTTCCATTACATTGACTCTCGTACTACACAAACTGTTGCATAGCACCCCGTACTACATTTCCCATCATTCTTTGCACGATTTGCAGACTGCACTGATTGCACTCATTGCACAGTTGTTTCTTATCACCTCACTCACTATATAACACCCACTCTAACCACCTTTCTTTGCTGAGTATTGTTTAGCCTGTACCCCTTTCCGAGTCTCCGTGTTTTCCTTGTTTTGCCTTGCCTGTTTTTGCGGTTTCTGATTTTTGCCTGTTTTCCTGGATTTCTCCCTCTCGTCTCACCCCTGTGATTCTGTCTGCCGATTGGTGACCTACGCTAGCCCTAGGACTATCTTGTGTTTTTTGCGCCCGCCCTATACCTGTTTGCCATTGTTCGACCCAGCCTGTTATACCACGTCTCTTTAAATAAAACTTGCAGATGGATCCACACGTCTCACGTCTTGTCAGCTCCGTTACAGAATACTCGGCCACACAAGGACCCAGCAGCCTTTTCGAGGAACATTGGCCAGGTATGGACACAGCAAGGATTTTGTTAGCCCTTAAACAGGGTCCACGATCACTGGAGAACCATATCCGAGAGTTTTTAGCCATCGCTCACTATTCTGAGTTACCAGACTGTCTATTGATTGAGTTTTTCTGCGATGGCATAAATCACCTCTTAGTGCTCGCTAGACGCAGGGTCACGTTCACACTCGCGCAGTTCATGGATATGGTTAGGAGAAGAATGCGACACAATTCCTGTGATTGAGTGGTGGCTGTACCAGACACCTCACAAAATGGCGTCGGCAGCGGAGCCTGATCGCAATGATGGTGGCGGCCACACTGAGCATGCCACCAGATGCGGCGCCAAGCGGAGCACACTCACAAGACTGGCGGACACAACCGCATCTATTCAAGTCACGTTGATCATCATGAGTCGTCAAGTAACATTATTATCATGAGTCTGGTCACAGCTGATCTTCATGGGTCAAGTCTAGTCACAGCTGTTCTTCATGAGTCAGGTCAAGTCACAGCTGATCTTCATGAAACAAGTCAAGTCACAGCTGATCTTCACAAGTCAAGTCAAGTCAATTTACCACTGCCTTCATGAGTCAAGTCCAGAGTCGCAGTTGATCATCATTTAGTCCAGTCAAGTCTCGTCACTCTCAACTGTTCGTAGACCAAGTCACATCATGAGCCTCAGTTATTCCATCCATAATCACGTTGCAGGCATCACAGCTGATCATCCAGAATCATGTCACGTCCTTTCTGTTACACCCAGATTCTCAAGGTCTGCCCTTCGGTATCCCAGTCTGGTATCCATTGTGAGGGATGCACCGCTGGTGTCTGCTGGTATCCCCAAACCCACTCACGCTAACCCTTCTATTTATGAACTCATTCCCCTGTCTGCAGCACTTCCCATATGGGGGGTTGCTTTATGGTGTATCTGGGCCGCGTACTCCACCGCCGATTTGCTAGAGGCAGCAGCACCGGCTACAACATCTCCAGAGGTGGCGGCTTACGCTGCAGAACCTCCCGAGGTAGCGGTGTCCACTGCTGTGCTCCCAGAGGCCATGGTGTCCACTGCAGTCTCTTCAGAGGTGGCGGAGCATTCTGCAGAACCTCCCGAAACGGCGGTGATCGCTTCAGCTGCTTGCGTGGTTGTGGCGCCCAGCAACGCACTTTCTGCCTGTACTGTTCCGGCCAAGGAGGCCGCCTTTGAACTCTCTTGTCTGTCCTGTTCTGGCCAAGGAGGCCGTCTATGAACTCTCTGCTCGTCCTGTTCCGGCCAAGGAGGCCGCCTATGAACTCTCTGCCTGTTCTGTTCCGGCCAAGGAGGCCGCCTATGAACTCTCTGTCTGTTCTGTTCCGGCCAAGGAGGCCGCCTATGAACTCTCTGTCTGTTCTGTTCCGGCCAAGGAGGCCGTCAATGAAATCTCTGCCTGTTCTGTTCCGGCCAAGGAGGCCCGCCTATGAACTCTCTGTCTGTCCTGTTCCGGCCAAGGAGGCCGTCAATGAACTATCTGCCTGTTCTGTTCCGGCCAAGGAGGTCGTCTGGGAACTCTTTGTCTGTCCTGTCACGGCTATAGAGGCCGTTTACGAACTCCCTGCTTGTCCTGTCACGGCTATGGAGGCCGTCTGGGAATCCTCATCCTGTCCTGTCATGGTTATGGAGGCCGTTTGTGAACTTTTGTCTTGTCCCGACCCAGCCAGGGAGGCTGCCCCTGAACGCTCAGTCTTGTCTATCAACCCCAATGTTCTGTCTGTGTTGTCTGTCTCTGCTCTCTCGTTGTTACATTCTCCGCCATGGTCTCCTGATCGGTGTGGTTCACCAAGGGGGGTTTCCTGTTTCCTCTGCTCCGCCGTGGTGGTCCTCTGCTCCGCCGTGGTGGTCCTCTGCCCCGCCGTGGTGGTCTACTGTCTGGTTCTGGTGGTCTTCTGCTCCGCCGTGGTGGTCCTCTGCTCCGCCGTGGTGGTCTACTGTCTGGTTGTGGTGGTCTTCTGCTCCGCCGTGGTTGTCCTCTGCTCCGCCGTGGTGGTCTACTGTCTGGTTCTGGTGGTCCTCTGCTCCGCCGTGGTGGTCCTCTGCCCCGCCGTGGTGGTCTACTGTCTGGTTCTGGTGGTCCTCTGCACCGCCGTGGGATCTTCGTCCCCCAGTCTGCTCTGCTGTGGTGGCCCCATCCTCCACCTGCTCGCCCGGCTCTTGGCCTCCAACTATCCCTGGTCTCGTCCTATGGCGGGCTAGTACCCTGGTCCTCCGTCCCTCCCCCTGTTCCGCCTCCGCTCCACCGACCACCTGGATCGTTTAGTGTTTGGAGCATCTGGAAGCCGCTCCTTGGGGGGGGGCTCTGTCACGAATCATTTGAGAATAAAGTATAACAATAATGGTAATTTGAACGGTTTGATGTGATATGAGCTAACCGATTGTTACACTTAATTCGGTCCATTGACTTCCGTTTATTCACCACCAGAGGTCACCCTTTCCTTTACATTGACTCTCGCACAATACAAACTGTTGCATAGCACCCCGGACTACATATCCCATCATTCTTTGCACGATTTGCACACTGCACTGATTGCACTCATTGCACACAGCTGTCTAATTACCTCATTCACTATATAACAACCACTCTAACCACATTTCTCTGCTGAATATTGTTTAGCCTGTACCCCTTTCCGAGTATCCGTGTTTTCCTTGTTTTGCCTTGCCCGTTTCTGCGGTATCTGATCTTTGCCTGTTTTCCTGGATTTCTCCCTCTTGTCTCGCCCTGTTCGCTGTCTGCCGATCGGTGACCTGAGGGGAGGGGGGGGCTCTATCCCTAGGACTATTCTTGTGTTTTTGCCCGCCATATACCTGTTTTCCATTGTTCGACCCTGCCTGTTATACCACGTCTCTTTAAATAAAGCTTGCAGATGGATCCACACGTCTCACGTCTCGTCACCCCCGTAACACCGATCTTTCGTTTATCACCATTGTAGCGAGATTTATGGTAGCTTGTTGCCCTCAAGTTGGTCAGAACAAAACGTGGCGACTCGTTACTTACTGTTTCAGATGACAATATACGAGTGACAATTCTATTGGGGTGGGGTCAGTGATTCGCCAGACGTAGGCTAGAATCTGTAATGCGAAGTGTGACAGTAAATATCCAACACTGGTGCAGTGACTGACTGCCACGGCATTTCTTCATAACATTGATTCTCCGCCGCTGGAGCCCGTGCCCCAACCCACAAAGCTAGATAATCCGCACCCAGCTTCAGTTTCCAAGGTTTTCAAATAGAGATGGCAACAAAGAGGCAAAACTTACGGACTGCAGCTTTAAATAATATAAAGTAATTTTGTAAGACTTTTTTAATTTAACTCAATCATTTTAATGATACTGAATTTAAAAAAACACAAGCAAATAAAATAACCACACTTTTATTGAAAGTAAAACAATAAAATTGAACACAAAATATTTAAATATCAATATATTATTTTTCTTAGTTCCATGCAACAGAATCAGATATAACTTTTTTTTAACCAATTAATCAAATCAATGGATTAGTCCTACAAAACTATTATTATTATCATAGCATGAGCATGAGCACAGCGGGAGCGATCAGTGGATTTAGAGTCATAGCATAATTTTTTTCATGTTGCCCATACAGCTTTACTACGCAATGGTTACAACCGTTGTGAAATTTCCTATTGGTGTGTTATTTGAGTAGACTTTGCTTTTCCGGTGAGCATGAGCGAGTGGTACACGAGCGGAATGCACATTCACAGAGCAGAATATTGAGCGGAGGATCACACAACGCAGTGACTGCGGCTAGAGGAGAGTGAAACCTGCGTGCTGAACCACTGCGGTGTGGTTCGTGCATTGCGCCCATATATATATATATTTTATATATATATTTTTGACTCATATTTTAGGCTGTTGTTCTTTTCGGCCGAAACCGAAAATGCCATTTCCGTCCGAAAATTCGGTGCAACCATAATAAAATCCAACTCTTTAACAGTGCAAATAAGCCAGAATGCCTAAAATAGCAGTGGACCTCCCCTTTAAGCATTGTTTATTTGTTTAAACCTTGTTTGTTTAAGCAACATGCGTGGCTCCATTAAGCTTTTGTTTGAGAGGCTGACAGTGAAGGGTAGGTGGGTTACAAAATACAAGTCCAATTATGGCTGGGCTCCACCAGTGTTAGAGTTCTTGGCAAACTTCTGTTTCCAAAGTGAAGGCTTCTGTCTTCATTATTGAAACCGTACTTGAGGAAATGTTTGCTGCTTAGTATAGCAAAAACTAACCATGGTTAATAGACAGGCAGTTTAAGGGTTAACCTCACAGAGTGATTTTTAATGTCCCTGCTGGATTTAAGAGCCTAGGCTAGAAAAGCCCAGGTTACGGTCTCATTGTGTCCTATGCTGACTTAAGTGAATTAGAATTTTTTAATGAATGGTTCAATATCCAATTCATTAAAGTGGCTGTTTTATTTGATGCATTTTCTGTAGGCAACTGGAGAGAAATGAATTGCAAGCTTAATGTTTATTAGAAGGGATGAGAGTCTGACCCTTTTTTGATAGGATCATAGTCACAGAAGCGCTACTCAGCGTGTCCCTAAGCAATAGACGTTTTGGTCGATTCTTGGCTTACCCCTCTGCGGGGGAATGAAACCGATAGAAAAAGAGAGTGTCATTGCAGTATTTCATCTTTAGAGGAAGGTGACAAGTTGGATTGACTCTTACTTTAGGATTCCTTGTCTTTTTCTCCTGATGTTTTCTCAGGTCTTCTGTCTTGTTTTCTGCTAGCAGTACAGATAGAAACATGATTGTACTGTAGCATTGTCTACTTCTGCTTCTTTTCTTTTTGTTGTATGACATATAAGATTAATATATCTCACTTACACTCACTCACTCACATATGCAGATAATATGTATATTTACATCCACAAATTTTTATCAATCCAAATGAATACAGTCTCTTTCTAATTCTGAAAATGTGGCATGAGCTGTGGCATGAGCATTCAGAACTGGAGAAAGCCAATGCAATACTGTCACAAAAGCTACCATGGATATATGAGTTTTTTTAAATAATGTCTATAAAGACAGCTAGCATATATGTCAGAAGAGTTTTTTAAGCAGACATTTAGTAAATATTCAGTCTCATCCACTGACCAGGTTGTAAGTAGTAGGCTTAGATGTAAATAAATATATGCACGTTTGTAAGATGCCATTGCATATGTGCACAAAGTATTTCAGGTCTACACCACCACTTCCAATCCAATTTCATTCTAGATCAAGCTCAGTTGGATCAGTTGAGGTGTGAAGTTCTATCCAATTGAGCCATCAATACAATTACTAATGTATTATTGGGTTGCATGTAAACATAGCAAGTCTAACACATTTTTGTGTTCCCCATATGCGGAACACAAAAAAAAAAAAAAAAGAGAGACTTGAGTCAGAGATAATAGACAAAAGAAGAAGGAAGAGAGAGAGAGTTGCTCCTGAATGTGTGTCAGATAGAGTTTTGAGGGCCTGACATTGGCTGGAGACATGCCAGATGTCAAGGAATGGTGTTGTTGTACACTGAGGGCACAGCCACAGTCCGAAAGTATTGATTTCCCTGCTTGTAGGAAGCCAGTAACTGTCATGTGGAGAGGCCTGACCTTGGAACAGCCAAGACAACTATTCCCCAATTCCCAGCAGCCTGACTGAAGCTCAGAGCAATGTAGTCAAGACAACAACACAGCTCTGCTTTATGGCAAATAACGTGGGCTCATCTCACAGCAGAGAAAGAATGAAGAAAAAGAGAAAGAGAAAAAACATTCCACGCTATCCAGTTCCCCTGAGCTCTTCATGGGCAGCCTTGAGTCTAGTTATCACAGTGCTTGAAATGACAATAGTTTGACTTAGATTTTCCTCTAGAGACTCAAATATCATCTGTAACTCTGAGATGGATAGGACAAGAGAATGAAATGGATGAGAGAGAGAGCTAGGTTAGGAGGTAGAGGATGTACTACAGAAATGATTAATGTGGGAATGTTATGCTGAATAAGACACAGCCCTGTCATCTGCAGCCCTTCATACAGACTCATCAAGAAGACAAACTCTTCCTTCAGAACTTAGAATACTGTTATTATCACTGTGATAATATTAAGTATACTCAGGCATTACGCCAGTTACTCCAGTTATTTCAGCACAGCATCACCACCCAATTAAGGCATTTGCAATGAGCCTGTCTGCCTCTTCAGATTGCACTTCCTGTGTACTTTGATTCACCAATATAGTGCCTTAAATTGTACAATGGTCTTAAATTGTACAACAGTCACTGCACCTAAAATGTTTCCTTCTCTTATCTCCATCACTACTACACTCCTCTCATTTTCTACCATTGCAACCTTATAAAAGCAGTCTTTTGGGGATGGACATCAGCTGATTAGTATATGTCTTTCTATTTATTGTGGGTAATTGCATTTTCCCACTTCTTTGAATTTAATTACCTCTTGCTCTGCAGTGATGGTTCCGTCTTTTTCAGCATTACATATTCTGATTCTAGTTTCTAAGGGCTATCCATGCCCATCTTGCTAATAAATAGTAATTAAACCTCACTGTCTATTGTTCCACATATTTGTTCATGTCATTCAGGTTTCTTGACATCATAGGAATGAATTCCTGTTACTTCAAGAATTCCTCATGTCCAGGTTACCTTATGTCTGTACCACTATGGTATTGCATAGCTGGAGTCAGCTGGAGTTTTACACAAGAGTTACCAGAGTTTAGTAATGATTTGATAATTAAGCAAGCTTTACATATCAAGATATGAACAATACATTTCAGGCTTCTAGATAAAAGTCGTTTACACTTTATTTTAAGGTGTCCTTGTTACAGTGCAATTATAGATTTAAGTACTGAGTAATATTAATTAACTACATGTACTTACTATATAAGTGTTAGGATGACAGTTTGATTTAGGGTTCGCTGCATTGTATTGTACCTTCTGCTGTTCTAGCGAGGTGCATGGAGACAAGGAGACAAGGAGATGCAGGAGTAACTCAACTTCACAAACTTTAATGAACAGGGTAACACACATATAGCACACGGAGATGACGTTTAACACCGAACACTGGACACAGGAAAACACTGGGCTTAAATAACTGGAACCAAATGCGGAAATTAACGATAAACACCATGAAATTCATGAACCCAATCAAACACAGGAGAAACGGGTCATGGAGCAGATGGGGGAGCAAAAACACAAGACGTGACATTACTCCCCCTCCCGGAAGCACGCCTAGCCACCAAATCATCCAATGAGGAGGGGGGGTGGGCGCTCTGGAGGCCTCTATGGACAGGCTTACATGGGACGGAAGGCCTCCAGGGTGGTACCCGTTCCGGGACCCATGGCAGATCAGGCAGTTCAGGGAGCCATGGTGGAGCAGATAGTTCAGGGGGCCATGGCGGAGCAGGCAGACTAGAGAGTCATGGTGGAGCAGGCAGTTCAGGGAGCCATGGCGGAGCAGATGTGGGAACGGGAGCCCTCTCTGGGCTGGACATGGGAACAGGAACCTTCTCTGGGCTTAACTTGGGAAAAGGAGCCCTCTCTGGAGCAAGGTCAGGGGCTGGAGCCGACACTGGAGCAAGATCTGAGGCTGGAGCCAACACTTGAGCGGACTCAGGGGCTGGAGCCGACACTGGAGCGGGCTCCGGGGCTGGAGCCGACACTGGAGCAGACTCAGGGGCTGGAGCTAACAGTCTTTTCCTCCTCAGATTCCTCCTTTGATTTAAGGTGAGGGAGACAGATGCTGTCAGCTGAGGGCTTGGGAGTGAATTGGCCGGCAGGCTTGACGATGGAGCGGCTGGCGGACTTGGCAATGGAGCGGCCAGTGAACTTGACAATGGAGCGACCGGCGGACTTGACGATGGATCGGGGCCGGACACTCTCCAGACACCGGAAGATCCCTTCCCTCCAGCTCCGTCCAAGTAGTGTCTGGGAGGTCCAAACTTTAATGAACAGGGTAACATACACGTAGCACACGTAGATTACATTTAACACCGAACACTGAACAGAGGAAAACACTGGGCTTAAATAACTGGAACCAAACGAGGGAATTGATGAGAAACACCTGAAATCAATGAACACAATCAAACACAGGGGAAACTGGATCATGGAGAGCACATGGGGAGCAAAACACAAGACAGGAACACAGGGGCAGTCCAAGGGCGTGACAGTTATTATGCATAATTAATTGTTATTATAATAGTAAGTACATGTAACCTGTGTAACAAGGACACCATAAAATAAAGTTACGAAAAAGTCTTCTACGTGGAGCAGGGATCCATGAACATTGCCCTGTAAATAATAATTAATAATAAATAAAATAATAGGATAGTATATTAGTTAGTAGTAAAGTAGTAGTAGTAATAATAATAAAACAACAAAAGCCAGCTAAATGTAAAAATAAAAGTGCGGAATGCCAGTTTAAATTCACAGAAAGTTAGAATATTTGGCTGATGAGCAAATTAAGGGTTGTAGGGTTATGTGGAGAGTTATTCAGAGTGACTCTAAAATGTTATGTTAATCTGATTACAAAACCCAAAGACTATTTTTAAATTGCATTTGAAAAAGTGTAAAGGTATTTATTTCAGATTAGAAGACAGCAGAAATATTTTTTTTCTTCAAAAATGATACATAACCTATTCAGTTTGAAATTTAGTGTTAGTGTTGCATCAAAATAGAATATAGCGTCATAGAATAGAGCTGAGACATTAAAAATGTATTTCAAAAACAGTTAATGTGTGGAAGCATTGCTGTCATCCCAACCTTGCCACTGACCTTGTTTACCAACATTGACATAGATCTGCTATCTGAATTTGCACTTAGCTCTAGAGCTTGGTCCTGTTGGTCTGAATTATGCATGATGTGCTACAGTAAATGTGTGTCACCAGCTGCCTAAACTATTTCACACATTGATAAATTTGTTAAGCAGCAAAAGTACTGGTGTCTGTGACACTGATGCTTCCCCTGGGGACTGGAAGGAAGGCAAGCCATCGCATGTTTGCAAAGTACACTCCAGCGGGCTGGCAGACAGAAATGGGTCATTTGCATGGTTCCTGCCCCACCATTTGTCTTTAAATGAGTGCACTTCACACACTAATGATTCCACAACAGAGCTACCGTGTCTCTGTAGACCAGAACTCTAAGTTCCACTTAGAACAGATTATTAGGCTGTGGTACAGGCTTAAAAGCCTTGGAAAAAAATAAAAAACTCAAGAAATGCTGAAGTCAGTGGAGCACTGCTCTATACATAAACACTCTTCCCATCTCAGCTGAATCTTTATTTTCCCTGACTCCAGCAGTATCTTGGGTTTTTTCTAGGCAGATAAAATTGTGACTCTGGACTGTACTATATAGATTCTGTTTCTCTGGTGTAACACAAGTATTTTTGTCTTTTGACAAAGAAAAGATAAAAGAAAATAAAAAAGTGCTTAGAAATAGACAGGGGATGCTGATTTATTTTATGATAAACAGGCTTAGCTGGGACAAGTCTATAGAAAGTCCAGTAACATGCCCTGCCCTGCACCTCACACTCATGCCATTGTATCTTCTATGGGATTTCATGGTGCTGCAGCAGTTGGTGATTTCACTACCAGGAAATTGTGTTGTTAGTGTCTTCACAGGGCTATAGATGTATTATCTGCACATATATATTTATCTCAAGAAGTTTGCAGCTTAAAACTATGCCTAGGTGGTTTGATTTTCTGCCTTGCTTTCATACCAGTATTTCAGCCCAGTATTACAATCAGAATAAAATTTTAATTCTCAATATACCTTATCATTTTTGCCACTTGACCAGTATTTTACATGTTATGGCTTTCCATATCATGGTCAATAGTAATGAAATCTTTACAAATGAGAAAGCACATTTCTGAAAAGCTGATTTTTTTTCCCCCTTAAATGTTTATAGTAAAAAATAAAAAAAAAACACTACTATGCTGTGTTACATTTGGATGGCTTTAATAACTACAATAACTAAAAACACCAGATCTTATAGCTTTAAATTAACTGCTGTTCATAAAGATCATTGGAAAATAAATATGCATTGTCAGGTACTTTGAAGGCAAATGTCACAATTCACTGAGAGGAACAAGGAGATGAGGATAATTCACAATACAAGAGTCTTTAATCATTAAATAGGGAGACACAGAGCACAGGGATGACATTCACAAGGAGTAGAGAACGAGTAGACCTGACAAACACAAATTGAACAGACTAGGACATTTAAACACAGGGCAATCAGGGGAACACAGGTGACATCAATGGAACATAATCAAACTAAACGAGAACAGGAACATGACCAAATTAGGACAAACAGGAACAGAAACCGGGGCAAAACACGACACAGACAGTACAGAATCCTGACATATCGCTCCCCTCCTGGAAGGTGCGTCCTCGCACCGTAGAAACAACAAAGGGTGGGGCGGTGGGGGACTTAGGAGGAGGCTCAGGAGGAGGATGGACACCCGGGAAGGGGCCGGCAGACAGAGACCAGGACGACGAAAGGAGGAGGACCATGGAGGAGCGGACCACTTAAGGCTCTTTCGAGTGAGCGGCACTGGAGGGCGCTCTGGATTGGATTTGGGGACTGGAACCCTCTCCTCTTCGGTGTGGCATATTCGCCGTGCCATACTCAGCTCACCCTCAGCTGCGGTGCAGTGGGCTCCACGCTCACACCGTCCGCGGCTTTCTCCCTCGTTATGGGCATTGTCTCCGGCTCTTGCACCTGTTCGTGACGGTTTCAGCTCTACGTCCGGTCGATCCTTTGTCAGTCGCTCGGCTTTAAACGCTGGCTCGCTGATTGTGGCGGTAAATGGCTCCTCAATGGTGGGCTCGGGGCTGATCTCCGATCGTGGGGAGATGGTGGGTTGGGCTCTGGGTTGGGAGTGGTACTGGCGAGATTCTCCTTGGAACTGAAGGTGAGCGGAGATCCGTTTCTCGCCAGTATCACTCCACAAAGGTGGTGAAATCCGCTCGAGGACCATCTTCAGACGACGGAGCTCTGCACTCAATGTTTAGACTGGCGTCGTAGAACGCACAGAGCACGTCGTCCGGGTAGCTGGTGGTGCTTGCTAGCAGCTGGAACAGTCTTGTATGGTCCTCAAGAGATCTGTCCCTCTGCTCCAGCAGGAGGAGGAGATATTCCGGGCGAAGGAGGGCCTCCATGAGGGAATAACGGATAAAAAAAAGACACTGGGTAAAAACTGGAAACAAAACGGAGGGTAGACACACGGAGGTTACTGTTTTGGTCAGGTCTTCTGTCACAATTCACTGGGAGGAATGAGGAGACACAGATAATTCACAATACAAGAGTCTTTAATCATCAAATAGGGAGACACAGAGCACAGCGATGACGTTCACAAGGAGTAGAGAACGAGTAGACCTGACAAATACAAACTGAACAGACTAGGACTTTTATAAAGGGGATGATTGGGGAACACAGGTGAAATCAATGGAACATAATCAAACTAAACGAGGACAGGGACATGACCAAATAAGGACAAACAGGAACAGAAACCGGGGCAAAACGCAACACAGACAATCCAGAATCCTGACAGCAAACCAGTAAGGTGTAAAATGTTGAAATAACCATATCCAAATTTGAAGTCTCCTTGCTGATTGGGAAGACTTCTACAGAAAGTTAAGTACTTGCTTACATAATTATATGAATATATTTCAGTGGTGAAATTTTGCAAGCATGAAAGCCCACCTTTATGCAGTGTTTTCCAAGTCACCACAAAACTAAATATAAACATTATGTTTTGTATAACAAGTGGTTCCTGCAAAAACTTATGGGGACCAAAAGAAAATACATTAGCAATATCAGTGCAAGGGGCTCTGTAAATTAAATGTAACGCTTATCAGTTAAATTATTCAACCTCTCTTACAACCATTCTTATAAATTACTACTTTATATATGTATTATTACTACTCTAACATTTATTGAATAACAAAAACAAGCTTTTTTATATTTGAGAACATTTAGGAGTTTTTGAACCAAAAACCATTCTGAAACCTAAACTTTTTATTCAGTTTTTTATTTTTTTTTTCAAAAATTGATTTCAGCATAATTCTGATTTTGAGGGAGATTATAATTTTAATATAATGTTTGATTAAAACAGAAATATTCCAAGCATTGGTTGGCCAAAATAATTATGTAAAAATATGTAGAAGCATAAGCGTAAATAAGTTTTTTGTTGACAAACATTCCTCTGCCAGCTGTCTTAATCTGAAAATGTAGGGATGTAGAAAATATTGTAAGACATGCACACACAAAATGTTTGGCAGTTTATACTACTTATTTTCTCCCTGTAGTTTGTACTCTAATCAGTAACAATGTAAATACAAGTTTTAACTTACAATAAACAATTTTTCCATATAATAGTCATATTAAATGTTATTATGCTGTCTTCAAATAATAATTTGTAGTTCCTCTCAAACTGGAGTTTGGGTTAAGAATAAAAATGCCTCAGAGTCTAAAGGGAAAGGTTTTTTCAGTTGGAACAAAATTTTATGTATGGAATGCAGGCTTTTTTTCAGTGGAAATCAAAATGCACAGGATTACTGTCAGGTGTATTACAAGCAATGGCTATCATTTTTCTGTCTTTTTTAAAATACAGATTCTTGATTAAACATTTCTAATTAATTACTGGGGCCATTCTGAACAGAGCTGCTGGTCTAATTAGTCTGAAATGGGAGCTGATGCTGATCATTCTGTATGTTACAGCTGTCACTGTGGCCTCTCCCTCAGGTGCCCCATCAGCACATGCACATACTGGCCCAGCATGGCCCTGTACTATCATGAGGCAGAGATGACTTGTTGCGGAAATGCTAATGAAGCACATAGCAGCAATGTGTGACATGAAACACTTTTGTTACCAAACAGAAGCAATAAAAGAAGCCCATAAACATAAGCTGACACATTCATACAGCATCGTCTTACAGATAACACTCTCGGTTAGACTTCTCTGCGCCTCATGTACAGATCTCTTGTGAAAAACATTTAAAACAATTTTATTTATTTGTTTTGGCCAAACTACCTATAACTTAAGTACATAATTACATGTAATTTCACAATTACTTCTATTACAATATGTTTAAAGTGTCCTGTAAAATGTACTGACAAGCATTTATGGTAAAGTAAAATATAACAATGTCATTTCTATTGAGACTTGTGTGTCATGTATTTCAATATATTTGTAATTACATATTTATATAGTTGCAATTTAATACCGTATATTTAACATATGTAAAATATGTTAACTGTAAATGTAATATGGAATAACACAGTACAATTAAAATTATAGTCAAAAACTTTGTATGCAATTTAGTATGTTGGTCAAAACAAAATAAGTGTACTTCTTTGAAGCTGGACAAGAGATTATTAAAATAAAATGATTAAAAAGGTGTAAAGTAAAACATTTTACAAGTGCACACTAAAGTGTGTTAAGAAAGAGTTAAGAAGGTGTGCTCTCATCAAGTATGTGAAAATGGCATTTTATGCCATTAATATTATATTATCTGCAAGTACAGTTTTTAATATTTATGCATTTAGCAGACACTTGCAAGAAGTAATCTGTACATTTTTGTAATTACATATTTATAGCTCTATGATTAGCTCTGTTTCGTCTGCTTCTGTCTGAAAACTTTCATTCTTTGTACATCCACCAGTTTACTATCATAGTCTGTCTATATACCTACAATGACAGTGATTGTGTTAGTTTCTATCTGTGTGTGGGCATGAGGGTTTGCTGACTTTGTAAGAAAAGACTCGTTACGAGACAAGACCTCATTTCCACTTCAAGGGAATGTCTGAAACCTGATATCAGCAGCCCTTCCTGCCTGTCTCTTTAATGTCAATGCTAAAAAGAAAAGGTCCATGTCTACATTTACAGCAGCTGGGGGAACCAGCATAATGTATAGCAGTTTTCTCACTGAGGCTGAAAATTAATCAATAGCATGCACTCATCACACCAATTCCAGTGGACAATGGGTTAAAAGTAAAAACAAAAGAAAAACCCCATAACTCATGTTCTCCTGAAAGATCTGAGACAAAGCTTGATAAAAGTACGTATTGACTCTGTTTAAACACCTAGAATGTTCTATTACAATGACAGCACTGTAACTGATAAGGAAGCTCCAAAGTGACAAATATGACACATTTCGCATAGGCAGTGTTAACAGCCATTAAGCCTCTCCTCTGCATATTTGACTGAGGCCCACAGCTAAATGTGACAAGTCAAAATAATGAATACATATTATCTTTAATATGTTAAGGGAACCTTTTGAGGTTGAACCATTTGCAGTGGAAGCATGCTACAAAAATGCTGTCTATGTGGTTTTTGTGTTTGTGTGTGTACATGATATGCACACACTAATCATTGTAAACATTATCTAAGAAATATTATTTGTTCAATCAACGTTGTTAAAGTCCACTCACATATAAAATTTCCAAAATTAGAAATGTTAAAAATGCAAAAGAGACCTTGGGTTATTATTTTCCACTCTGTGTTTCTGACATTTTGTCGACATGAGTAATTAATTTAGTCCCTTTTTGGGTAAATCCAAAGAGCCCAATTAACATGCCTAATGTTGCTACATAGTGTAAAAAACATTGGTTTTTAATACCTGGAGAATAGTTAAATTACTTCCCTTCATTATTCAAATGTCTATGCAAAGTCTCCACATGGGGATGGCACAAACACGATAATCATGCAAAAAACATGAATGGATAAAACTGAGAGAAAAAATAGACTTCTAGACACCACAGATATTTACACTTCTAAGTCATTTCTTCTCTTTCGTCCCCCATACAATAAAAATCCTATGATCCTATAATCATTACCCAATTTTTCCCCCTCTTCCTGTCTGTTTTATTGCAGTTTTGTCTTGACTGGGTGTTTTAAATTGCATTATAGTAGATATTGTACACCTAGACCTGACACAGTTATGTTGCAGATAAATGTATTTACTAGTTTGAATATTTGCTAGCAGCTTATAAACTACACATGTGCTTAGAGTAAGATTATGATAAAATAGATAATTAGATGAAGCAAGTTGCAATTAGCAGGAGATCATGCTGATGTGTTAGAAACAAATGTTACAAGTAAACAATCTTGAGGAGCAGGAACCTGATGCCGGAAGCCAGTAGATGGTGTTGAGGGACAATTTATTGTTTATTTTAATATGATTTGACGAAACAGTTTTGTGTGCTGTTTTTAAGTTTCACAGTTAATATTTGTTTTTAATGAGGGCGAGAGGCCCCCATTAAAAGCAGTGAAAGCAGCATTTGGCTGTGCTATCCACTTCATATTGCCCTACAATGTAAATATTACAAAGAGGTAACATACAGTATGTTGAGGTATGCTAAAAATCTCAAAGTCTTGGATTTGAGGCAGACCCACAGCGTCAAAAGAATGTGTTCTTCCCCAAATCATTGTGGCTAAGTGGAACCTTTTCACCAAGAGAAATTTCTTCTTTCAAGATTTTTAAAGGGGTCATATGATGTTGCTAAAAAGAACATTATTTGGTGTAATGAAATGTGTTTATGCGGTTTAAGGTTAAAAAAACACATTATTTTCCACATATTGTACATTATTGTTTCTCCTCTATGCCCCGCCTTTCTGAAACGCGTCGATTTTTACAAAGCTCTGAAAAGCGAGGTGTGCTCTGATTGGCCAGCTATCCAGTGCGTTGTGATTGGTCGAATACCTCAAGCGTGTGACGGGAATGTTACGCCCCTTACCATATTGTGATGCCCTGTCCGGCCGGAGCGATGAGACAAAAACATGAAAACCCATTATAAACGAGGCATACGTTGCATCCAGTGGGGACATAATTAAATATAATGACTTATACTGTCGTTACACGTGGCGTTGCCATGTCCTGCCGGAGCGTAACATAAAACCATGTCTGCCTTTGTGATCGGAGAAATCACCAACAACAAGTGCTACTCTACACTGCTGAAAACTCGTGTTTGAATCATCAGTGACAAATCCTTTAAATATAAAAACTACTTACAGTCTGTGAGTCAGAACAGCCGGCATTGTAGTCTCCTCTACCAGTATCAGGAGACAGTCCTCCATAAAATGAGCAGCACACATCTGAATATTTGGGTTGAACCGTTCGAAACAGTGTTGTAAATACAATTTAACCACTGATTTCTAGTTCTGTCCTTTTTTGGAAGGCCAAACAAATTAGTTTCGTTTTCACAACGAAACACAGTGTCACACACTGTGGCCTTGAGTGAGCGGAGGCCTGCGGCTAGAGTGAATGGAGGCCTAAAGTGAGCAGAGGGCGGGCGGGCTAGAGTGGAGCGGAGCCGAGGCCTAAGGGAGCGGAAGTTCGGCTTGAGTGAGCGGCGGCCGGTGGGCTAGAGTGAGCAGAGGCGGCGGGTTCGACGAAGGAGCGTCCGGCGGGCTTGCTGCAACCACATGTGACGACCCCGGGCTGGACTGTGCTTCGTCCACGGTGAAAGCCGATCAGGCGATCAATAGTGCGAAGTTGATGTATTTCCTCAGTGCCCAGGATGGATAAGTGGATATCGTCCTCTTTTGGAAGTCCAACAAAGTAGTTTCGCTTTCACAACGAAACACAGCTTCTTCACGACATGGCGGCCGCGGCAACAGTAATACTACAGCGAGAATAAAAGTTAACGCCTTCTTTCTTTGCGTGAACAACATTTGGGCGGCGTTATGCAAATCATCCCACATAGTGACGTAGACATGTGGGGGCGTGTTCGAATGAGCCATTTTAGGTAGGCGTGGCAGAGTCTTAACTTTGATCAAGAGTATTTCTTTGGTTTTGAGACTTTAGTCTTTTGCAACTTCAGGGATCTTATCTATTCACAAACAGCCTGTAACACTCCAAAGACAAAGGAAAAATTTTTAATTTGCTAATATGACCCTTTAAAGGGGTCCTATTATGCGCTTTTACAAAGTCTTGATTTTGTTTTGAGGGTGTTACTAGAACAGGCTCTCATACTAGGTTGTGCGAAAACCACATTCTTTTTCACATATTTTACATAATTACAACACCTCTCTCCCCAGTCTGAACGGCTCGAATAGTTCCTGTATCAAAATGAAGGCCCGCCTTCTGAAATACAAATGTGCTGTGATTGTTAGCTGGGCCAGTGTGTGTTGTGATTGGTTAGCTGGGTCAGTGTGTGCTGTGATTGGTTAGATGGGCCAGTGTGTGTTGTGATTGGCAGCTCTTGGCGCCTGGTTGGGAAAT
The DNA here is from genome assembly GCA_018155175.1 of Sinocyclocheilus anophthalmus. Lineage (NCBI taxonomy): Eukaryota > Metazoa > Chordata > Actinopteri > Cypriniformes > Cyprinidae > Sinocyclocheilus > Sinocyclocheilus anophthalmus. The sequence goes on along the minus strand of JADLZN010008434.1, from coordinate 30,629 downwards.
GTCATGCCCCTTACCATAGCCGCCTGCAAGCTTCAGTGTATTGCGTCAAAATCAAATAAATTTGAGTGTGATTTAAACCCGGATGCTTGTAACCACTCTAAGTTCGTCTGCCTTAGGAAAGCTAGCATGTCTCCGACATAGTGATAACACTCGCTGCCTTCTCTAGTGCAGCTCAACCAGGTCTCGTCCCATTTGTCGGTATTTGTGATATCACAAATCCCGGAAAATATGCGTTGTAGTCCAAACGAGTCGTTCTTTGTAGTTTTTGAAAAGTGATTTCTGTTAAAAAAAACTCCTTTTGAAGTGGACTTTGAGCTTTGTAACTTTGCAGATCTTTTTTATGCTCAAACAGCAACATTACAGACTAACTAAAGTTGAAAAAGTGAAAAAGCATAATAGGACCCCTTTAAGAGCTATAAGTAAACACATAAATAAGGAGAGAGTGTTAAGTCACTTGTCTGCGCAAAAATGAGGGATTGTGAATGCGCTAAGCCATATATGTGCGTACACAAGAAAAAAACAAGTTTCTTTTGTTTTTCCCTTACCTCAGCACATCTGAGAGAGGTTTTTGGAACTGTAGAGCCCCGTCAAAACAAAGATGGCCAAAAGAGACTGGAGAGGGACAGGGGCCCGAGAAAGAAAGAGCCACCGAGAAGGCAGCTGGAAACATAGAGCATGTGGTTTTCCCCCGAGTACAGCTGCATTCACATGGTCTGACTTTCTTAACTTCTCTCTCGGTCTCAGTCTTTCTTGCTCTCTTTTTCTCCTGTTCTCTTGTTCGCTCTCAGAGGAGGCCGTCACAGCTGGTTGTACTTACAGACTTCTGTGGTAACGTGTGTGTTTCATTATTCTTCAACGTGTGTTTTGCACCAGTTCTAGTCGTGTTATTGTTAGGATGTGGTAAAATTATAAATATGGGATGCAGATTGGAGGAGGGTGTAGGTTGGAGTTGATGCTGGGTTGGTGGGGGAGATATGTGACTCGTTAACTCTGGGCCACTGCTTGTTCTCATGACTGTGTGGCAATAAAAGGTCTGCCACAATTTGTAGTGCTAATGACTTAATACTGCACAGCCTAGATGTACAAACATCTGTCAATTGCTGTATAATTGCATTGGGCCATCTTAGTCAAATGAAGTGGACCATTGTAGGATCCAGGGAGTAGGGTGGTAATTTTGTTGGGTCAATTGCAGGATGGCAATCAATTCCTTGGTAAACATTCCCTGTTGCATATGTGCAAAAAAACCTACCTATAGCTTTAACTCTTGAAGAATAGTTCCACTGGGTTGGACAATGTCAAAATTAGCCAAAGAATCATTGATCCTTAAAAAAAACTCACTTTCGCTGGAAAAGAAGCTTTACATTACATGCATGCCTCGTATTGAAACTTAACAGCATATGCATGCTTTGTATTGCTTACAAACACTAACATTCTCGTTCTGTGCATACAATCTTCTAGTTATGCATGAAACTTCTAACACATTAGAAATGTGTATATGCATTGCAAATAAGAAGTATTATATATGAGTATAGTATTATATATGAGCAATTTAGAACTCCATAGTGTCCTGGTTAAAAAAGCACAGTCCCTTCGCAGAGAATGACCTGTGACATGCAGATGGTCTCATCTCCTCTTCACCCCTCTATATCTCTTAACTTTGTTTGATAAAGAGAGTGTGATGGACTTTCAATGAGTCTACCTGACTCTGTATTCATGCACACACATACACACATTCCAGTATATATCCAGACAGCCATGGCATGGTGGAGTGGGAGGGATAGTCTCATAGTTGTCTCTGTGGTCACGTAGGAGTGCAAGTGAGACCAGGATGAGTCTATCTATATTTTCCTTTTCTCTCTGCTCTACTGTTCTCATTCCTTTCCCGTAACAATCTGATGCACTATATGCTAATGAAGAAGCACAATCTTAGAGGAGCAATACCTTTTTCAGAGGGGCAGCTGTCTGAAGCTGGCATTACATCATGCAGACCCGGGTAATGCACATGTACACACACACAGAATAAGGGGCTTTTATTACTGCAAATATTACAGCCTACTTTTATATGGCTTATGCTAAATACAATTCATTCAAAGGTGAATTTAAAGAGATTAAACAATAGTTTTAATATTTTTTATTTTTTTGGAGAGTGTATATAAGAAAGATCATAATACATTTTAGAAGACCCAGAGGTCTTGTCTGTATGTCTACACATCCTCGCTGGTACTGTGTAGTCAATATGTAGCTGTCCCCTCCTTCTGGGGGGAGCAAAATGTTTGTGCTCTGACTAATGCTAGTGGTGGTATGAGGATATCCACATTTATACAGAAAAGCATTACACTGTTGCTTTTTTATGTCAGTTGTGTGGGGAGTTTGTTTTATACAATTATAGAGTGTCTGGGTTTGCAATACTGACTGTGTGTGTGTGTTTGTGTGTGTGTGTGTGGGGGTGTGTGTGGTGTGGGGTGGGTGTGTGTGTGTGTGTGTGTGTGTGTGTGTGTGCTTTATTAGTCTTCTGTTCTTTGTCCAGTTTACTCTAGTGTTGGTTGCCATCACACGCAGTCTTTTGTGGGGTAATCAGAGCAGGTGGCAAAGCCTGCTGGGAATGAGTTTTTATCAACGGAAGACAGATAAGAGTCAAGGAAAGACTCAAAACATGCAGAGTGTGCTACATACAATACCTCTGTGTTTGATTTGTTTTTTGATTGATGCCGTCATGTGACCCAGAGGGAAAGTAAAGAGAGACAGCCTGGAACCTGTTCGGCACTTGGTCTTAGTTTTTTTTTTTATCAACAGTTGAGAACCTGATCAAAAACTTGAACAAGAATCAACTTTCTGGTATTTGGAAAAAAAAAATTATACAGACTTACAGACATCGAATTACCAAAGGTTTCTGTCTATAAATAACTGAGGAAGACAACTTACCAACATATAGCATGATTACAATTTTTACAGAATGTGAAAAATGTGTGTTAATAGATAAACTCAGTAAACTCTGATTTATTGTTTGGCTTTCTATTGTGCCATTTGTATTTTTACTTACAGGTGGTACAGTACATTGGAAAATAAATGTAAATAAATATTGCGCATACATATAAATTATGAGTAGTCTATTTATTAATGTGGAAAAAAATCACATTAATTGAAAAAAAAAAAGATACAGTAAAATTACAAAGGGCAGTGCCTTATATTTAGAGAGAAAAATGCACAAGTTAATACATTGTTGCCATATTCAGACTTGTGTACCCCATATGTGGAACACAAATTTAACAAAAATATAGGGATATGGGACTTGAGTCAGAGATAATAGGCAAAAGAGGAAGGAAGAGAGAGAGTTGCTCCCGAATGTGTGTCAGATAGAGTTTTGAGGGCCTGACTGTGTGTCTGTGTTCTTTAATTTGCACATTATCAGTAGATCACCTGCAGAACTTTCTACTCCCATTGGCACTTTTAAGGGATTGCTCTCTACCGCTAATTTGCCCTGTTTTGTAAATCTGCCCCTATGACTTCACATTGAATGATCATGCACAACTGGCCTATAGGCTGTGATAGATAATGAAGATGCACATATAATGTACTGCATGTATAATTTATGGAATTATTTAATTAATATTAGTGATTCCATTAAACAAAATACAAACAAGTAAAAAAAAAACACAAGTGCACAAACTACACAAGATATATTATCTGAAAAGTTTTACTATTTTATTCAGTCTATATACTAATATACTATTTATATACTATTTTATTTTATTCAGGACTTAGTCGTGGTATTGAAGGTGGGAGAGAGCGCTGTACATTCACTCCCACCACCTACAATCCCTGCCGGTACGAGATTCAAACCCGCAACCTTTGGGTTATGAGTGCGACTCTCTAACCATTTGGCCACGACTTCCCCTCAGTTATTATTATTTATAATTTATGTATGATAAATATACATCATAAATATAGTTAGGCTGAATATTTAATAAAATACCATGCAGTATACCTGGCCAGGAAGCATTTCAAATATTTATACAATTATGCAAAAAACTACAATCATGTTACAATGATAAGTGAACTAAAGTGACATTTCAGCACATCATGAAGAGATAACCACTCTGGAATAGCTTGTAAAGCTGAGCAAGACATGATTGATTGGACAACTACAGGCCAAATGTCTCAATTAAAATATTAAAAAATGAATTAATGTAAGTAATTACGGTGTGTGAGTGTTTGTGTGTGTGTGTGTGTGGTGTGTTTTGTGTGTGTGTGTGAAAATAGTAAGTATTGATATTTAATATCACTGATATTAGTGTTACACTATTTTATGATTATTATTAATGTACAATTGAAATGTATTGCATTTGCCTCATTTTAACAATTCAGAAGGTTTTTTTGTTTGTTTTTATATGAAAAAATATTTCAAACTTTTTAAACTAATAGGGTATCTTTTTTTTATCTGTTGCATTTTGAATACATATTAACATTGACCTACTCTCCTGAGTGCTGGGGAGAGGTATGTGGATTGGCGTTGTCCAAAGAGGGCCTGTCCACCATCTGGCTCAGGAATGTGCAGCCCCAATCAAAAGGATTGACAGAGGCCTCTCTTTGTCTGAATGCTCTGTGCCTCCAGATAGCTATAAAACACCTGGATCAATCATCGGGTGACAGCACAGAGACAACGAGAGAGAAAAAGAAGATCAGTCACTGGCAGAAGCGGCTTACCTCCCTTCCTTGTCCTCTGAGGCGTCCGCATACCCCCCTCCCTGTGCCCCTTTCTCCAGCACTTTGAACACAGTTATGTCTCTGGATACTGCAGTAGGCTGTCACTGGTTTGATCTCTGTCAGCTGAGTCTTTGAGAGGAGTTCACAGGGTCCTCAGTGGTCTAAGAAACAATCACCCTGGACTTCTCTTTGTCTCTCTTTTCCGTTCAGTGTCCACTCTGCACTGCCTACACTCTGATATATATATTAGTGCTGGGTAACGATTAAAATATTTAATCGCAATTAATTGCATGATTCTTCTGCGATTAATCGCATTGTTATGCACAAAATTCAATAATGAATTCAAAAATACTGTATTGCGCACTTTTATTTTAAAAGTACTGCTGTATGTACAAAAGTAAAATAACATTTGGTTTGCAAACACTTTAAACACATAAGGTGCTTTTTTACAGTAATATACCCTTTACATAGTAGCAGTTAAAATATTTCTTGAAAATCTCAACTTAAACATTAATGTAATCAAATTAAAATCTCTTTATCATATAACTCGTGTATTCTTGTGATGGTGCGTCTTGACACCATGTCTACACCGGACACGAGTGGCGCGGCGCGACAAAATACTATAGAACCCACCTAGAACAGTGATGCTGTCCTACACTGATGCACCCCCCCCCCCCCCCCCCCCCCGAGGCCCCCACGCAACAGCGAAAAAAATGCTGCATCCGAAAATGTAGGCAGCTGACTTGCTGCCTCGCTGCCATATGAGGCAATGACTTTGCAGCGTTTTTGCACGAAGACACCTCATGAAACTAATTTCGGACAGTCTTCTGAGGCAGCGTAACGGTTTAATGATCTACAACAAAATAGAACGAGTTTTGGTGATAACTAAACTAATATTTAATTACTATAATACTGATTTCTCGCTAGATATAACATCAAAAGTGCAAAAAGTTAGTCCGAAATATACATTTACACACAAACTGACAACCAAACGCAACTTTCAGATGCCATCTTTATTTTTTAGTTCAACCGTCATGGAATGGAATGCACAGGATTGTGGGATATCAATGGCAGCGAAGGATATATCTATGCTGCCTTCAAAATTCGATCAGAAGAAGGTACCTCCGGAGACAGGAAGTAAAGCAGAATTTGGATTCGGACGTGCCTTGATGCCTTCCTGCCTTGGAATGCATCCGGTGAAGACCTCATCACTGATTATAATGGGTTCTATAGTATTTTGTTGTGCCGCTCGCATCCGGAGTAGACATGGTGTTAGGCCCACCCCAAATGCTAAATTGGTTGAGACGCATGATGACGCCCATCACAAGCCAGTACTGATCAACATCCCACACCTCCTGTGACCCATGGTTTGTCTGTACGTGTATTCAGAGCCAGTGAGCAATGGACTTTCAAATTAATAATAATATTAATAATAAAAACTGCTTTAATGCGCGATAAAATAATTGTCGGCGTTAATTAATGAATGCGTTAACACGATAGTAATGCGTTAACTTGCCCATCTATATATATATATATATATTTATATTATATATATATATATATACGTTTATATATACTATATAATATTCGCATATAAACAAAATTAAAACCACACATAGATAAGAGAAAAACAAGTATATATCACAAGTGTTGCTGGATTATTTTTTCACATTTTTGTACTCAAGTCAATAGCACACTGTTTCTCTAAAATAATAACACAGTTGACAATGCAATCCCATTGAGTAAAGCATGGAAAGGCCAGAGCCTGGAGAAATTATTTATTTATTTGATTTATGTGTCATATGTATAATGACACAATGAGGATCATCACTCAATGATTTATTTTGGAAAATTATGTTAATTATAACATACCTTGTTAAAATATAAATACTTATGTAAAAGAGTGGGTAAGTTCCAAGGAGTTTCAGGAAACCAAATGTAAATGAGGGAATACGGAAAAGAGTATCAACTGACAATGTGATCTCTGTAGTATTCGACTTTAACATGATTTCCATAGTGCTTGTCATACAACCCGGTAAACCCTTTACACATAACCTTCAAAATGTTCGAATCATTTTAGCTAATAGAATATTCATATAAATTAATAAATTTAATACTTATAATTATTAAGTAAATTCCGTAAAATCTTTTTAATGCCATCAAATTTAATTGAACACATTTGATATTAAACATCATCAGCTGGTCTGCTCGGAGTGTTAAAAGATTTGAACATCTCTGAAGTTGCACATGCCTAAAAGGGTTCACATTTTAGATGCTGTCAGTATGTTGATATTGTATTTTTCAATGTCAATCCAAAATGCTTAATGCATGTGTACACTTTACAAATTAATATGCACTTCACACATGGATACACATATAAATATTATGCTGGTCTTGAATGCGTACAGTGTAATCTCAATAAAATCACTTTTTTTTTTTTTTGAAAGTTAGAAAGTCTAATTTAGAATGTCCAATAATGCCTATCATGGTGCACAATTTTTCCTGCCTTGCCTGTACATTTATGGTAGGATATTGACAACATTTTGGAAGCCAAGCCTTGAATAAGATCAAATCTTGTGGGTGGTAGAGAGGACGAGATGCTTTTAAGTGTTTGCCGGCGACCTGATGCCAGCACAGTTGGTCTGTGAGGTGTGTGTGCTATTGTGTAAATGTAACAGACACAGGAATCAATAGAGATGACTGGAATAATGCTTTAGGATCTCAGCTACAGGTTTAGCCTATAATCATAGAATAGTTTGGGATCCATGCTGTTCCATGTTGTTGTGCATTAGTAACCTAAAAGAACATGCCATGTGATCTGTAGCTTCTATTGTTTTCAGCATATGTCATTAATATAAATATATAATACGAAAAATGCAATACTGACACTGCTGATATGTAAACTGACATCCTAATTGAGCTCGTAATTATATAATTAAACAACATTAACGATCACATTAGTTGTCAGACCCCACATTTGATGTTTCCATTTTCCTTTTTCCGTTTTTGATGTTTCCAGTGTTTTTGCATTGTTGCTCTCTCTCTCTCTCTCTCTCTCTCTCTCTCATTTATCATGGCTTATGTGATAAATGACTGTGATACAATAGGCCTCATTCTTCAATGAATCATACATGTTTAGACCAAATGTCCATAAGTCAGCCTGGCTTGTAAACTGATGTCATAGCAGCAGAGATTTTGTTTAAATGATTAATTCAGCGTAATTTTTTCAGCTTTATCAGGGTTTTATTTCAATGAAAAAAAAATATTTTAAATAAACAATTTTAAAAAGCCCAACAGAATAATAATTGACATGAAATAAACAAATCAGGCAGCTACTAAACAGAATTCAGTCTCTGTGCTACCTAGCTACATATGAGATACATATACATTACAATATATATATATATTTTTTTATTTTTTGTATTATTATTATTTTTTTATATAAATAAGTACATACTATGATACTGTTCTATCTGATCTGATTCATAAAGACATAAATGACTCTCTTTTAAATGGCCCATTGAATCATTGATTGTTGATTAATTTTATAGACAAGAAAGAGAAAAACAAAATCATTGCTTCACCTGAATCATGACAAATTGAGTGAACATTTCTGCTGTGGCTTCAGGCAATATTTGCATTGGCAAAACTGAACAAAAACAGACAACACTGTGAACAAAATACCACACAATATTCACTCCTTATTTACTGAACTGTTGTTTAAAATCAGTATCACATTTACACTGCTATTTTGGACAAAAACACTACTCATGTGATATGCTGTTGTGAATTTTTTTTGTAATAAAACATTATAAATGATCAAAAGCATATTTCTAAATAATAATAATAACAACAACAACAGCAATAATAATAATAATAATGTACAAATAAAGTGAGTATATTTCAACTGCTCAACCTCAACATTTTGGTCATGTTGTTTCTGTCACATGACAAAAAAAATGTTTTTTTTTGGGAAATGTTATGGGGTGCAGAAAAAAAGGGGAAATTAAAAACAATGCATTAAAACAAGGACAGTTATAACAGAGACTGGTAAGCTTATCATGTTTTTTATTGTCATAAAGTAAGTGCACATTTAACGTTGTAGCCTGAGAGTGCAAGTGATTGATGTTAATATTAGTTTATTTCCGAGTATCTCGGTATGTTTGTGAATGAGCATTCTACTTACATTGGAGATAAAATTAGAAGTTTTAACAGAGATACAAACTAGTCACATTTTGCCATACATCACATCCTTGAATTCAAAATAGGTAATTTGTGTGATTCATGTAGAAACACTTACTACTTCATACTTCAGTACCAACAGTGCTGAACTTTGACAAACAAAGTCAAAAAGTGAATAGTGATTTTTAAATGTTATAATATAATAGTGATTATCTTATGTCTAAATATAAATCCAAATGCAAAACATGTGAAAAGAACTATATTAGGGAGTCGAACTCAACAATCAATCAATCAATCAAAACTGCTTAACTAAGAAGTGAGCAACATACCCCTCAGCAAACGTGCAGTTGCACCCCTGATCTGTAACATGAACGATACTTACTCATGGCATGAAAAATCACATACAATGCAGTTATGTAATGTTGAAAAAGATAACAATCAGGAAGACAAAAAGTTTTTTTCTTTTTCTTTTTAAATTCAATTTCTGAGAGACCTTGACAGCAGAGGTGTGAGAAAACACAAACAGCGTGGCCTCCCCAGCTTTCGTCTCTTCCTACTGGAGTCTTTTCAGTGCCAGAGTTATTAAGAAGATGTCTTATCACACAATGCCATTGTGTTGTCCTGCCAAGCTGGCTGTCTCGTTGGGACACTTAACCCCTCATCGCTAAAAGCTTTTGGGGTCAGCTCCGGTTCAGTCTCCACATCGAGTAATGGCGGCTTTTGTCAAAACAAAGGAAATTCAAATGGGGCAAAAGCATGCCAGGTTTCAGGTGAGAGGAAGGAAGAGCTCATCTAAATGCCCCTACATGAATATGGCACAAGACAGAGAGCGGATGCCTTGTTAGCACAATGTCAATCAGCTTGACAGTGAGACAAGCATGACTGCATTAGTTTGTGACATAATTCACATTAATAAATGATGACATGTTTGAGTGAAAACCTTGGGGGATATATATTAAAAATAATATTTCATCAAAGAATCTTCAACAAAAATAAATTTGTTTTAATTTGAATATATATTTTAATTTGATAATTTGTCATACAAAATTAATAAATCAGAAAGAGCAAAGACTACATATAAATATAAAGACTGGTAATTGCAGCTATTGTTATCATTTAATGTGTAACAGTTTATGAATCTTTCAATGATGATTATTTGCTTGTTCATTTACAGGCCATCCGCTGTACTCTGGTAAACTGCACATGTGAGTGTTTCCAGCCTGGAAAAATCCACCTCCGGACATGTGACCAGTGCAAGCATGGATGGGTCGCGCATGGTGAGTGTCTTTCGGTGTATGTGTGTAAAACCAGCCTGGTCCCTCAGTGCTCTGTTTTGTTTGCTAAGTACATAGGTACTTGTATGCAACAATTACAGGTGTGAAAACAGTTTTTGTATGTTTGAATAGAAGCACTACAATATGGATGTACAGCATTTAAAACATCAACATTATTACATTATATTGTAAATGTATTTATATAGTTACTTTAGTACCATTTTATAGATATCTTTTATATGATTTTATTAAAATATTCTAAACGCTATCCCAAACCTGAAATAGTTTCAACAACAATACATACAGGCAAAACTAAAAATGTACAGTGACTTTTATTACCAGTTTATGGTGCGTTTGTGGTATTGGATGGCATGGTTTGAAGTAAATGAGTCAACTGTATTGAAAGTGATCACAAATACAATATAATCTACAGAACTTAAAAGAAACTAAAATAACTTAAAATAACTATATAAAATATAAGAAAATTTTCATGACATTGTAGTGTCTATATAGGTTTTCATTAGGTGAAAAAAATGAGGAACAGCTGTGATTTTAATTTAATATTAATTCTAATTCTTTTTTTTAATACAGTGAATTAGATACATTTCAGACTCTTTGCTATTCATTTGCTATTATGTTTTTGTGTGAGTGCGGGGGGGCTCTTTAGCCAGTCGATATTCTGTGACTTGCATATCCATCTTTATTCCCTCACTTTTCTCTGCATGCTTCTGTGTCTTCATTCGTGTAGCTTTTAATTCACTAATAACTGTCCTTTCACTTATTTCATTATACTGAAAATAAAAAGCATAAAAAGGTCAAAAATTTGCTTAAGTGCAAGTGAAAACATCAAATGAAAGGAGATGACAGTCAAAAAGCAGAGAGTTAAGTAAGAAAAGAGAGAGGGAGAAACAGTTGGTTTCATAGAGAGACAAAAGAAAACACCTGTTGGGTTGGGATGAAAGGAAAAGAGACAGGCCTAAAGGGACCATCACAGGGGCCCTTCGCCTAGTTTTAATTTCACTGTGAACTGTCAGCTGCTATCCTTCCTCGTCTTCTAACTCTTCTCTGCCATAGAGTTCTCATTTTGTCTGTAGTGTTGGCAGCCATTCTGGCAAGTAGTTCTTCATTTTTTTCTTTTTTTTTTTGTTCGTGTCTAGCAGTGTCTGTTGTCAGGCAAAGACCTAGTCAGCACAAAAATCAGTCTTGGACTGAGGGGAAAAAACAGGTGTTGTACAGAGTCAGAGAGCGAGTTCAGAGAGAAACAGATAATATTGATGCCGCTCTCATTTCTTCATAGAAGTGTCATTATCTAAGTGCACATTTCGTTCACACAGAAAATCAGTAAAATGAAGAATGTCTGTGTCGACACAGTTCATAGTTCAATAATATGCTTCAAATAAAAGACAATACACCACATTTATCTTATATGTTTATTATTCAACTGCAATGTGCATGGGTGTCTTGTTACAACCACCTTTGTGTTACAAACTAATAATTTAAAAGGAGTTATGTTAAAGTACACATTATGTAAGTAGAATTGATGCAGTGTAATGCAAAGTGTGACCACATATTTAAATATAAGCCTTCTGGTGAAAGGATACTAAGTTAGAAAATCTTATATAGTATGTGTTTATCATTTAAGTAATAATACTAATTGTGTCTTGCTGTTTTTGTGATTATAGCTCTAGACAAGCTGAGCACACAGCATCTCTACCACCCGACGCAGGTGGAGATTGTGCAGTCCAATGTGGTGTTTGACATTAGCAGTCTGATGCTGTATGGGACTCAGGCAGTACCTGTGAGGTTGAAGATCCTGCTGGATCGTCTGTTCAGCGTTCTCAAACAGGAAGAGGTTCTGCACATCCTCCATGGCCTGGGCTGGACCCTGAGAGACTATGTTAGAGGCTACATACTACAGGTAAATTAAAAACTAAAAGCAAAAAAAAAAAAAAGTATTAGGTATATAACATATCTGACATATTTAAAAAAAAAAAACTTTAACATATTTCTATAATCTTTAATTTTTTATATATGATATATAATAAGGTAAACATTTTGCATATCTAAACATGAATATTAAAAGCTATGCATAAAATAATCCCTGAACAATGGATTTTTAGCTCTATGAATTTAAGAAAATATATAATGCATACAAAAAAATGCAGAGAAGAAAATGATAGAGAAAAGAAAACTTTCATGACTGCAGCCAATAGCAGACTATAGAACCACCATGATGCTTTCCCTCCCTCTCACTCCTTTAATTGGAATCAGACACATTTCTTAATCAAAGGTACAGGGCTTTTGGGTTCGCAACAAAACCAAAGTGTTCCTGTATGAATTAGTTAAGAGCAACTGAACATGTGCTTGTGGTTAGCCTTGTGTGTCCAACGCCAATAGCAGAGCGAGGTTTTGGTTTGGAGACCATGCCTAAGTGGAACAGCATGCTGAGCTCGAAGGCGGTTTTGAGGCCTTGTTCGAGGAAATGGCTTCTGTGAGTAAATCTCTCCCTCTCCCACACTTTTTCTCTCATCATTTGACTGGAAGGAATTGTGGAAGGCTGCAGTTTTTTACAGTTCTACAATCATTTGTTGTGTGCGCAATGTCTGTTTGTGTTTCTCATTGCTCTCCCCCTGATGGCTTATCGGAAAATTCCCCAGACATTAAATATGACATGGCAAAATACTGACCACTGTATCTGATGTAGTCTGAAATCTGAGAATTAAGTAATGTCTCTCTGCACAGTCCAGAATTTTTGTGGGTTTACAGTCAAGTAAGGACACTCGGTTGTCGTGTATAGTTCATAATATTGTTCCAAATGTTAGGTAGTAGGTGTAAAACTTTAGGCATTCTCAGCTCTTAGCATTGATATCAGTATCACTTTTGAAAATAATTCAGTTTGTATGTGATACTACTCTAATATAATTATAGTTCATTAAGTACTCCCCTTAGTCTATAAAAGACTGCTGAAATGATAGCTTTTGAATCTTGGTATCCACCCAATCTACCTTAATTACTAAAAAAAAATGCATACTCAAGTAAATAGTGCAAAATATTCAGCTTTTTAAAAACTAAATTTCTGCCATTGGCCAGACAAAATTTGCATTTATTCTTGTTTGTACCTTTCAAACCTGTTCGTTACAAAATGCAGGTAAGAGGTTTGATTCAGGACTGACAAAAAAAAAAGCAACTTCAACATTTAATTAATCTTCTCTTCTCCCCTCCCCTCCCCTCCCCTCTCTTCTTTTCTCTTATCTGGCTGTCTGTTCTATGCCTGTTCTTCTTTTTTGACTTGCTTTCTTGTTATTTACCTGCTAGCTCTCCTCGACCTCATCTGTCTGTCAGTCTAGAGGCAAAGTGTTGAGCACTGTTAATCAGAGCCTTGACACATGATGTCACAACCCACAGAAGGTGCCAGCAGGAGCATGTGCGCAAGAATCTTAATTCTAAACTCATAAATATTTCATGCAAAAAAGACAAGAAAGAGGTGTGGAAGAAAGAAAGAATGAGAATGTGAAAAGACACAAAGTGATTGTTTATGTATGCATGCATACACTAGTGCATTTAACTTTTAGGACACATTAATACTGGATCAGATACCATTTATTTTAATGTTATCAAAATCTAATTTCTTTGAAGTGTTGATTAATTAATCCAATTATCTTCTTGATCTTTTATTTGATTCAACATCAAATTTATTACACATAAACGTTTAGGCTACAACGGCCTAACATAATCTATGGAACATAAAAGAAGATAATTTGAGAAACATCTCAGTTTTTTTTTGTTCATACAATGAAAGTCATTGGTAACCAAAACAGCTTAATTACCAACAGTCTTCAAAATACCTTCTTTTATGTTGTGCAAAAGAAGAAAGTCACAGTTTTGAAATGACATGAGGGTAATTGATGACAGAATTTAAATGTTAAAATTGTTTTAATGAAATAATACTCTAAATAATAAACTAAACCTACCAGCAGGTGGCGGTTTATGTCTTTATGAATCATTCATTTACTCGAATGAATGAACACTTATTCGTTCAAAAAGCGGATTCATTCAGAAACGGAGGTGCCCACCAATTCTGCTATGGCTTTAAAGCACTAGCATAGCCAGAAAAGAGATTCTGGGTGTGCATCAGAAAAAAATGGGTGTGCCACATTTATTGTCAGGTAAATGTGCAAAAAACCCTGACGCTGCGTATCACTGACGTTACAGAATAGACTTGGCTGATGTGTAAAACTATACTCAGGCTCGCCATATAACCATAAAACTGTATAAAATATAACTACATGTGACGGCTTATGAAAGTAAACATTTGTCGTTTTGTTTTGCATAATTTTAATTACTTGATACAGACCTGAAGAAAGCCAGTCATACTTTTTATTGGCTTTTTAAAAAGAATTTTACCATTGGCAAAGAATATGTAACATTATACATAGCCTAATAATTTTCACAAATACATGAGGTAAATAAAAAGCTATAAAATAATATACAAATATTGTCTATAATAATATGAATGGCCTGACTTGAACCTGAACTTTAAAGGGGACTCAACCTTCTTCTGATACTCTGAAAACACTGAACTGATCATGTGAGCAAAGCCATTGTGCTTTCAATTTTAGTTAATTTGACAGATAATTGCCAAAGCAATGGCACAAAATGACGTTAAATACCTTATCAAACTATGAAAAATAGAAAATAGCCATCACTGCAAATAGCCAACAGATCATAGTATTATAACAAAACTATAACTTTACAAAAATATTACACAAATAACATTATACATTTTACAACATAATGCATAATACAAATGGAAAAACTGTAACAAATGTATATATATATATAACATTTTGTAATTGTATTTAATATTTTTCCTGTGTTTAATTAAATATAGTGTTTCCAGTAGGCTACTATTTCAAATATTATTTTATGTTTGTGCTTTTGGAAATTAATCTTTAATTAGGCTTATTATTTTGCATTATAGCCCCCACCCACAATAGCAATTATGTGCTTTCTGCAAATATAATTGCATAACTGTTGCAATTGTACTGTAAGTTTATTATTATAATTATTATTATACATACATATCAGTGTGTACTTCTCTGTAATGTTAAAAATTATGTACAAAACCATCCTGCACACTGTTCAGGCCCTGTTATACAGTACATACAAACACTATTACTTCAATTTAACATACTTAGTATATACAGTAACTACCTTGAAACAATAATTCTGTATTTTTTTATATAACTGATGATAATAGTGCACTACTGTCTTCCAGGATAATCAGTGTAGCACACAGCCCCCTCGGTTGGTGAAATTATCACTACATGATTGCTCTGGCAGGCTATGATTGTCTGTATTTTTTTTATATTATACTAGCAGGACAGCTCAAGTCCAGCACAGAACCAAAAATCTTGTTACAAAAAAAAAAAAAGGTCAGGGACGTCTGGTCACATAGGCTATTTACACTCTGAAATTAATGGTAACGAATGCTACTTTCACATAGGTTACACTGACAAATAAGACGAGCTTTCTTTTTCATTGTCAATGTTAAATGTATTGCAGCAAAAAAACGGTTTGGGGGGGGGGGGGCCTAGACAGTTTAACAGCTATTAAAGTTTTTGTTCACATCCAAAATGTTCAATTAGCCTGTGTTTTACTCACCCTTGAAGCATCATAGGTGTATGTGACTTTCTTCTTTCAGACGAATCCAATCTGAGTTATATTAAAAATTGTCCTGGCCCCTCCAAGCCGTTCAATGGGGGTAAGCAGGTGTTGGTTGTCAACAGTTCAGAAGACCTTAAATAAAGTGCGTGCATCCGTAATAAAAACATCCCTCACATGGCTCCAGGTGGTGAATAAAGGCCTCCTGTAGCAAATCAATGCGTTTTTTTGTAAGAAACATATCCATATTTCAAACGTAATAAACACTTTTTCTGTCACTTTGGCTTTTTATCACTTAATTAGAAGCACCACAAAGTCAATTGTCATCTGTTATAGGGACTACTGAACAGATATTTAGAAGTTGATTTTAAAATGCAAAGTATTTCAAATAAAAATAAAGCTATGTAAACACTTGCATTTTTACAACACTTTAAGTGTGTCCCAACAGGTAATGAAAAGTTCTACACACACTTGTGGTCTTCATCCTCATTTGAACACTTGCCAAATACAGGAAATACGTCATATAAGTGGTCAAGTGGTCAAGTGCAAAGTCCGCAAGTGTGGGTATTTGAACAAGTAGTTGGAATTGAGAAACAGCCAAAGATTCTCTATTGTTTATAAGGCGCGGCAAATGTCTCCCAAGATCAAACGTCACAGTCAAGCGACTCTCTCTGTCATGACAACTCTAAGTGATTTGCAAGGTAATGTACATGACAATGTTAATGTATTTGGTCTTGGCGAAATAGATCTGCTATGCTGCTTCTGCTGCTGTGCGGCAGAGCAAGTACCGAGACTTGCAACTGCCAATATATCCACAACATGCTGCTGTGAGCATGTAAGAAATACTGCTGCTGCAAATATAACACATTAATTAACCCCCCACAAAGCAGGAGACATAAAATGGACAATACAAGCCAAAAGCAAGCCAAAACACTCCCGACAAGCGGATCTATTGCCAAGACATAAGTACTGCTGCTGCTCCGAAGAGCCATGTGAACCGCATGTATTACTATCGATGCGTGCCTCTATTCAGATGCGCACTATGTGTAATGTTAATTAACAAATGGATACGTTGAAATCTGATAGATAAGACCCCAGCACCCACCTGAGCAAATATCATTAATTTGATAACAGTTGTTACTTTCTTCACTTCATCAGTCCCATTGGCAGCTTAACAGCGTAACTTAATTCATGTTCGTGCAATGATGAGACGGACAAAGTCAGTCGATGCGTGCCATTTTACTCTCTCATGCAGATAAAAGTGTCAGGGTTACAGTGCATAAAACCCCTGGGTGGACTGACTTGAATGAACTGAAATAGAGCAGAATATAAACGTTCTTCCTCCATTTGTGAACTACACAGCACAGCGAGAGCACACGTCACACGAACACCGTTCTCCGAACTACACTAGCCATAATGCATTTCACTCCAGACTACAACAATCATAGATAGTGATCTTAAAGGTGCAATGTGTAATATTTACATCGATCTATTGACAGAAATGCAATATAATATACATAACTATGTTTTCAGAGGTGTATAAAGACCTTACTTAATGGACCGTTATGTTTTTATTACCTTAGATTGAGCAATTTATATCTACATACACCGTGCGTTTCGTCACTTTGTTGTTCTTGCAAAATAAAACACTAACACAATGATGAACAAGTACATTAATATTCGCAATAACATCGATTTATTAAACAATTAAGTAAATATAATTCCTTAATTTACCTTTGTAAAGAAATCTCATTGCTCTCTGCTTCTTTACAAAGCCACCCTAGTTTCTCTAAAGGGAGGAGTGAGCGGGGGACTGAGCCTTTTGCAATTCGCAACCTCACCGCTAGATGCCGCTAAAATTTAAACACTGCAACTTTAAGCGATAACTCTTATTTCCCTTCTCCTGCAACACTATGACTGCAATAAGCGCGTTCTTCTGACGCTGCGTGCAGCTGGAATCGACTGCACACTCAGCACAGCAAATTAAACATCAACCTTGAGATGGAGATGACGAACCCCAGTTGAATTGCATACATAAGAATGCTTATTTCATTTAACCTGTTTCATGTCCCTTACTATCGGCATGTCCTCAGAGCGATTACATGCTCTAGACTGGGTTTTGCTCCAGCTGTATAAACACAGATTCGTAAATCCTGCTGCTAATGCTTAATATTTCGCTCCTGCATACGAAGCAAACTGCTAACATAACACTTAGTGTAAACTATTTATGGTTGCTCATTTTGGATTCACTTATGGATTAAAAGCACATTCACTTATCTTAGATGTTGATTTCAGCTGAGCTGTTTCTGATCGCCCTGTAGCATATCTATACATGTGGAACTGGGGAAGTGGTTTCTGAAGCACGCCGCAACTGCTACAGCAAGCACTAGTCATATATTTGAATGTTGAGCAGCGAGCTCAATGGCTACTGATACAGGAGAGGACCAATCAGCAACCAATTCCCCCCCACCCCACACACATATACAGTCGTGGTCAGAATTATTGGCACCCTTGGTAAATATGAACAAAGAAGGCTGTGAAAATAAATCTGCATTGTTAATCATTTTGAAACTTCACATAAATCTAACCTTTCATTGGAGAATAAGAATTTAAAATGGGGGGAAATATCATTATGACATAAATGTTTTTTTCTCTAATACACATTGGACACAATTTACGGCACCCTTTTATTCAATGCTTTTTTGAAACCTCCATTTGGCATAATAACAGCTCTGAGTTTTCTCCTATAATGCCTGATGAGGTTAGAGAGCACCTGACAAGAGATCAGACACAATTCCTTCACCCAGAATCTCTCCAGACCCTTCAGATTCCCAGCTCCATGATGGTGCTTCTCCTCTTCAGTTCACCACACTCATTTTCTATAGGGTTCAGGTCAGGGAAGTGGAATGGCCATAGCAGAAGTTTGGTTTTGTGCCCAGTGACCCATTTTTGTGTTGTTTTTAAGGTTTGTTTTTGGATTATTGTCCGGTTGGAAGATCCAAACATGGCCCATTCTAACAGAGTCAGTCACTTTTTGATTTTGTATCTGTTGGTATTTGATAGAATCAAAGATGCCATGTATCTAAACAAGATGTCCAGGACCTCCAGCAGAAATATAGGCCTACAACATTAAAAATACAGCAGTATATTTCATTGTACACATGGGGTACTTTTTATCCCTGTGTGCACTAAACCCATCTTGAGTGTTTGTTGCTAAAAAGCTAATTTTTTAGTTGCATCTGACCTTAGAAGCCAGTCCCATTTGAAGTTCCAATCGTGTCTGACAACAGAATATGCTGGGGATTGTTTTTGGATGAGAGCATTTTATTTTCTTGAAACCCTCCCAAACATGTGGTGTAGGTGCTGTTTGATTTTTTTTTTTTTAAGGTTTTCTGACCCTGAGACTCAACTATTTTCTGCAATTCTCCAGCTGTGGTCCTTGGAGAGTCTTTAGCCACTCAAACGCTCCTCCTCACCATGCATTAGGACGATATAGACACACGTCCTCTTCCAGGCAGATTTGTAACATTTTCTGTTGATTGGAAATTCTTAATTATTGCCCTGATGGTGGAAATGGGGATTTTTAATGCTTTAGCTCTTTTCTTAAAGCCACTTTCTGATTTGTGAAGTTTTTTGCTGCACATCAGAAATATATTATTTCGTTTTTCTCATTGTGGCCTTTGTTTTCCCTCCTATTTATATTCCAGTGAAACAGGAAGCCATGGCTGGATAATTTCATGTTCATAATCACCCTGGTATGCTCAAAATTGTAAATATGAATGGGAATATACTTCACAGATATTTCATATTTTAGAATTTCTAGGGGTGCCAATAATTGCGTCCAATGTGTATTTGAGAAAAACATTTATTTCAAAATTATTTTTCCCCCCCATTTTAAATTCTTATTCTCCAATGAAAGATAGATTATGTGAATTTTTAAAATAAAAATATCAAAGTGATTAACATGCAGTTTATTTTCACAGCTTCTTTGATCATATTTACCAAGGGTAAATAATAATTCTGACCACAACTGTATATAAGCTGTTCTTCGCCATGGAACAGTTCTGAGGTTGAGTGTTTTTCACCTGGTATTGAATAAGTTGTAGCAACAGCACTCTATATATAATGTACATTTTTTTAATAGATTTATTGGTGTGGCTATAATTTGAATTTATTTAGTATTCCTTATATTAGGTGATATATTTTTAATATGTACTAAAATAATATGTACTATTATAAAGTATACTATTATAAAGTGTACCGTAACTTAATCCAAGATTAATGTAAGAATTAAAGTCTAAATGGTCCAGTGAATATGATCAGCAGAGAATACTTTGGTGCATACTCTCAAATGGGAGTAGAAGAGCATGCACACGTGCATGTTTGAGCGTTTGCTGGCTGCCAAAGTCTTGCATGCTGGATTCACATGCTCCTTTGTTCTTTTGCTTTTGTTCTGATCTGTTGTCCAAGTCTTGACTGCTGATAACTGTGTGCTCTTCTTGGGCCCTTCAGAAGAGGGCTTGTGTGTGTGCATGTGTGGGGGGGAGGGTGTGCATCTTTCTAGACATCTCCTGTTAGTATGTGGGATGATGTGTGAAAAATGGACAAGAAGCCTGAGAGTGCCAGCACACTCCCTCTTTCTAGTCCCTTGCCAGCACCCTCTTCTTTCCCTTCTCCTTTCCCAGCTGTAAGATGTAAGCTGGAACACCAGCCTGACAGAAATGGAGACCAGATGCCTGTATTTCTCCGCTGTCACTTGGCCATTCCCCAACAGATGGAATTCCGATCAGTCTGGGCTGTCTCTTGTTCTTTTGGAAAGAGGGAGTGAGGAGGAGGAGTACGGAAAGTGGAGGAAGGGGCTATGGCAGCCAACTTGTGGATTCGCTCCAGGCTAAGCGACATTCCCAGTAATGTTCTTGTCCTTGTAGAACATTCGGCTTCCGCTGGCTTCCTTTAGCTCTTTTATGAGAAACAGTTTCTCTGACTCTGACATAGATTCTAGGAGAGCCAGATGGAACTGCTAAGCTAAGCAAACTCCTTCCTTGCCCCGTCCTCTTCTCTCCACTTTCCTTCAGCACTGAATCCCCCCACAACAATTAATTTACCCAGCCTCCCCCTTTTCTCCCTCAGGGACAGACCAGGGTGTCCACACAATGAGCCTATTTTATTCAAATAAACCTGACATCTGGGTGCAGTATGCTTGGCCCATCTTGCATAGTCCAAAGGAATTTGTAGGGGACACAACCCATCGTGCTTCTGTGAGGCACAATATGCTCCCTTCCTGATACATTTAATGAAGGATGTCCTCTAGCCAAAAGACATGATTTGATTAAGAGAGGAGGTAACAGACCCCAGAAAACAGCAACCACAAGCTGCCTGACAGTCATTACACAGACAAAAAAACATCGCACAGTAGCCCTTCAGTGCCATAAGGCATTGCACTCAAGCCATGCGCTGAAAAGGACCGTGAAAAATTCCTATACTTAAAAAAAAAAAAAAATATATATATATAGTATATATATACAGAACATTAGGGTGTGACGGATCCGTGTGTCTCACGAGAACGTGACGATATCCTCGCGCAGACCTTTCAGATATATATATGCATTACATTGGCTCATTCACAAGTGGTGGTATGGAAGATATTTTATGTTACATCAGGCAAGTAGCCGCATGATAAGCGGGAAAATTACGCAGTGTAGTCTTTATCAAGTCATAAAAACAGAATTCACAGTTTAACACTGAATGTCACGGAATTTGTCAAATTTTAAATGAATTAATCAAAAGTAGGTCATTACACAAATCAAATCATGATATGGACTAGTATCTGTAAATATGAAGCCGCAAAAAGACTATTTAAATATAAATCCTGCATGATCTGCGCGTCTCTGTGTGAATGAATGGCACAGACGCGCATGACGTAAACACATGAAAAACATCTCCAGAACTGCTCTGAGAGTCACTTAATGAGCATTTTGTGTAATGATTGAGTTAAAACTAGCGCATAAGGGGTCGTTCATAACACAGAATCTGAAAAAGATATTCACGGGAATGGCGACAAAACGAGCTCCAAAAGAATCAAAAGGAGGTGGTCAGCGGAAGTTTGCAAGTTAGGGGAGAGACGACATTTTGCCTATAAACAATTTCAGTAGAAATTACATAGCCTACTAAACTACTACTACTAAATGAAACAACATTATTTTTTTAAGAAATAATCACACAATATTTATTCCATGTTTTAATTTTAATAGTAAATCCCCTTTGTTTGCCAAAATATCTTGTTTGCTTAATTTTCAATAATTAAAAGATCAATGATAAATTAAATTAATGTTTTATGCCTTCATTTGATAACCAGACAATTTTAAATACACAACACAGAATTTCTGAGGGGAAAAAAAATTAATAAGGCTACTTTAAGAAAAAAAAGAATAAATTAAGTTGTTTTATGCATTAAAATAATTAGACATGCTAAAACACAGAATTTGGTAACAATAAAACATAAGGTGAGAAAAAAATTGAATATTTCATAGGGCCCTAAACATGTCATTTTTTTTACTTTTAATAAATTGATGTGAAAATGTATAAGTTTCATTATTTTAATTAATTATACATGCTTTTTGATTAATAAAATTTAATTTAACTATTAAAAAGGAGTCGGAAAAATTTAAATGGAAAAAAAGATTTTGGAAAAAATAAAACTTGGGCTAATTTGAGAAAAATAAAACGGATTTCATAGGGCCCTTAACTATCACTTAGCCTTGCCGCGCCCCACAGTTTGGGAACCACTGCTTTATTCTTTTAAATGGATAAATTAATCGTGTTTATTATACATATTTTTTTTATTAAAGTGGAAATCAGTTTACAAAATAATGTAAACTTGACTGACTGCTTCACTTCCATTTTAAAGGGATATTTATGTTGTTTATTATTTATTTTTATTTGTGCAATTACTTGCCTGTCAGTTGTGTTTGTGGCAAAACATTTTGCAGTGTTTACGTGTTGTTTATTACTGCATAAAATGTATTAAAATAGAGGTTTAATTTCATAAAGTACAAGTTGATTTCAAAATGCACCTACTTTGTTTTGCATTTTGTGTTTTTCAGTAGAAAAAAATACTATTTTTCCCTATAAATTTCATCATTGAGGATTTCTTTAAAAAAGTCTAAAAATCTAATCTCGTCTCGTTCTCGTGAACCCAATCTCGTGTCTCGTCTCGTCTCATGTGATAAGTGTCTCGTCACACCCCTAATTATTATTTTCTTATATATATATATCTATTTTCTTATATATATATATATCTAATTCATTATATATATATGATATATATATATATATATGACAATTCTTATACTGACATTACTGATAACCACATTATATTCAAATAAAGGTTGGGAAGCCATAGCAAAGTACAACTCCCCCCCCCCCCCCCCCCCGCCCCCCGACAATATAATATATAATATTTTACACAGTTTTTCAAATGTTATTGTCCATAAAATGTCAATAATATGGATAAATAACTATTCAAATTTCCAATATATCTCAAATTGTTAGTATTTTTGTTTAAAAGTGTTATAAATAACTGGATTTAGTGTAACTGTGCTGAATTGGCAATGCTAAGAACAAACATTAGACCACCTCTACAGTCTGTGCTCCGAAATTCAAGTATTTTAGTACAATTATTTTCAGTCAGTCAAACCTCACTCATTTTTTCTTGCTCTACAATTCACCTCACTCGACTTCTAATCACTCCTGAGAAACTTCCATTTTAGGTAGTCTAGCTCTGTTCAGAAATTTTGGAATTGATCCTTAACCAAACCTTTTATGTACTACATGCCTCCTAACACCCCCTCCCCATTTCGTGCTATGTCCCATCTCCTCCTCAGACTCCCACCGTCATCTAACCTGCTCTTTGTTATTGCTGGCTAATGCGTTGTCCACCGGCTCTGTGGAGTCACAGTGTTTGTGAAGGTGGAATTCTTGCATATGGTTATGATTTCAGTACGTCAAGCTGGATTTGAGTTTTTAAGGCATATGCTTTGCTCAGGGCTAGCCAAGTCAGCTTCAGGCACATCAAAGGTTCACTGCACTGAATCAAGGTGATTTCACCAACCCAATCTCCCCTTCAACCCCCTGCTTGAAGCATCTTCCCACCCACCCAAATATGTGGCCGGCTGCAGCAGAACTCACACATCAGTTATCACAATTGTCTTTACTTTTCTTTTGTCTAATCACACCTTTACTAACACAAGGCTTTTAATTTTTGCGGCTCTACTTTCTATAATATTGTAGGAAACAGTATTATGTATCAGTATGTCTTTTGAGAACTATCTTCATATGCTAGTGTTTAGAAAGCTAATAAAAAAAGCTAGTTTTGAGGCTACTCATAATTTAAAGTAGTTAAATTATAGTCAAGTTACACTTTCTAAAAATAACTGACATTGAAGCTAATAAAAGGTGCAAGATCTTTTCTAAAATATGTATTTATCAATTATTTTATTCATTTCTGCACAGTATTAATCAGGCAGAAAAAATACAATAAAGATAATGATTGTGACAGCATTAATCATAAGCATATACATTTACACTAAATACATTATTTGATGGAAAAAAAAGTTTGTTGCAAGAAAAGCTGTGCTGCTTTATATACCATTAATCTACTATAAGCTACTTCGAAACGTTTGCAGCATTTCTGATTTTAGTTAGCTATTCCACAACATGTTAGTAAAAGATTACGTCTCACCACATTACAGTTTTTTTCAACTGCTCACACACAAAATCTTTACTTGCACTTCTGAAACCTGACACTCACCAGAACCACACACCAAATCTGCAAAACATACACTAATTCTCGGCCTTTGACTCAGTTTTTAATTTCATAAAACACTTTTTGCAAAACACAACACACAATTCTCTATGTAACACATACAAATCTAACAGGAAGTATCTTGATTCCCTTTTTCAAACACAACCAATTAAAATGCCACACTAATTCATCCGTGCCTCACACTCACTCCTCACATGTGCAAACACTCATTGATTTACCAACCAATCATGGCTTTAGAATAAGCCTATAAATACACATCTACACATGGTTGTGTAACGGGGTGAACGAGACGTGAGATGAGCGGATTCATATGCAAGGCTTTATTTCTAAGACGTGGTCATATAACAGGCATGGGTCAAACAATGACAAACAGGTACAACACAGGCAAGACAAAGATAATCCTAGGAAAGCATGGGTCTTCGATCGGCGAACAGAATCCAGAGGGCTTGACAAAGGGGTATCCGTAATACCCGCAAGGCTCACACAGGAAACAAGACATGTCTAGACTTAGACTAGAACTATGAACTAGACCGGGAACTGGCTCCGTAAAGTAGCTACCGCTAGAAGAATGATAAATGCTAAACAGTACTCAGCAGTGAGAGAGAGGAAGTCCCCCATGGGGGGCCCCCCCCCCCTTTTTGTTTTAAAATAAAGCGTGTCTGATTTGATTCAGCTGTGTGTGTGTAATCAGTGCAGTGGATGATTGGAACTGTAGTCCGGGTGAAGTGCAACAGCTAGTGTGGTGCAAGAGTCCATAGTAGTGGGAGAGTGACCTCTGGTGGTAATCGGCTGGAAGCCAACGGACCGGATTCGTGACAGGTTGATGTATTTCTTTTCTTTCGTACTGTGTAATACTGTATTCACAACCCCAAATGCTTACAGTAACAAAAGTTAAGTGGTTTCAATCTTGCGTTCGTGTTTACCGTTAATTTTTCAACCTCTCTGCCACTTACTTTCAATCTTGTACATAAGAGCTCATGAAAGAAGACCTTTAGGTTTTGAATAATATTATGGCAAAGGTGTTTGCAATGTAAGACAAATGTTTGCTTTTGAGATGTGTTTGTGTTATTTTGAATGCAGTGCTTCATTTTGCAAGATATGTGAGGCAATTTGCATTTTATGTGTGCAGTTCTTGGATTTGTGAGTAAAGGTTTGAAAAAAAAGAGGCAAAGTTTTGGAAATGTGTGTAAGCAGTAAAAAAAAAAAAACTAAGTTAATTTCAGTTTTCTGACATTTTAGCTGCCTTTAATCCACTGTGTTCCAAGTTGTTTATGTAATTGAACACATTTCTCTTAGTGCCAAAAACAGATGAGTGGATGTTTTTGCAGCTAGAGGGTTACATTCAGGTTACAATGCATAAGATACTTTGGAAGTAATGCTTCTTATATTGAATATGCACACAGCTCTGTTCTGCCTTATCCATGATAGTTTGCATAAGTCCACATTGATTCAGGGAGACTACTCGAAACCGGAAGCAGAAAGTAGTATTAGAAGATCAGAGGAGAAACGGGCCTTACATTTGCTCAACTGTGGGAAAGAAAACATTAGGGATCAGAGTTCTAAATGTGTTAACAATGTGATTAAATTGGAGCATCACACATTTGATGAATAGCTATGGGCATACACTAATTCTCGGCCTTTGACTCAATTTCATAAAACACTTTTTGCAAAACGCACAATTCTCTATGTAACACACACAAATCTAACAAGAATTAATATGGCAAAGGTGTATGCAAATGTTTGCTTTTGAGATGTTTGTGATATTTTGAATGCAGTGCTTCATTTTGCAAGAGATGTGAGGCATTTCTCAGTTTTGAAAATGTTGAAAAAAATTAAAATAAAAAAAAAAACTAATCTGAAAGATTCATTTAATCTAAAATATTGTAAAATTTGGTCCGTAACCGTTTTGGAGATTAACTGATCGTATACATTTTACATTCTTTCCCCATGTGGAGCCATCTCCCTCAGTATCCATTAATTTTTATACTTGTGGTGTGTAAATTATTTCTAAATAGTTTGTGTTTGAGTTTTCCCTTTTTTTTTTTTTTTTTTTTTTAAGGGGTTTAACGTGCAGGTTCATGCATGGTCAAGTCCAGGCATATCCCTGCAGAGGGAGTGTCTCGCAGTTTGGGAGAGCACTGGTCCCTATCAGGATCACACAGTCAAGTTTTGGATCTGGCCTTCATTAGTAAGCCCTGAGTCTGAGCAGTGCCTGCTGGACCCCTGTCATTGATCCTCTATGGTAGCAGTGAGCTCATTCAGGTCACGTCACAGTCCCCTCTGCTCTAAGGAGCAGCATTTCATATCATGTCAATGACAGCTGCATCTCTCTTTCCCTTCACCCAGCACACCCTTTTATTTCAGAGCATGTTTTTTTTCTTCTCTTTTTGGTTTTATATCTTAGCCATCTTCAAGAAACGACTAAAAAAACACATCTGTTATATCTTTATTTGACCCTGAGCTACTCTGCACTATGCTATCTATTTAATTCTCCTTTATCTATTTATCATGCTTTATTTAAAAAAAAAAAGCACTAGCTTCTATTTTTTTGGTGCGATTTCTATCTACTTGTGTGTGTGTGTGTGTGTGTGTGTGTGAGAGAGAGTGAATACCTTGCTACATGTACTGCGTTAGGCTAACTGAGACTTGTCATTTACACCTACATATTGTTGCTCTTTTGTTAGTTTTGATTGCTTCTATTGTCCTCATTTGTAAGTCGCTTTGGACAAAAGCATCTGCTAAATGACAAAATGTAAATCCCGCTTGAAATATCCAGCATAAAACCAGCATGGTTCCAACGATGGTTTTTTTTTTCTTAAACAATTTATGAAAATTAATTTGGAAAATTGGTCTTTAATTACAAACACACACTAAGAAGCGTGATCTGTAACACATAAGTTTTGTTGTGGTCTTTCTGGGATCATACCAGCACCCAAAAGACAACAAATGCTGGTCCACCAGCATCCCAAGCTGATCCCAGCATGGAAAACATACCTTGTGCTGGTCCACAAGCACACCTGCTTACCGTGCCGGGGACCATCAATGCTGGATTTTTTCAGCAGGCCTGTCCACTACCTTATTTGTTCACTTACTTATTTTTTAACCCCTTAATTTGCAGTATCAGTGGTGGAAAGAGTACTGAAAAAATATATTCAAGTAAAAGTACCATTACCTTCCAAAAAATGTAGTGCGAGTAGAGTAAAAGTACTTGTCCAAAAAACTACTTGAGTAAGAGTAAAAGAGTAGCTTATTTAAAAGTACTCATGAGTATTGAGTAGTGAGTACTGAGCTGTGGATTCTACCCCCTCATAATAAACGCTGTACACCGCAATTGATACATTTTAAAAACGTTGTACATTCTGTAATTCACATTATCTTGTTTGTCATAAAGAATGAAGAGTATCTATCATCCAGCATTTTAATTTTGACTGCCAACTCTTTAAAATACATCAAAACAGCACGGAAACAGTCGTCTTTTGAAGAAAAGATGAAAGTTATGCTCAGTACAATCATCCCCATTTAAATCATAGTTTTTTCAAGTTAGAAAAAATAGATTTAAAATCATGTGTAAGGCCACTGCTGCTACTGCTGTTGTTGTTGTTGCACATAAAATATTAATGTTTAGAACAGTGAAAATACAAACACCATTAGAAACTCATAGTTCAGCATCACACACACCATGATATGGGTTAAAATGAGAGCCCATTTCTCTCCAAAACGGTGCCAGTTTTAGCGTTTTGCAATAAAGAAATAAGAATAACTAAACTTGATAATTTGTTACAATTTTAACATAAATGCACATTGCTCTAGAAGGATGGCATCATGCCATACCTTTTACACATTTACTCGAATTGTTATGCTGATAACACAATTTGTAAGGAAAAATGCATTAAATAGGGACGTATTTCTGGGGAAACTTTTTCAAAGGAAAACACACACGTCTCTTTGCTGAACCGCGGCGGTCTCTGTGAATCAGCAGCATCCACAGCTGAATGGAACAAAAAGTGTTGAACTTGAAAATTGTTTATGCGCGAGTGCACTTGCTAAATGAAGGCGGATTGTACAAAATGGATTTAAAAAAAACTTTTATTAACGAGCTGCAGTTTTATTACATCACGCACTGGCTCAGATGAGGTATATTAACGCCACGGGTCATCAATAAGGTGTAGATTGGTCCTCAATTTCTGTTTCCAACACACTTTTTCACAGCGCGCATCTCGCGCTCAAACTCATCAAAAGTCAACAAGTTCCACAAGCAACAACGACTTATCCAAGTGACTGCTGCATAACGCACGCGAGAGAGAGACGAGGCAGCGCAGACCGCGCGTCTCGTAAGTGAGTGGTAATTTACCGAACGTGGCACTTGCGGGAGTTTATACTGTACGCAATACCCGCAACCTCACATCAAATTTCAGGCCCTGTAGATATGCTAGCAAATACAGATAATTTAGTCAGCAGAAATCTGAAATTTATCTTAACATATTAGAGGAAGATGCTGACAATTCGAATGAATTGATGCTTGAAGAATGCGCTTTCAGCAGCCATGATAAACAGTTGGCTGTTAAAGTTTTCTATGCACAATTTGAAAAGTCACGAGACCTATTACTATCTTTCTATCCAATCACGTTGATGGATAAAATTTAAATTAAAATAAGCATGTAACGACCAGAAACGGAGGAAAATAGCGGAGTAAAATACGATATATCACTTAAAATGTACTCAAGTAAAATTAAAAGTACACAATTTTTAAACTACTCTAAAAAGTACAATTACTGATAAAAACTACTTAATTACTGTAACGCACTGTATCACACATGAAAACACATGTCGTTGTGTAAGGGCAATGGCTGTCTGTCTCTGTACCCCTGTATTTGGTCTAGTGAATTTCAGTTCTGCTTGTTCTGGGTTTCCACAATGCTAAGAGAGACCTTTTTATGTATCAGTATAACTCAATATTTACAAGTCAAAGTGTATAGTGCCTTCCTTCAATAAATGCTGTATGATAAAGATAAATGATTTTCATGAGTCTATTAACAGTAAATCCACTCAGTGAAAGTAATGGCACAACTTCATGGTTTCTGCATTTCCAACCTTGGGGGACCCTTTCTGCAACCATGAACCATGTATTATCAACACAGAGCTCAAGCTATCACAATAAAGTGTTTTTATCTATAGCTTGACCACTCTCACTGAAAGGCTTTGTATTTGAAATTAGACACTCTAAGCTAGTCTGAACAAGTGCATTAATGTGTTTGTGGCCTACTTCTGTTTACAGCAAAGTACGGCTGACTTCCCTGCAGGGAAATGTTTTATGATGTCACTTGCTGTTAGATGCTACAATATGAAGTCCATATAAATGACAGAGTGCCATAAATAAACACAAAAGTTCGGTGGCACCAGTCTGGCATTCATTCTTCCTTGGAACACTGAACTGAACAGTTTTGGTTAACATTGACTTTCATTTTAAATAAACCACAACATCAAGAGTGAGATATTTCTTAAAATATCTTAATTTATGCTCCACAGAAGAAAAAATAAAACTCATAAATAAAGTTTCCAAATAAAGTTTTGGAACGATATGAGGATGAGTAAATGGTGACAGAATTTGTTCAGTTCAAACAAGTATTTGTTCGGTGAACTTTCCCTTTGAGGCCTTTACCTAATTTAACTGTTTCATTTAAACTGATGAAGACTGGTCAGATCTAGGTAAAACCATAAAAGCAGCTGCTGTTGTGCTTCCTTTTATCTGTTAATGATAAAATGCTACTGAGGATAAGTTCCCCTTCAGGAACTCGAGCTGCGTCGAAACGCTACAGTAATGCCTCCAGCGTGACCACGCTCTGAATATGTGTAATCAGTCCAATGGATGGGCGAGACGTCACGGGAAGGGTGACATAGAGACCAGGGAGCTTAAAAGCACGTGCGGTGGAACTGGCATCAACTTTTTGTCATTCAGCAAGCACTCTGCGTGTGTGTCAGTC